>JAODXP020000016.1:11767775-11870294 GCA_027497455.2 Sardinella longiceps | reverse complement strand
TCAACTAGCCGACTGGTCCAACTTTACCGCAGCTGCTGTCCAGTGTCCGCCGCCTTCCACCCTGACAACCACAATCTTGGACCATGGCATCTCAGGTGCGCCTCTAACATTCTACTGTAGATCTGTGTGAAATTCTAATGCTGTGTCAGACTCTTTTTCACAGCTGAACATGGTAGTAAACTGAACATTCTATCATTGAAATGCATTGAAAAAAATTGGTAATAACATTTAAAACATGTCTAAATGCTCATTTGGGAATGCTCTGTTTTTGCATTTCTGTGCATGAATATTCTAAAAGCCTCTATTCAGGACTTCTCAAATTATGGGCTTCCCATGTGCATTATTAGAAAGACGGATAAATTCAATGCATTTCAATGATAGAATGTTCAGTTTACTACCATGGAATGCCCAAATTTTCAGGTGTGAAATAAGCCCATAGGCACACTCTCAGACCAGGCATGAATGTATGGGCTATATCGGGCATACAGGGCAAGGACATGCAGACTTTCAAAACCATATTTATTTATTTTTTTAAAGATATTTTTTAGTCTTATTGCCTTTTTAATTCGACAGTACTATAGAGAGTAACAGGAAATGAGAGAGAGAAATAGAGATGGGTAAGGATTGAGAAATGGCCTTGGGTTGAACTCAAACCTGGGTCGACATATCTGAGGCACGGCACCCCTTAAAAAAAAAAAAAAAAAAAAAACATTTCACCCAGATGCTGGTTTTCATTGAGTTGCAGCTTATCTTGTTCGGAATTTTTGGTCTTGTGGCTGCCATACATGTTGAAATGTATCTCTATTTTACTGTGTTCTATCCAGTGCAAAACCTTCTAGCAAAATGATCTGCCTTTTAATGTAGGCTAAATAATAATCTGTACTTTTTTGAGAGAAATTTGGTCTCTGCCCTTAACCCATTTTTTGCAAGGTCTTTCTCTGTCAACTTAAGTACATTACATTCATCCAGGAGTGTATGTGGGTGTGGGTGATTTAATCATCATCGCGTCATCAGAAAAGATCATGTTTTACACTAGAGCTAGACCTGTTTCATTGATATTATTTATTTATACCTGACTGTTTTGTGATGTACTGTAGTATGACTGCATGTCATCTGTGGCTGTTGACATAGGTAGCTTGTTAATACGGATATTGTATACTGATCAGGTACTCAGTTATTCAGTATTATTATCCTGTGGTGTGGGTAGTGACATGGGAGACTGATGTGTGTGTCTGTGTGTACAGTATGTCAGATGGATGAATGGGTGGATGAAGTTTGATGGCTGCCTCTGTCTGTAACAATGCAAATTTCTCCATTGTGAGACTAATAAATTATACTTATCTTTGGTTACTTTTATTCACAGCGTTCAGGCAGAACGATGCAGTTTGCTCCCTCCTCCTCCCTCCTTCTCTTTACAGTCGGAGTTGCCCTCTCCCAGGATAAGGTCATCTCAGCAGAACAGAATACAGTATATCACACCTATGATTAGAGTGACCATACATGTGTGTTAAGTTAAACATTGTGTTTTGCTGCAGGTCTATTCAATGGATATGGCAGAGGAGTCCGTTGATGATCAGTATACTGGCTGCATAGACAAGATGTCAGGCTTGGTAGAGAGCAAATATCTAAAAGAAGAACTGAAGAGGTCAAATTTTGACAATGCTTTGAAGAAAGCAGAAGAGTGGTGCAATAAAAATCATCCTAAGGAAAAGGCACTTTGCAGACCTTTGTATGTCTATACTAACAATACAATGAGAATATATTCAGAATTGAATCGTGCTACTAGTGGTGGTAAAGAAGCCTATACAAAAGACAAATACGAGTGGTATTCTCTTCATTTTTTATTGACACATGCCCTACAGACGCTAAAGAAAGGCCAAAAAGATTGTCTAAAAACGTTTCGTGGTACAGACAGAAATTACAAAGCCCCTACTCTGAATGCAGAAATTCGATTGTCTATGTTCACATCCACTTCCCTCAGCCAAAAAGAGGCAAATAAATATGGAAGTAAGACTTGTTTTGAGTACAAAACATGCCACGGGGCCAGTATCCAAAGTTATTCTGCTTTTCCACATGAGGAAGAGGTGTTGGTTCCTCCATATGAGAAATTTAAAGTCTCAAAGATAAACCAACCTGGTTCCTGGTGTGAAATTGTGTATGAGCTGGAAAGCTCAGGGACCAAAAGTAACCTGAACTGTGCAAAGGCGAAATCTTAACTGATTTAGCTGATTCTTCACAAATGCCACCACTCTCTTGCTGAGTGCCCATTGTCTGTTTTATCATTTCCATTCATAGCCCTTTCCTACACTAAGAAAAACATATTGAGTGTCGCTAATATTTTTTCTATCGGTTGCTTTATGGTTGCTTCTTGAGAATTAAGCAATGAAGAATCCATTTCAGAGTAAAAGTAATCACTAAGGATTATAATGCAACATGTAACTTGAATTCTATGTCTGGTTTGTCTGCTTCATGTGGCATTTTTCCTGTTTTGGGAATTCTAATAAATGTATGCATCCAGACAGATTGTGTTTTTTTTCCCCTCCAAGCGTGATCATTTCACTCTGTAGCATACAAGACAGACTACACACACACACACACACACACACACACACACAAACAAAAAAACCTTAGAATGAACTTACGAATGTTGCGTGAAGTTAATCAGCCCTCCTCTAATTTGATTTACATTTCTGTATCCATGGTCCTGAAATATTTGAGTCACTTTGCAGGTTTCGTGTAGGTGTGTGATAAATTCTGCTTTCCAAACACCACACCTCTCCATGATGAAATGCTGCCATCTAGTGGGACATTCAGTCAATGTAAGATAGACTTGAGGGTCAGCTTTTCCCAAAACCATTACATTTGGTAGTGGCAAACTAAGTTAGTTGCGTTGTTGGTTGCAACTTGTCAGCGACTGTGAAACACACCCTGAAAAGTAATATAACTGTTTGCTGTTACATTATATTCTGATTGGGTTAAAAAGTCACAGCAAAACATCTCCCAGAACATTTGGGGTCATATTACGCCCTTTTTCAGTATTTGGCTTTAATGTTCAGAACAGGCTGTTTCTCATGGCGGCATGCACCAGGTAACTAGACACCAGCAGTCAACACATTGAGGATTTCCCTGTAAACTATGACAGGTCACCCATATTTAATCAATAAAAGCATTTTTCATTGTTCTCAGCTGCAAAGTAGCTGCCAACTTGTCTCTCTTAATTTCCACAATTATCCATTCTCATTGTTGGCTTCCAATGTCGTGGGACCCCACCCACATTATCCTGTGACGTACGTCAATGTTTAAGGTATAGAGGCTTCCAGGCAGTATAACCTGGAAGGTGCTATTGAGGGCAAAAATTATCATTGAGCAGTAATGGCTCTGCTAGTGGTTTTGGCCTGTTGTTAGTGTGCTTGCATCTGTGTGTAGGTGTCTTACATTCCTCACGTAACATTACTGTTTGCTGAATAATAAAGAAACAAAGAGGTCTGATGTAGCTCCTTCCTCTTGTCTGCTGACAGAGTGTGAGGGAAGCACGTGGGTTAGGACATGACTCTCATTCTGAGATCACCACCAGCTTCACATGTCCTGCGTTACCATATACTTTACAGTGCAACACATGTACCTACATTATACTGTCAATTGCCAGATAGAATATATCATGTCTGTTATTCCTTAAATATTTCATTATTTGCAATGGTTGTTATGTTATGTTATGTGGTGTTATGTTATGTTATGTTTAATTTCTGGAGCAGAGAGTGTTACAAAAAGTACATGATCAGAAATGTGACCAAAGGACAGTGGTCAATGGTTCCTGTTTGTTAATTGTCTTAAATTACTTTTGACTGAAGTGTGTGCTTGTTTGACTTCCTCATGCTCATACTGTATATGTGATTCTATTTTAAATGACTGAATTTAGTCATTAGCCCTGCCTGCCCTGCCTGCAATCCTTGTGAAATCTTTCCCTTTCTCTCTCTGATGGATCATATGGAAGATGCACACCAGGAAATCTTTTTCATGTTCTCCATGTAAACTTCAATTATCTAATAAAAAAGACTGGATCAGTTTATAGAACAAAGAACTATGGGAACTGAAAAGTGGTGTCGTGTCACAAGTTTGTTTGTCTTTGTATAAGAGGAGTCAGCAGCTCCTATTTCCCAGCTCCTCCACTGAAAGACTCCGATCGTTTGTACAGTATCTACTGCACTGGAGTACAACAGTGTAGGTAAGGCTCTCGTCATGACAGTGTCAGGTTAGTTGTTTTTCAGTTTGTGACTTCAGGCTGTCACTACACAACTACAGTAACTAAACCAACCAACTAACTAACTAACTAACTAACTAACTAACTAGCAACTTCTTAATGATGGATCTGCCATTTGGATTTGTTTGCAAACCAGCCTAGGGAAGACTGGTCCAGAAGTAATCAAAACTTGACAACAACGACAAATGTATAGGCCTATCTTCTATGTATAAATGTAATTGTATAAATGTAAATGTTATTTCCGCATACTAAATTCGATTTTCTCAGAAAAAAATGCATGCAATGCAAGCATGTTTGTACGTCAGACTCATACAGAAGTATATTTTGCAGAAAATATTTTACCTGCTTGTCAACTCAGATCATGTTATTTTACACATCTGGCATGTGTTTCACAAAAGCATATTGCTAACCAAATTAGCAACTATATTGGTTGTAATGCAATTTCCTTTTGCCAACTAATTAAGTTCGCAACTAAGTTAGCAACTGCTTTTGGGAAATAGGCGCCTGCTTCACATTTTTTTATTATTATTTTTTTTAATATGGCTGCAGTTTGTTGACAGATTTCAGGATGATGATTGCTGCTGTCCTCCTCCTCTCCACAGCTGGAGCTGCCCTTGAACAGGTATCCTGCTGAACAGTCTCTAAGAGAAAATTATATTTCCTCAGTAGAAAAGGCCATTATGTTTGTCTGTCTAGTTACTAATAAGTCTTCCTGTTGCAGTTGCAATCACTTGATATGAAACTGCCGTCTGTTGACAACAAATATGAAAACTGCAACGGGACAATGCTGCCCTTGGTGTACAAGTCACTAGAAGAGAAGAAAAAATCAGGCAAAGATTTTAAGGACGCTTGGACTCAAGGACAGAACGAGTGTGTGAAAGGACAGGAAATGGAACTGAACTCCTCCATTGCCTTGTATGTCTATACCTATTCTGGAGTAATGAATCTAACCATACATGAGGATTTCAATGATGCTACTCGTACTGGTAAAAATGACTACAAAGCTGGGACATATGAGTGGTATTTTCTTCATTATTGGTTAACAATGGCAATAAAGGGCCTGAAGAAACATCTGACAAATTGCATTACTACGTATGGTGGCAGCAAACACCAATTCACAGAAGATCTTAAGGGTTCAGAGATCCGATTTGGTTCATTTGCATCCACTTCCCCTAATCAGACCACAGGTCAGAGAAATCTGGGGATGTGTCTTGTTTTGAAATTGAAACCTGCTATGGTACTGATATCTCACAGTATTCAGCAACCCCAGCAGAAAAGAAAGTGCTGATTCCTCCATATGAGACCTTTAGAGTCTCTGAGGTCTTAGAGAAGAAGAGTGAAGGTAGTCTCTGGTGTGACACTGTGTATAAACTGAGCAGCTCTAAAGTCAGGAGTGACCTGAACTGTGTCATGGCTGAAGGGGAATCTCTGATTGGTCACAGTAGTCAGTCTGTCTGGGTTGCAAGTGTTTCTGTCATCACATTCATTCAAAGCCTTTTGCTAGTTTGCATTTTTATTTAAATATTTGATATTGAATGTAATTCATTTCTATTTAGGCTATAAAATTGCAAAATTAAATTGAATGAATAATACATTTCAATTGGGAATATTTCATTTACTATAAAACGTAAACACATGGTTAGGTATAGACAAATCCGAGGAGCATTTTGTGTAGGCTGCCATCTTGTGGCGGCGCCATTGTTGGACTGTCAACAAACGTTTTTGGCAATGCGCAGTCAATGACAGCTAACAGCAAAGATCATGGAACAGTCTGATATTATCAAGTAGTCATGAATCTCGTAAATCACTGTATTTTATGGTGTGCTATCACGTTATCCCCATGGACAGATTGGTGATCTGGGTAGCTCAATAATGGCGCCTGCTTACTTCCGGTAGTTTCTTCGGATTCGTCTATATTCTCAATGGTTGAATAATCTTGTGATCTGAAATGTTACTGTAATTAAGTGCTGCAGGCTGTTTACTGTATTATCTGTACTCTGGTCAAATCTAATAAAATAAACCAATCCTGACTTCCAAAGTTTAACAGTTTGTAACTTGTGATTTTGCATTGAACAGAGGCAAGGAAGACCAAGGAATTTAAGGGATTATGTTTGAAAGAAAAAATTATTTCATGGAATCAATAAAATTCTAGATTCTGGATTTAATTCTTTGCAAGAAGGCAAATTTGGAACAGCCCTTAGAAAGATAACAAATGGCACTGGCATGACACCAGCTACAGTAATAGGCTACAATGACAAGCAGTGGTGCACTGATTCACACTTAGTGCTGTATTTTGTCGTCCACTGATAATTAATGCCTAATGGGAAGTGCTCATAGAGGTTTGTTTGCAAGTAGTTTGAAGGCCAAACCTGCTTTTGTTGCATTGTTCAAAAGTTTTGGCACGGTCAGAGTCCTTGTTGAGATAATCCTGAGTGCCACTGTAGGCCTGTGTTTTACTGTAACTGTTTTGAAAATGTTCAGTTTGAGGACACTGCTGCACTAAAAATAAACTGCAGGACAACAACATTAAACATAAACAACTTATATATTATATCTCTTTCCTACAATTTGGATGTGGGCTAGTTGTACTGTCTGTACACTTCCCTCAAATCACTAAACATGCTTGCTGATGTCTATGAGTAAGAATCATTGGGTAAGAATACACTCCTTGGACTTAGAACTTCAGTCTAGAGATCAGACAGTGCTTATAGGTGCTGGTTCTGTGATGGAATGTTGGCTTTGACAAATCAGCTCTTAGCTTATCTTGGTCCCTCCCGCTGACTCACTGAAGAAGGAAGTGAAGCTCAGTGACAGAAGGCTGCTCAGTTCAACGTTCAACTGTACAACTACTGTGGTATGTGTAAATGAGGGGATAAATGGAGTATTCAGATTGGATTTGTTAATAATGTGGAAGAGGGTGTTTGGTGTCTGCGATATTTGCATAAAGGAAACACAAAGACTCAGAGACGGTAGATTTACCAAAGCTGTGAAAGTGAAAGTAAAGTTTGTCCAGCAGCCATTACAAGAGGGAAGCTTGTGACACTGTATATTCTCTAGTCTGTAGTGTTGGAAATGGCTTCAAAGTTGGAGGATGAAACATCTTGTCCTGTGTGCACTGAGATCTACAAGGATCCTGTTATCCTGACCTCCTGCAGTCACAGTTTCTGTAGAGACTGTCTGGAGAAGTGCTGGAAATCAAAAGAAACAAAGGAATGTCCACTCTGTAGGAGGAAATCATCAAATAGCTTAATCCACCCAAATCTGGCTTTAAGGAACCTGTGTGAGGCTCTGTCTGAGACTGTCTTGGAAGAGAGAGGGGGGACAAATATCCTCTGCAAACTGCACAAAAGAAAACTTGAGCTCCTCTGTCAGAATGACAAACAGCTTGTGTGTCTGGTGTGTCGAGACTCAAAATCTCACAGAAATCACATCTTCAGTCCCATTGATGAAGCATCAGCAGAGATCAAGGTAGGCCTGAGCATTATTATCTTGTGCGCCTTTCTACAGTCTTGCATGGTCACCTTTTCAACTGTAGATGGCACTGTTGCGTCTTAGCTATTTCACACACAGGCACAATTTACTGTAATAGCACGCCTTGAAGGACATTTTTTAAAATGTGTTTTTCTGCTCATAGAGAGATGATTATATCAAATCTGACTAGGTTTGAGTAACTATGTGAGCGTTCTCCCTGTCTGAAGTTGATTCCGTTATATGAGATCTTAACCATCACACTAAAAACATTCATTTCAGGAGGAGCTGAAGGCCAAACTGCAGCCTCTACAGGAGAAGCTGAAGGACTTTGAGGAAGCTAAAGTCACCTGTGATAAAACAGCTGAGTACATTAAGGTCAGTGTGATGAAGACTACTGTCATGTCTAACATGACTGTGTCCCTGGACAGGAGGCCATATTGTCTCCTGTTGGAGGGTCAGTAGTGGTGGTAGTCACCCTGCGTTCACACTGCATCCGTCCGTTGATGGACGACGGGGGAGGGGTCTGACGGAGGGGGAGCCAATTCTCTCAATCCCGATTGGTTTGACGGATTAAAAAGTTGCTAAAAAGCTAAAAAGCAGCTAAAAAGTTGAACATGTTCTAACTTTTTGACGGAAGCAACGGAGCTGTTTTGACGGACGGACCCACAATGCATTTCGCGAAAGCTCCATTCAAAGTCAATGGGACTGACGGATGCAGTGTGAACGCCCTGTCACTGGTGATCATCTCATTTGGGCCTCCATCTCAAACTCCTCCCTCACACTTTGTATACATAGCTAGTAGGAGGCACTCACTTCCATGGGCAGCATGGGCAAGGCCGTGGTGCGTTAGCTCCAGTGTTCACAATGGCGTTGACTGTCAATTCGCATTATGTACTAGCCAAGCCTCGGCCATTCAGTTCTATGGAGGGCGGGACTTAGACGTTGTCTCCAGTTTATATAACCTCCTTGGCTTCACTCTCCTCCTCTCTGTTGTCTCTCAACCAATCACTCACCACACAGCTCTCCTCCTCTCTAATAAGTCTCCTCCAATCAGCACACAGCTCTCTTCTACTCTGCTGTCCCTCCTCCAATCACAAGGCTCTCTCTCTTTCTGCTGTCTCTCCTCCAATCAGCACACAGTTCTCCTCCTCTCTGATAACTCTCCTCCAATCAGCACACAGTTCTCCTCGCTGGTGTTTCTCCTCCAATCAGCGTACAGCTCTCTTCCTCTCTGAAACTTTCAGACTCACTGTTGTGAATGTGCAAAAACATCCATCAATGGGAGTGAATGCATACAATTTATTACACAAACTATGTTTAATATTTTAAAGTGTACAGACAATGTTTCAATTTAGTTGTGTCATGCAATGAGTTTACTTTCAATTGTTTATCAATATGAACACAATGAAATGTTATCTTTTTCAGACTCAAACCCAGAACACAGAGAAGCAGATCAAGGAGGAGTTTGAGAAGCTTCACCAATTTCTACGAGATGAAGAGGCAGCCAGGATAGCTGCACTGAGGGAGGAAGAGGAGCAGAAGAGTCAGATGATGAAGGAGAAGATTGAGAAGATGAGCAGAGAGATCTCATCTCTTTCAGACACAATCAGAGCCATTGAAAAGGAGATGAAGGCTGATGATGTCACATTTCTGCAGGTAAGAAAAGTATGCAATTGTGTATAATCTGATTACAGCAGTTTCATGATAATACTGTCCTGTCCATCCCACCCATGTCATCCTGACCATTGTTCCACACCCAATTCCATGAGTTTTATATGTAGTGAGGTCTTTCTACTCCTTCATTCTATGTTGATCTTTGATGAGTGTGGAGTTGATATGGGGGGAAGTGATGTCCTGCTTAGAGTGAATGAATGAAGAGGAATTTATTCTTTGATATTTAAATCATTTAGGTTTATACAGTACAACATCATTTATATTTTCCTTGCCACATCAGTGAAGATCCCTCTTCAGTGCTGTGGTCAGTATCCAAGGTAATCAGGGTCTATCTGTGGGGAAAACCTGTGGGATCAGTGACTGATGTTGGAGTGTTTTAAGTGTAACAGCCAGTGGGTTTAATTTTTCCATCCAGTCCCACCATTTAGCAGAGAGGAGCTCAAGAAATGTCACAGTGTGCAGCACAGGGTTATCAGCCCTGATAGTCATTATTTTTTAACAATAAATACATTCCCCTGTGTACCCTTCGGTGAATTTGCCTAGAGCTTGAAACGATTCTCAGAGCAGTGAAGATTTTAGAAAACCTTTTTGCGTCTTTGTACATTGCACAACATTGGACATGCAAAATTAGCAAATGAACAAAGAGACTATCATCATATGAGATTGACCTAATTTTGGCGTGTGTGTGTGTGTGTGTGTGTGTGTATCCAACATTTGTTATTTTCCAGAACTACAAGACTACAGTGGAAAGGTGAGTGATCTGCCTCTTGTCTCTCTCTTCTCTGTGGTTCTGAACCCAAACCCACCAGCAGCACTGACTCCTGAATGTTATTCCAGAGCCCAGTGCACACTGCAGGATCCAGAGAGGGTTTCAGGAGCTCTGATCAATGTGGCAAAGCACCTGGGCAATCTGAAGTTCAGAGTCTGGGAGAAGATGCAGGAGATTGTTCAGTACAGTAAGTAGTCTGGAAAGAAATAAAGATGCTCAATTCTAGGATCAAGAAGATGTATGTCTGATTAGAGCACATTTGTGTGTGTGTGTGTGTGTGTGTGTGTGTGTGTGTGTGTGTGTGTGTGTGTGTGTGTGTGTTTCTCATTCTAACAATCAATATTTCATTTTAAATTTCATACAAACTCACATTCTCTCTCTCTCTCTCTCTCTCTCTCACACACACACACACACACACACACACACACACACACACACACACACACACACACACACAGGACCAGGTCACATGTCGGGCCACACGTCACCAAGTACAGGCATATCAGGAGACAGGGGAACTGAGAACAAACAACAGAACAGGAGAGGAGTGGGAGAGGAGGGGAGAGAGGAATTATACTTTGCATTACAGATACTAATAGTACAATGATGTATAAATGATCAATTGACAAAAAGCACACACACACACACGGGCACAGCACCAAATTCTTGGCCCTTTCAGTGTCCATGGGCCTCTTTCAGTCCCCTGAGGCCCTAGTAACTCAGCCCCCCTTTTCTCCATTACACTTAAAATTTAAAAGGGACATGAAGCAAAATAATAGTGAGTAGTGATTTGTCTTGTAAATCAGTGTTCATAGAATAGAAACAATATTTACAGCTATTTTTGTAACTGAATTTATGAACATTCTAAACACTGCGCTCGTCGCCGGAGTTCTAAACTCCACCTCAGCATTATTTCTGTAGAACCGGTCACCTCTTCGGCCGTTATCCCTTACATAATGACCATCATTCACACATGCTCATGTGTGTGTTCTTTCTCTCTGCAGCTCCTGTCACTCTGGATCCCAACACTGCACACACACAACTCATCCTGTCTGAGGATCTGACCAGTGTGAGATGTGGTGATGAGAGACAGCAGCTTCCTGATAACCCAGAGAGATTTGATAAGTATTTTGATGTCCTTGGGTCTGAGGGCTTTAACTCAGGGACTCACTGCTGGGATGTGGAGGTTGGGGAGAATGATAGGTGGAACCTGGGTGTGATGACAGAGTCTCTCCAGAGGAAGGGAGACTATCTCACCATGAGTGGACAGTGGTTTGTGTGGTATAATAATGCTGCATATGGAGCACATGCTCCACCTCATCCCTCTACAACTCTCACAGTGAAGCAGAAACCCCAGAGGATCAGAGTGCAGCTGGACTGGGACAGAGGAAAACTCTCATTCTCTGACCCTGATAATAACACACACATACACACTTTCACCGAAAGAGTGTTTCCATACTTTTCCACTTCCCTTCCACTGAGGATCTTACCAGTGAAGACAGCAGTTACAGTAGAGCAGCTCAGGTAGAGTTCAGACACCTGCTGCAGGTTAACTGGGGATGTGGATGCAAAGAGACACTAATATGAACTCAATACTGATACCCGACCTGACCCTGACAATAACACACGCACGTACGCACACACACACACACACACACACACACACACACACACACACACACACACACACACACACACACACACACACACACACAGTAGTTGTGAAGGCCTCATCAACTGTAGAGCAGCACCCAGTTAGAGCAGATAGTGAATTCATCTGAACACAACTGACACACAGCAGACACAACTTATAAGATGAATTATGAAATATCTTTCTCTGCCGGTATCCACAGAAATAAATGCTAATTGACTGTTTCTGTGTGATACATGTCTCAGTCCTGTTCAGTTCAGTTCTGTGTGTTTCTGTTTGATCAATGTCTCAGTCCTTTCATCCATGTTTTAGTTCATGCTGTTGTCACAAGGTTAACTAGGTCTATTCCACTGCTCAGTGTATTGTCATTTTTGGAAGAAAGTCTCATTAAAGTTTTATCATTACAACAACTGTTTTTCTGAAGACATTTCCTTAGGTTGGGGAGATCACATGGTGGAATATGGGTGTGAATACAGTCTGTTCATAGGAAGGACATCACAGCTCCATGCCTGCATGTGGTACAGTTCTTTTCTGATTGATTAAGCAATTTTTTAAGCCTTTCGCTATCTTTGCAAAACCTTTCACCCAATTTTCAAAACCTCATAAATTACTAGCAAAAGCAAACACTTTTTGCTAACAGTTCAGATTGGCGATAACTGTCAGTGGTTTCAGAAATTGTACCGAAAAAATCATTATTAGTGTTTTAGCGTTAAAAAAAAAACTTGTAATAGCACACACCGAAACACTTTCAGACACACATACATACACACACACACACACACACACACACACTTCCATATCCCATAGCTCTCCTCTTTGAAGATCTGAGCCGGCCACCCTCCAGTCCCCAGTCCTACTCCTGATGTCCCACCCCTCTGTTTGCATGTGACTGTGCTGAGGAAGTTGTTTTGAAAGAGCAGGTGGACAATCTTTGGACCTTTTCCCTGTAGACTGTCTCATCTCCACCTGAGCCACTTTTGGATGCGTAGGGAAAGTCTTATGCAATACTGGCATCTAGTGGTCACATAGACAATTACACTTCAGTCTCTATTCTTCAGTTGATATACACCAGTGGTTCTCAAACTTTTTCTGTCATTCCCCACTTAAGAGGGCAGAGAATTTTCACGCCCCACCTGCCCTGAGATATTTCGCAGAGGTTCGAATTTTCATGATACTATTTCAAAGCCAAATTTCGCTCGAACCACTGATCAGTTGAACTTCACTCACGCCAGATGCAGCACCCCCTTCAAATCATCTGACGTGAGTGAGGTAACTCATCAGCAACTAGCAGATAATACCATTGCAAAGCTCAATTTACTGTGACGATTGCTCTGTGAGTAATCTGAAAGAGGTGATAGGTGAATTCAGGGGGCATGATGTGGCCATCGGTTGATCGCAAGGAGACATCTCGCGCCCCACCTGTAATGTGTCTGCGCCCCACTAGTGGGGACCGCCCCACAGTTTGATTGCCGTTGATATACACAAACACACTGCTCACTTTAGGTCCCTCACGTATGAAGGTGGAGAGAGGAGGAATCATGGATAGTGTGTCGGAGGGCGTGCTCAACTTCTAGATAAATAAACAACTTCAGTGCATGAAAAAATAAAACTGTCTCCTTATTTATAACAAACCACCATGTCCAAAGCAAACACGTTTAGGCCTTTAAGCCATCATCAGTGCGTGATACATGGAATCATGGATCACCAGAGGGATCAGAGATTGGAACACGACTGACTCCTTCTGGTCCTCCTCCTCCTGGTCCTCCTCCTCCTGGCCTGCACAATGTGCAAGATGTTGGGCCTGGGGAAGCTCCATTGACAGGGATGGGGAGGGGTGGGGGGTTCTTAATACAAAAGATGACATTACCACCAATCAGAGGAATTCTCTTCATGATGTGATCGGCACAAATGATTGTACTTTACTTCATACTGACTCATCTTGCAGATGTGGATGATGCTATGCAAGATGCCAGCCTGCACACCTGGAGAAAAACATTTGAGTACATAAACTTGAACATTACTTATGTTTATTCTCTTTATTAATTTAGTTAAATGTAATATACAGTATTTGATGTCATTTTTACAGTAAATCTTTTGAAATAAAGCATGCATCATAATGGCTAGCTCTCGAATAAGAATGACTGAATGAATATTTTGACAGCACAGAAAGTCACTCACAATATGCCTGTTTATATCTGTGAGTTACAGTTCACTCCTTCTGGGACTTTGTACTTCAATCTAGAGATGAGACAATGCTTAGGTGCTGATTCTGTGATGGAATGTTTGTTTTAACCAATCAGCTCTCAGCTTATCTTGGTCCCTCCCTCTGACTCACCTGTCCTAAAGAAGGATGTGAAGCTCAGAGACAGAAGGCTGCTCTGCTCAACACTGCAGCTGTACAACTACTGTGGTATGTGAGAAATGAGGGGAAACATGGAGTAATATTCAGATTGATTGTGTTGATAATGTTGGAGAGAATGTTGGGTTTCAGGGAGACTTGCATAGAGGAAGCCCAATGACTTAGTAGAGACGGTAGATTTACCAAAGCTGTGAAAGTGAAAGTAAAGTTTGTCCAGCAGCCATTTCGAGTGGCAAGCTTGTGCATTGTGCTGTCTCGTCGTGGAAATGGCTTCAAATGTGGAAGAGGACATATCTTGCCCAGTGTGCACTGAGATCTACAAGGATCCTGTCATCTTAACCTGTAGTCACAGCTTCTGTAGAGACTGTCTGAAACAGTACTGGGAAACTAAACCATCCAGAGAATGTCCAGTCTGCAGGAGGAGATCATCAAAGGAAATTCCTCTCCCAAATCTGGCTTTAAGAAACCTGTGTGAGACTCTGTCCAAGACTGTGTTACAAGAGAAAGATCAGACACACTTGCTCTGCAAACAGCACAAGAGAAAACTTGAGCTCTTCTGTGAGAATGACAAGCAGCTTGTGTGTCTTGTGTGTCGAGACTCAAAATTACACAAACATCACAACTTCAGTCCCATTGATGAAGCAGCAGCAGAGATCAAGGTAGGACTGAGTTTTCTGTAAAGCATTATTCTAAGTGTGCCTTTCTACAGATGTGCATGGTCACCTTTTCAACTGTAGATGGCACTGTTGCTTATTAGCTACTTCACTCAAGTACACACTTTACTATCAAACCCCAAAGGACATTTTTAGAAAAAATTGCATTTGGTCCTTATTCTGGTGGATAAACTCTATTTCCAAAATTTGAGCGGTAGTGGGTAAACTTTAGCCACCACTACATCCCTAGCCTGGCGTTGCCTGCCTACGTACTTCCGTTAAAAAGTCTTAAGCTACACTACTCCAGCGTAGACCAAGGGGATGGCAAATTTGCCAGGCTACTACATCCCTGCTGTTAGATGAGAACACTTTGAGGCATCCCACTAAAGTGATCCATTCATTTCAGGAGGAGCTGAAGGCCAAACTGCAGCCTCTACAGGAGAAGCTGAAGGTCTTTGAGGAAGCTAAAGTCACCTGTGATAAAACAGCTGAGTACATTAAGGTCAGTGTGATGAAGACACTGTCATGTCTAACATGACTGTGTCCCTGGCCAGGAGGCCATGTTGTCTCTCCTCCTCTCTTCTGTCGCTCCTCCAATCACCACACAGCTCTCCTCTCTGCTGTTTTTCCTCCAATTAGCACACAGCTCTCTTACTTTCCGAGACTCTCACCGACTCACTGTTTTCAATGTACAAAAACATCCATCAATGGGAGTGAATGCATAAAATTTATTACACAACCTATGTTTAATATTTGAAAGTATACAGGCAATGTTTCGTTCTAGTTGTGTCATGCAATGGTTTTACTTTCAGTTGTTTATCAGTATGAACACAATGAAATGTTTAATCTTTTTCAGACTCAAACCCAGAACACAGAGAGGCAGATCAAGGAGGAGTTTGAGAAGCTTCACCAGTTTCTACGAGATGAAGAGGCAGCTAGGATGGCTGCACTGAGGGAGGAAGAGGAGCAGAAGAGTCAGATGATGAAGGAGAAGATTGAGAAGATGAGCAGAGAGATCTCATCTCTTTCAGACACAATCAGAGCCACTGCAAAGGAGATGAAGGCTGATGATGTCACATTTCTGCAGGTAAGAAAAGTATGCAATAATTATTATGCAATAACAATTATTGTGTATAATCGGACTAGAGCAGTTTCATGATAATACTGTGCTGTCCATACCACCCATGTCATTCTGACCATTGTTCCACACCCAACTCCATGAGTTTATGTAGTGAGGTCTTTCTACTCCTTCATTCTATGTTGATCTTTGATGAGTGAGGTGTTGATCTGGGGGGAAGTGATGTCCTCCTTAGAGGAGACGCTAGAGAAGCAGGAACCCAATAACATGAGAGATGAACACAGGGATGAATGAAGAGGAATTTATTCTTTGATATTTAAATCATTTAGGTTTATACTGTTGTCAGTATCCAAGGTAATCAGTGTCTACCTGTGGGGAAAACCTGTGGGATCAGTGACTGATGTTGGAGGGTTTTCAGTGTGTCACAGCCAGTGGGTTTGATTTTTCCATCCAGTCCCACCATTTAGCAGAGAGGAGCTCAAGAAATGTCACAGTGTGCAGCACAGGGTTATCAGCCCTGATAGTCATTATTTTTTAACAATAAATACATTCCCCTGTGTACCCTTCGGTGAATTTGCCTCTTGAAACGATTGTCAGGGCAGTGATGGTTTTTGCTTCTTTATACATTGCACAACATTGGACTTGCAAAATTCAAAAAATGAACAAAGAAACTATGATCATATGATAGAAGATTGACCTAATTTTGGCGTGTGTGTGTGTGTGTGTGTGTGTGTGTGTGTGTGTGTGTGTATCCAATATTTTTTTTTCCAGAACTACAAGACTACAGTGGAAAGGTGAGTGATCTACCCGACTATCTCTCTTTTCTCTGTGGTTCTGAACCCAAACCCACAGCAGCACTGACTCCTGAATGTTATTCCAGAGCCCAGTGCACACTGCAGGATCCAGAGAGGGTTTCAGGAGCTCTGATCAATGTGGCAAAGCACCTGGGCAACCTGAAGTTCAGAGTCTGGGAGAAGATGCAGCAGATTGTTCAGTACAGTGAGTATCCTGGAAAGAAATAAAGATGCTCAATTCTAGGATCAAGAAAATATATGTATGATTATGTGTGTGTGTGTGTGTGTGTGTGTGTGTGTGTGTGTGTGTGTGTGTGTGTGTGTGTGTGTGTGTGTGTGTGTGTGTGTGTGTGTGTGTGTGTGTGTGTGTGTGTGTGTGTGTTGACAGAATCTAGTAACACCACACCAATAACAGGGCAAGACAGGAACACCCCAATAAGATTCAGCTCATTCTAACAATCAATATTTCATTTAAATTTCACACACAAAACACACATTCTCTCTCTCTCTCTCTCTCTCTCTCTCTCTCTCTCTCTCTCTCTCTCTCTCTGTCATACACACACACACACACACACACAAACATACACACACACACACACACACACACACACACAAACAAACACACACTCACACACACACACACACACACACACACACACACACACACACACAGGGCCAGCATGATTATGTCACCAAGTACAGGCATATCACAAAGGAGACAGGGGAACTGAGAACAAACAACAGAACAGGAGAGGAGTGGAGGGAGGAACTATACTTTGCATTACAGATACTAATATTACAATGATGTATAAATGATCAATTGACAAAAACTACACACACACACACACACACACACACACACACACACACACACACACACACACACACACACACACGGGCACAGCACCAAATTCTTGGCCCTTTCAGTGTCCATGGGCCTCCTTCAGTCCCCTGACGCCCTAGAAACTCAGCCCCCTTTTCTCCATTACACTTAAGATTTAAAAGGGACATGAAGCAAAATAATAGTGAGTAGTGATTTGTCTTGAAAAATCAGTGTTCATAGAATAGAAACAATATTTACAGCTATTTTTGTAACTGAATTTATGAACATTCTAAACACTGCACTCGTCGCCGGAGTTCTAAACTCCACCTCGGCATTATTTCTGTAGAACCTGTCACCTCTTCGGCCGTTATCCGTTACATAATGACCATCATTCACTTATGCTCATGTGTGTGTTCTTTCTCTCTGCAGCTCCTGTAATTCTGGATCCCAACACTGCACACCCTTGGCTCATCCTGTCTGAGGATCTGACCAGTGTGAGATTGGGTGATGAGAGACAGCAGCTTCCTGATAACCCAGAGAGATTTGATGAGTATTACAGTGTCCTGGGCTCTGAGGGCTTTAACTCAGGGACTCACTGCTGGGATGTGGAGGTTGGAGAGAACGATCATTGGCATTTGGGTGTGATGACAGAGTCTCTCCAGAGGAAAGGAGACTACACCTCCATGAGTGGAAGGTGGGGTGTATATTATAATAATGCTGCATATAGAGCAGGTGCTTCACCTCATCCCTCCACTCCCCTCACAGTGAAGCAGAAACCGCAGAGGATCAGAGTGCAGCTGGACTGGGACAGAGGAAAGCTCTCATTCTCTGACCCTGATAATAACACACACATACACACTTTCACACACACTTTCACAGAGAGAGTATTTCCATACTTTTCCATCATCTTTCCACTGAGGATCTTACCAGTGAAGACAGCAGTTACACTACAGCAGCTCAAGTAGAGTTCAGATACCTGCTGCAGGAACTGGGGATGTGGATGGGAAGAGACATACTCAATACTGATACCCAATAACACACACACACACACACACACACACACACACACACACACACACACACACACACACACACACACACACACGTGAAGGCCTCATCAACTGTAGAGAAAAATCCAGTTAGACATGTGACAGACTTGAATCCTTGAATAAAAATCCCAATGACAATGATTCATTTATTTAGTTTTCTTCTCAACGTTCATTCTGTCTGAGTGTAATAATCCAGCACGATTTGGTATTGTGTATTGTGAGACTGTCAGAGTGTCTGAGAGTCTCAAAACGGGTTGCAAGGCATCATCTTTTAAAACCAGCATGTTGGTTGAGCTAATTGGAGCTCTATTGTCTTCGAACACACCAAATAAGTAAAGTTTCTGGAGGAATGTTTCTGGACAACATTTGTGCAAAATATCTATTTTAACATCATCTTACTAAAAAAATATACGTCCTAGCTGGACCTGAGTCGGAGTTGATGCTGACATTTTCTGATATTAGCTAGTAAGCCTTTTCTACTATTCTATTTATGAGCAAAGGGCAGTGCAACGTGTTGTAGATCCAATTATTCAAATGTTTTGGTTTATTTTATATTGAGTTATTATGTGAATTGAAAAACACTAATCCATTTTCAAATTTAAATAGCTGCAGATGCACTCTTCATCAAAACCAAAGTTGGTTGGTTTGGAGTTCCAAAAATGGAGACATTTGACAGTGCCATCTCAGCTCCTTCAAATTCATTTGAATACCATTCAGTTGACAGTATGTCTGGATATGTAGAAATTTCCTCTCATCTGGTCAGCATCAACCCCCTCTAGCACAAAATGTTATGGTAACTTTAACATTCACCCATAGTTCTCCTATGAGTATTTGGAGATGTTAAAAATCTAACGTTTCAGCATGGTTACTTTGTGATCTTTGCATAACATTCCCAGGTGGTTATTTTTGAAAATGATATTTAAATTACAGACTGATAAGAGATAATGTGTAAATTATCAGCAGGCAACTTGATTTTGCCTATTTCTGAAAATACTTTGGCTACCCTAATTGACTTGTCTGCAAGTTGTTTGAAGGCAAAATCTGCTTTTGTTGCATATTTTAAATATTTTGGCATGATTGGAGCCCTTGTTATTATTGATACTGTAAGCCTGTGTGTTTAACTTTTTTGAAGTTTGAGTTTCAATTGATTGCTCCACCAAAGTAGGCTAATTCAGAAAAACTGCAAACATAAACAACTTCCATATTTTATCATTTTCCTACAATCTAGCATAGATTAGGGTGGGGCCAATTGAACACTCCCCTCAAATCGTATATCGTATTATCATACAGTAGGGAGGTTTACGTACGTCTGAGAAAGAAGCGACTCCTGGGACTTTGAACTTCAGGGGTTCATTCAACAGCACATTGTTACGCACCGGTGCGTTGCGTTAGCCTAATTGAATGATAAGTCTGCTCGTTACGCTGCACACCGGTGCGCAACATGCTTCTGAGGTAGTTCACTCTCGTTTGATGGGTGTGTCAGAGGTGTTCACCAATGAGCATCTAGGTGTATCGGAAGCTCTGAGATTTAAAGCGCTACTGCTAAATATAACACAAATTCATGTTGTGTTGAATTGTCCTCTGGTGACAGCAAAAGCAGTGGTAATATTATCATTTTGTAGTATTCCTAACAATGATACATTTAAACTACTGAGGTTGTTGTTAAGTTCAGCTATTTCCTTGCCTGCCACCACGTGCAGAATGGCCCTCCAGGCTTCCATTGTTGCTGCACTGACGTGACACAACAGTATGTTCAGCCCGACGTCGTTTGCGTTGGGTTCAACGCTATGCACAGTTACGGCCGTTCTGAATAGCCTCCAGGTGCTGTGATGGAATGTTGGCATTGACCAATCAGCTCTCAGTTTAACTTGGTCCCTCCCTCTGACTCACTGAAGAAGGAAGTGAAGCTGAGTGACAGAAGGCTGCCCTGTTCAACACTATACCTGAACAACTACTGTGGTATGTAATAAATGAGTGGAAACATGGAGTATTCAGATTGGTTGTGTTAATAATGTTGGAGCGAATGATGGATTTCTGGGAGATTTGCGTAGAGGAAGCCCAATGACTCAATAGAGACGGGAGATTTACCAAAGTTGTGAAAGTGAAAGTAAAGTTTGTCCAGCAGCCATTGAGAGAGCGGAGCTTGTGAGTGTGTGTGGTCTTTGACTTTAGCCCTGGAAATGGCTTCAAAGGTGGAGGATGAAACATCTTGTCCTGTGTGCACTGAGATCTACAAGGATCCTGTTATCCTGACCTCCTGCAGTCACAGTTTCTGTAGAGACTGTCTGGAGAAGTGCTGGAAAGGTAAAGAAACAAAGGAATGTCCACTCTGCAGGAGGAGATCATCCAATAAATGCATCTATCCTAATCTGGCTTTACGAAACCTATGTGAGGCTTTGTCTGAGACTGTCTTAGAGGAGAAAGGGGGAAAAAATCTACTCTGCAAAAAGCACAAGAGAAAACTTGAACTCCTGTGTGAGTGTGACAAGGAGATGGTGTGCCTTGTGTGTCGAGACTCAAAATTACACAAAAATCATAACTTCACACCCATTGATGAAGCAGCAGAAGGGATCAAGGTACGCCCGAGCTTTCTGTAAAGCATTATTCATCTCTTTCTACAGTCTTGCATGGTCACCATTTTTCCTGTAGGTGGCACTGTTGCTTATTTGCTACTTCACACAAATGGGCAAACTTTATTACCAAGCCCTGAAGGACATTTCTTTTAAACTGTGTGTTGTGAGATGATTACGATATGTTGTTTTGTTACATTGCTGTGCCAGTCTGATTAGGTTTGACTGAGTTATTATGTGAATGTTCCCCCTGGTTGAAGTCTGTCAGCTCTCTGGTTGATCATTAAATGACTCCTCCTGGTAGTTGTATGAGCATCACACTAAAGGGATCCATTCATTTCAGGAGGAGCTCAAGGCCAAACTGCAACCTCTACAGGAGAAGCTGGAGGACTTTGAGGAAGCTAAAGTCACCTGTGATGAAACAGCTGAGTACATTAAGGTCAGTGTGATGAAGACTACTGTCATGTCTAACATGACTGTGTCCCTGGCCAGGAGGCCATGTTGTCTCCTGTTGGAGGGTCAGTAGTGGTGGTCAAGTCACTGGTCATCATCTCATCTGGGCCTCCATCTCAAATTTCTCGCTACCACTTTATATCTATATCCAGTAGGAGGCGCTCACTTCCCAGTCTTTTCTCCTCTCTGCTGTCTCTCTACCAATCACCACACAGCTCTTCCTCTCTGAAACTCTCACAGACCCCATCACAGTATTGGAATGTAAAAACATCCATCAAAGGGAGTGAATGTATAAAGTTTACTACAGAAACATTTTTTGATATTTGAAAGTTTACCAGCATGTTTTATTATAATTATGTGATGCAGTATGTTTACTTTCAATTGTTTATCAGTATGATCACAATTAAACATTTTTATCTTTTTCAGACTCAAACCCAGAACACAGAGAAGCAGATCAAGGAGGAGTTTGAGAAGCTTCACCAGTTTCTACGAGATGAAGAGGCATCCAGGATAGCTGCACTGAGGGAGGAAGAGGAGCAGAAGAGTCAGATGATGAAGGAGAAGATTGAGAAGATGAGCAGAGAGATCTCATCTCTTTCAGATGCAATCAGAGCAATTGAAAAGGAGATGAAGGCTGATGATGTCACATTTCTGCAGGTAAGAAAAGTATGCAATAATTATTATGCAATAACAATTATTGTGTATAATCGGACTAGAGCCGTTTCATGATAATACTGTGCTGTCCATACCACCCATGTCATCCTGACCATTGTTCCACACCCAATTCCATGAGTTTTATATGTAGTGAGGTCTTTCTACTCCTTCATTCTATGTTGATCTTTGATGAGTGAGGTGTTGATCTGGGGGGAAGTGATGTCCTCCTTAGAGGAGACGCTAGAGAAGCAGGAACCCAATAACATGAGAGATGAGTACAGGGATGAATGAAGAGGAATTTATTATTTGATATTTAAATCATTTAGGTTTATACAGTACAACATCATTTATATTTTCCTTGCCACATCAGTGAATCCCTCTTCAGTGCTGTGGTCAGTATCCAAGGTAATCAGGGTCTATCTGTGGGGAAAACCTGTGGGATCAGTGACTGATGTTGGAGGGTTTTAAGTGTGTAACAGCCAGTGGGTTTAATTTTTCCATCCAGTCCCACCATTTAGCAGAGAGGAGCTCAAGAAATGTCACAGTGTGCAGTACAGGGTTATCAGCCCTGATAGTCATTATGTTGAACAACAGAAACATTCCCCTGTGTATCCTTAGGTGAATTTGCCTAGAGCTTGAAACGATTCTCAGAGCAGTGAAGATTTTAGAAAACCTTTTTGCGTCTTTGTACATTGCACAACATTGGACATGCAAAATTAGCACATGAACAAAGAGACTATCATCATATGAGATTGACCTAATTTTGGCGTGTGTGTGTGTGTGTGTGTGTGTGTGTGTGTGTGTGTGTGTGTGTGTGTGTGTGTGTGTATCCAACATTTGTTATTTTCCAGAACTACAAGACTACAGTGGAAAGGTGAGTGATCTGCCTCTTGTCTCTCTCTTCTCTGTGGTTCTGAACCCAAACCCACCAGCAGCACTGACTCCTGAATGTTATTCCAGAGCCCAGTGCACACTGCAGGATCCAGAGAGGGTTTCAGGAGCTCTGATCAATGTGGCAAAGCACCTGGGCAACCTGAAGTTCAGAGTCTGGGAGAAGATGCAGCAGATTGTTCAGTACAGTGAGTAGCCTGGAAAGAAATAAAGATGCTCAATTCTGATTGTGTGTGTGTGTGTGTGTGTGTGTGTGTGTGTGTGTGTTGACAGAATCTAATAACACCACACCAATAACAGGGCAAGACAGGAACACCCCAATAAGATTCAGCTCATTCTAACAATCAATATTTCATTTAAATTTCACACACAAAATTCATATTCTCTCTCTCTCTCTCTCTCTCTGTCATACACACACACACACACACACACACACACACACACACACACACACACACACACACACACACACACACACACACACAGGGCCAGCATGATTATGTCACCAAGTACAGGCATATCACAAAGGAGACAGGGGAACTGAGAACAAACAACAGAACAGGAGAGGAGGGGAGGGAGGATTTATTCTTTGCATTACAGATACTAATATTACAATGATGTATAAATGATCAGTTGACAAAAAGTTCACACACACACACACACACACACACACACACACACACACACACACACACACACACACAGGGCCCTAGAAACTCAGCCCCCCTTTCTCCATTACACTTAAAATTTAAAAGGGACATGAAGCAAAATAATAGTGAGCAGTGATTTGTCTTGAAAAATCAGTGTTCATAGAATAGAAACAATATTTACAGCTATTTTTGTAACTGAATTTATGAACATTCTAAACACTGCGCTCGTCGCCGGAGTTCTAAACTCCACCTCGGCATTATTTCTGTAGAACCGGTCACCTCTTTGGCCGTTATCCCTTACATAATGACCATCATTCACACATGCTCATGTGTGTGTTCTTTCTCTCTGCAGCTCCTGTCACTCTGGATCCCAACACTGCACACCCAGGACTCATCCTGTCTGAGGATCTGACCAGAGGGAGACGTGGTGATGAGATACAGCAGCTTCCTGATAACCCAGAGAGATTTGATAAGTATTTCTGTGTCCTGGGCTCTGAGGGCTTTAACTCAGGGACTCACTGCTGGGATGTGGAGGTTGGGGAGAATGATGACTGGGTCCTGGGTGTGATGACAGAGTCTCTCCAGAGGAAGGGAGACTTTCTCTCCATGAGTGGACGGTGGAGTGTGTGGTATAATAATGCTGTATATACAGCACAGGCTCCACCTCATTCCTCCACTCCCCTCACAGTGAAGCAGAAACCCCAGAGGATCAGAGTGCAGCTGGACTGGGACAGAGGAAAACTCTCATTCTCTAACCCTGATAATAACACACACATACACACTTTCACACACACTTTCACTGAGAGAGTGTTTCCATACTTTTCCACCATCACTCCATTGAGGATCTTACCAGTGAAGACAGCAGTTAGAGTAGAACAGCTCAGTTAGAGTTCAGACACCTTCTGCAGGTTAACTGGGGATGGAATGGAAGAGTCACCAATATGTACTCAGAACTGATACCCCATTTGTCCCTGACCATAACACACACACACACACACACACACACACACACACACACACACACACACACACACACACACACACAACTGGGGATGTGGATGGGAAGAGACACTAATCTGAGTTCAGAGCTGACATGCCATAGATGATATGATGTACTGTAGTGATAGTCTTGATACCCCATAGAGGTTGAATACGAATGAACTAGTGCTGTCAGTTTAACGCGTTAATAACGGCGTTAACGCAAACCCATTTTAACGCCGTCAATTTTTTTTAACGCGCGATTAACGCATTTGACCCGCCATTATCAATGGAATGTGAAAAAAAATATCTCCAACATTCCAACACCTCCCGACGTTTCAGTATGTCCTGTGTTTGTATTAGGCTTGAAGTAGGCCTACTGCTTAGCCTAGGACCTAGGCTACTCATGCCTACAGTAGCCTACACACGCACTGCACACAAGGCACGGGTGTCTGCAATCTGCTCTGCTGCTCCGATGTCAGTGAAAACAAATATTTTACCGACACAGTCGTTGACGTTCACTCGTATGTTCGCATATTTAGGTTGTTAATTAGCTAGAGGATTGATGTTGTCACTTGCAAATCCCTTCTCTTGAACTGAATACCCCGCAAATAGGCTAATATCAGTTTCAAAATTGCAGCGCGAGTGAGAGAGGTGAAACAGGTCGGAGCCAACTGAGAGAGAGAATGTTTGTGAGCGTCATTTGATGCCAGTGAAAACAAATATTTTACCGACACAATCGTTGACGCTCACTCGCATGTTCGCTTATTTAGGTTGTTAACTAGCTAGAGGATTAATTTTGTCACTTAGAAATCCCTTCTCTTGAACTGAATACTCCGCAAATAGGCTAATATCAGTTTCAAAATTGCAGCGCGAGTGAGAGAGGTGGAAACAGGTTGGAGCGCAACTGAGAGAGAGAATTTGTGCAAACGAAACGCATATAGCCTACCTGATTCTGAACGTATGACCTTGTCACTGAGAGCTTCTTGCAGGGCAATTGCCAATATGGCAAAATGCATTTTAAAGGTATGCTCATGCAATGTAGGTTTACTCATGTAGACCATAATGCCATATTTTCATTGAGCCTCTTTAAAATATAGGTTAGTATAATTTAAAGGGCCACCATCCAGGTTTTTTTTTTTTTTTTGTAAACTTGTGAACTAGCAACATAAAAGACATCAACATCTCTCTGGCAGTACTTGAACATGTTAATAATTTCTGATGCTGTAACTGGGTTTTCTTTTATTTGAAATTGGTATTCACCTCCACCAATGAATGTTGATAACAGCATTAAAATGAAAATAAATAAATAAAAATGGGACAAAAAGAAATCTAGGGACATTTAGAATAGAAAGAAATTTGCGATTAATCACAATTAATTATGAGTTAACTACGGCAAAAATGCGATTAATCGCGATTAAATATTTGAATCGCTTGACAGCACTAGAATGAACATATGAAATAAAGAGGATCAGAGTGCAGCTGGAATGTCTGTGATTCAGACCTGCACTATGGACACTAATCCACTGTTTGAGTTTTTACAGTGTACTTCTGCTTTATCAAAATAAATCATATTTATAACGTTTGTCATTCTCATTATTCATCAGTTCTTGTTCAGTAAAAAAAGTGGATTTATTCCATCAGACCACTCAAGAGGTGTAATGGTCTCTTGGTTAGTTTGTAGTTTGTTGATTCAAATGTATAGATTTTATATCCTGTTTTGATCCTGTGAGGGGAATTTGGTCCCACCTGTTGGTTACTGTATAGAGCAGATAAAGTCATAAGCTGCTATAGGTGTAGGTGAACTGTCTGTCCTGGATGTAGGCAGTGTTGGGTAAGTTACTCAAAAAAAGTAACTTGTTACTTTACTTTAGTTACTGCTGTGAATTGTAACTGAATTACTTTACTCGTTACTCTTTTTTTAAAAGTAACTTCACTACTTTACTCGTTACTTTCCTCCTACTCATCCAGATTTCCCATACAGAAACAGACTCATTCAGGGTTGTAGGCTACTGGGACACGTTACCTACTGTAACTACTCTCTGGTGCACATAGACTTTGGTTAATTAATATTTAGTGATTTGGTGATGAGAAACACTGAGGTTGTTGAGAGGTATGCGTCTACATAAATCTAACCCAATTGTCAGATGCTGCAATAGAGTAGACCAACTTCATATGAATAAACAAACAGAATATACCTCAGATATGATTTAACTGTGCAAATCGAAAGTAACTTAGTAATGTCTAGTTACTTTAGGTAGTAACTGTAATTAAGTTACTGATATTTTAAAAGTAACACGTTACATTACTTAGTTACTGCAAAAATGTAACTAATTACAGTAACTAGTTACTTTGTAACTAGTTACCCCCAACACTGGATGTAGGTAGGTGGACTGTCTGTACTGGTGTAGGTGGACTGTCTGTACTGGTGTAGGTGGGCTGCCTGGGTGTAGGTAACAGTCTGGTGTAGGTGAATTGCCTGTACTGGGTGTAGGTGGACTGTCTGTACTGGGTGTAGGTGGACTGTGTACTGGTGTAGGTGGACTGTCTGTCCTGGGTGTAGGTGGAGTGCCTGTACTGGGTGTAGGTGGACTGTCTGTACTGGGTGTAGGTGGACTGTCTGTACTGGGTGTAGGTGGACTGTCTGTAGTGGGTGAAGGGGGACTGTCTGGTGTTGGTGGACTGTCTGGTGTAAATGGCCTACCTCTACTGGGTGTAGGTGAACTCTGTATACTGGATGTAGGTGGACTGTCTGTACTGGGTGTACATGTTGGTGGACTGCCTGTAGTGGGTGTAGGTGGACTGTCTTTACTGGGTGTAGATGGACTGTCTGGTGTAGGTTGACTGCCTGTAAAACACACAACCCTGAGGGGAGCCAGTATTGGGTGTGAATTGGGGGAGAGAGAGAGGTGGGCCCATAGATGGCAGCTGGACTGATCACTACAAGTGGTGACCAATTTGCTTCATGGACCTCAGACCTCAACTCCTCTTGCAATGTGAGTGAATGTAGTGAATGTCTATGAAGAGAATCCTCACATAACTCCCCCTGGTGTTCAAGGTGCGGCAGTGCACTGTGATGTGTGATGTATGCCACAGACAGGTATTCCTTTGACTCTCACAATGGAAGGCTGCTTCTAACCTGTCTAACAACAGCAATATCCACCAGACCTGTTGCCCAATGTTTTATAAGTTAGTCAAAACCCAGTTTTAGGGAATGACATGTTCTTTGTGCTATAAAGCATCTTTCTAAATTTAAAGGAAAATTAGCATGGCGAACAACACACAATGTACCGCTGATTAATGTTTATTTTACTCAATATTTTTCATTTATTCACCAGGACTTAGTGTTTAGAAGTGAAATTAATTTTGATTCTTCACCTGGGCTTCACACAAACAATATTGTTCAATTGCACTGTGTACAGCGTTTCTCTCTCTCTCTCTCTCTCTCTCTCTCTCTCTCTCTCTCTCTCTCTCTCTCTCTCTCTCTCTCTCTCTCTCTCTCTCAAACACACACACACACACTCTCTCTCTCTCTCTCTCTCTCTCTCTCTCTCTCTCTCTCTCTCTCTCTCTCTCTCTCTGTGCCTCTTTGTGTGATAAGCCAGTGATCATGAAACAGGGAACTCATAGTTCATCAATAGGAATGTTTCGCTTACATGACTCAACTCATCCCGGGCAGTGACAATATAGCTGCTTATGTTGGTTCTGACCAATCAGCTCTCAACTCTTCCTGTTCCTGATCCCTCCCTCTGACTCACTTGTCTTGAATAAGGAAGTGAAACCCAGTGACAAACGATGCTCTGCTCAACACTACAAGCTGAACAACTACTGTGGTATGTGAGAAATGAGAGGAAATTATGGAATCAAACTACAACTACAACTTAATAATGTGTTTTCACATCTTGTTGATTTCAGATTCTAGACTTAAATGGACTGACTCAGACTTTATAAATGGAATGACTCAGACTTTATATTTGTCAAAGCTTTGAAAGTGAAAGTAAAGGCTGTCTAACAGCATAACAAGGGAAGCTTATATATGCATTGTGCTGTCTTGTCTTGGAAATGGCTTCAAATGTGGAAGAGGACATATCTTGCCCAGTGTGCACTGAGATCTACAAGGATCCTGTCATCTTGACCTGTAGTCACAGCTTCTGTAGAGCCTGTCTGAAGCAGTTCTGGGAAACTAAACCATCCAGAGAATGTCCAGTCTGCAGGAGGACATCATCGAATGAAAATCCTCTCCCAAATCTGGCTTTAAGAAACCTGTGTGAGACTCTTTCTAAAACAGTTTCACAAGATAAAGATCAGACACACATGCTCTGCAAAAAGCACAAGAGAAAACTCGAGCTCCTGTGTGAGTGTGACAAGGAGATGGTGTGCCTCGTGTGTCGAGACTCAAAATTACACAAGAATCACACCTTCAGTCCCATTGATGAAGCGGCAGCAGAGATCAAGGTAGGCCTGAACTTTCTGGTCAAAGACAAGTACAGCATTATCATATTATGTGTGTATCTCTATTCTACTGTCTTGCAAAGGCTAGGCCTACTTACTGTACAGTAGATGTCAATGTTGGTCATTGTCTTCACAATCAGGGCTGTATAGTAACAAAGTAGAACTGTAAGTGCTGTACATAAGTACTAAAATGCAGTGTCTGTACTTTATTTTTCCCCCTCCTACTTCCACTTTTAGTTCAGTATATGATTTTGCTGAATTTAATACTTTTACTCTGATACGAATCTCATGCTAAATTGTTACTCATTACTATTATGAAACCAAACCCATAGCAGGGCTTATCAATGTCAGATCGGTAAATGGCTAGAAGGCTCTGTCAGGTTTGATGATGCTGGATCAACAGAAGAATTATGCTGTATGCATACATAAAAACACCACATGCACAACACAACACTCCCCCCTTTTGCACTGCCAGGGACGTCACCAGCATTGTAGATGACTTTGGGCCATAGGTCTGAAGTTACGGTCCTTATTGTGCAGGGGTTCAGGGGTTTCTACCTAATCTAATTGATGAACAACATACAATTTTATAATAGTTTTCATTAGTGTAGATTTCATACATGAAAATTGTACGCAACTGGCTGTCTTACAATATGAGGCACCATTTTGTTTGCACACGTGATGATTTCGGGCTTTTCCATGTCTTTGTACTACTGTTTCAGCCAAAAACATTGTGCCTTTAACTTTAAATGTTGGAAATTAATAATATAAACAATAATGTAATTAATATCACAATATATACAATACTTGTGCTTTACTTTCAGTACTTGAGTACTTGTGTAGTTGATCTTTGCTTCTACTAAGTATGCCTAATTAAGTACAAAACATGTTGAATACTTTAGCACTTCCACTTAAGTATTCTGTTTAAAGAACGCTTCAACTACTACTCTCCACACATCCATGTTCTGTATTTCAGGAAGAGCTGAAGGCCAAACTGCAGCCTCTACAGGAGAAGCTGAAGGACTTTGAAAAAGCTAAAGTCACCTGTGATAAAACAGCTGAGTACATTAAGGTCAGTGTGATGAAGACCACTGTCCTGTCTAACATGACTGTGTCCCTGGCCAGGAGGCCATGTTGTCTCATGTTGGAGGGTCAGTAGTGGTGGTCAAGTGAATCACTGGTCATCATCTCATCTGGGCCTCCATCTCAAACTCCTCCCACCCACTTTATACCCATATCCTATTGAAGGCGTTCACTTCACAGCCTGCCCTCTCTCCTCCAATCACCACACAGCTCTCCTCTTCTGTGTTGTCTGTCCGCCAATCACCACACAGCTCTCCTCCTCTGTCCTGTCTCTCCTTCAATTGCCAAACAGCTCTCTTCCTCTGCTGTCTGTATGCATATGTAAATATCCATCAAAGGGAATGAATGCATACACAAACAATGTTTAATTTTTGAAAGTTTTCAGAACCAGTTTCATTATAGTTATGTGATGTAATAGTATGCATCAGGATGAACACGATTAAACTTTTTTATTTTTATGTTATTCAGACTCAAACCCAGAACACAGAGAAGCAGATCAAGAAGGAGTTTGAGAAGCTTCACCAGTTTCTACGAGATGAAGAGGCAGCCAGGATAGCTGCACTGAGGGAGGAAGAGGAGCAGAAGAGTCAGATGATGAAGGAGAAGATTGAGAAGATGAGCAGAGACATTTCATCTCTTTCAGACACAATCAGAGCCATTGAGAAGGGGATGAAGGCTGATGATGTCACATTTCTGCAGGTAACAGAAATATTTTCATGTGTACAGTATTGCCCTGCTTACAGCGGTATCAAGATAAAATTGATTTTTAATGGGATAACCTGCCCATACCACCCATGCCATCCTGGCCATTGTTCCACACCCAATCAAGATATGCAGTGAGGTCTTTCTACTCCATAATGCCATGTTGATCTTTGATCAGTGTGGTGTTGATTTGGGGGGAAGTGATGTCCTCCTTAGAGGGGACTCTAGAGAGAGAAGCAGGACCCCAATAACATGAGAGATGAGCACAGGGATGAATGAAGAGGAATTTATTATTTGATATTTAAATCATTTAGGTTTATACAGTACAACATCATTTATATTTTCCTTGCCACATCAGTGAAGATCCCTCTTCAGTGCTCTGGTCAGTATCCAAGGTAATCAGGGTCTACCTGTGGGATCAGTGACTGATGTTGGAGGGTTTTAAGTGTGTAACAGCCAGTGGGTTTAATTTTTCCATCCAGTCCCACCATTTAGCAGAGAGGAGCTCAAGAAATGTCACAGTGTGCAGCACAGGGTTATCAGCCCTGATAGTCATTATTTTTGAACAATAAATACATTCCCCTGTGTACCCTTCGGTGAATTTGCCTAGAGCTTGAAACGATTCTCAGAGCAGTGAAGATTTTAGAAAACCTTTTTGCATCTTTGTACATTGCACAACATTGGACATGCAAAATGCAAATGAACAAAGAGACTATCATCATATGAGATTGACCTAATTTTGGTGTGTGTGTGTGTGTGTGTGTGTGTGTGTGTGTGTGTGTGTGTGTGTGTGTGTGTGTGTGTGTATCCAATCTTTGATATTTTCCAGAACTACAAGACTACAGTGGAAAGGTGAGTGATCTGCCTCCTGTCTCTCTCATCTCTGTGGTTCTGAACCCAAACCCACAGCAGCACTGACTCCTGCATGTTATTCCAGAGCCCAGTGCACACTGCAGGATCCAGAGAGGGTCTCAGGAGCTCGGATCAATGTGGCAAAGCACCTGGGCAACATGAAGTTCAGAGTCTGGGAGAAGATGCAGCAGATTGTTCAGTACAGTGAGTAGCCTGGAAAGAAATAAAGATGCTCAATTCTAGGATCAAGAAAATATATGTATGATTATGTGTGTGTGTGTGTGTGTTTGTGTGTGTGTGTGTGTGTGTGTGTGTGTGTGTTGACAGAATCTAATAACACCACACCAATAACAGGGCAAGACAGGAACACCCCTTCATAAGTTTCAGCTCACTCTAACAATCAATATTTCATATAAATTTCACACACACAAAACGCACATTCTCTCTCTCTCTCTCTCTCTCTCTCTCTCTCTCTCTCTCTCTCTCTCTCTCTCTCTCTGTCATGCACACACACAAACAAACACACACACACACACACACACACACAGGGCCAGCATGATTATGTCACCAAGTACAGGCATATCACAAAGGAGACAGGGGAACTGAACAAACAACAGAACAGGAGAGGAGTGGGAGAGGAGGGGAGGGAGGAATTATACTTTGCATTACAGATACTAATATTACAACGATGTATAAATGATCAATTGACAAAAAGTACACACACACACACACACACACACACACACACACACACACACACACACACACACACACACACACACACACACACAGGGGCACAGCACCAAATTGTTGGCCCTTTCAGTGTCCATGGGCCTCCTTCAGTCCCCTGAGGCCCTAGAAACTCAGCCCCCTTTTCTCCATTACATTTAAAATTTAAAAGGGACATGAAGCAAAATAATAGTGAGTAGTGATTTATCTTGTAAATCAGTGTTCATAGAATAGAAACAATATTTACAGCTATTTTTGTAACTGAATTTATGAACATTCTAAACACTGCGCTCGTCGCCGGAGTTCTAAACTCCACCTCGGCATTATTTCTGTAGAACCAGTCACCTCTTCGGTCGTTATCCCTTACATAACGACCATCATTCACACATGCTCATGTGTGTGTTCTTTCTCTCTGCAGCTCCTGTCACTCTGGATCCCAACACTGCACACCCAGGACTCATCCTGTCTGAGGATCTGACCAGTGTGAGACTTGGTGAAAAGAGACAGCAGCTTCCTGATAACCCAGAGAGATTTGATAAGTATGCCAGTGTCCTGGGCTCTGAGGGCTTTAACTCAGGGACTCACTGCTGGGATGTGGAGGTTGGGGAGAATGATAGTTGGTTCATGGGTTTGATGACAGAGTCTCTCCAGAGGAAGGGAGACTATTACTCCATGAGTGGACTGTGGTTTGTGGCCCTTCATAATGCTGCATATAGCGCACAGGCTTCACCTCATTCCTCCACTCCCCTCACAGTGAAGCAGAAACCCCAGAGGATCAGAGTGCAGATGGACTGGGACAGAGGAAAACTCTCATTCTCTAACCCTGATAATAACACACACCTACACACTTTCACACACACTTTCACTGAGAGAGTGTTGCCATATTTTAACACTACTCTTCCACTGAGGATCTTACCAGTGAAGACAGCAGTTACAGTAGAGCAGCTCAGGTAGAGTTCAGACACCTGCTGCAGGTTAACTGGGGATTTGGATGGGAAGAGACACTTACATGAACTAATATCTGACCCTGACAATCACACACACACACACACACACACACACACACACACACACACACACACACACACACACACACACACTCTTAAGACCTCAACTGTACAGCAGCAACCACTTAGAGCAGATAGTGAATCAGTCAGAACACAATTGACATACAGCAATCAGGTGAATTCAGAGTTGTATAAAGTACTGGAGTAGAGGAGTGGAGTATAAGTAAAAGTACCATATCAAAAAAATTACTTGAGTATATATTAAAGAAAGCAGTCAAAAGTTTGAATATCTTATTGTTTTACATTTATTTGGCTGAAATAGTCTGGCCATGGATTCAAAGTAGGGGCCAGGGATGGTCACCACCATTCCCCTCACTACAATTATTCGAAGTTAAAGAACTTGGTGTTCTTCTTCCATCTCAAAACGGAGCAATTGACTTCATTCAGTACTGCGAAATTTGTAAAAAATTTCATAAAAGTAACGAGTAACTAATCAAAACATCCAAAATGTAATGAAGTAGAAGTATTAAATTCATCAAAAAATGTAGTGAAGTAAAAGTGGAAGTAGGAGAAAAGAAGAATACTCCAGTAAAGTATAGATACTGCATTTAAGTACTTAAGTAGGCTACTTAAGTAGTTGTACTTCGTTACTATACATCTCTGGGTGAATTATAAAATATCTTTTTCTTTCTGCAACATTTTGCAGCAATGTAGACCATTGACTTTATTCCTGAAACTCTATTAGAGGAGACTTCAGACACCTGCTGCAGGTTAGGTGGGGATGTGGATGGGAAGGGACACTAATATGAACTCAGTACTGACATGCCATACATGATCTAATGCAGTGATGGTATTGAAACCCCATAAAGGTTGAGTGTTAAAGAGGTAATGTGATGGAGATGAAACTTAAAGGACTGTATTGAATGAAGTGAGCTATGGCAGCAATCGCCTCAGGGAGTCCAGTAAAGGTGGCTACAGACCAAAGATCCGCGACGAGTCAGGCTGCGATGTTCTGAAAACCTGCAAAGTTCTAAAACTCTGAAACTGCAATTTGATATAGTCCGATGGCTTCCAACTACGTGCAACAACCTGCGACGATAGATTCACACCGCTGCAACTGTCTAAAACCATCTCATCTCGTTGCGGATCTTCAGTCTGAATTGACCTTAAAAACTCTATTATTCATCACACACACATGCCACTCAATGTCTGGATTTCAATCCAATAAATCTGTTTCTAAATCCCTGGTTTCTATAAATAAAAGTAAACAGAAAGATACAACATTAAACTGTATAACTACATCACAGTGTTACACAATAAAGCTGGCAATGCATAGACTGATTGGGAGTGCTGTAAAATCTGTCATAAATTTTTACACTTTTTATTAACAAGTCTCACAACTCCACATGTTCACCAAATGAAATAAAACAGTGATTGGAAACAGAGTATTTTATTTTTGCACACAGATCTACTCAAGAAAGAGAAACTAAAGACTAAAGATTTCAATGATTGCAGCCAACGGAAACCGAGAATCGTCATGTGCAAGGAGCCCATTGTAGCCCATGTATCACAGTAACAGCACAGATTAAGAAATTCAGGAAGTGTATTAATCAATTGATTTTAGGTGATAGATTTAGTCTAAATGATCAATTAATCTGGTGATAATCAGAAAATAAGGTCACCCCCCTTTTTATTCACAACTCCAATAGGTGTGTGCTACATGGTAAAAAGCAAGTATCCAGTGAAGGTGGTGTGATGGTCTGGGTTGTCCCTCAACCTGGCATTGGCCCGCAGTCTCAGGTAGACCACATCCCCAACCTCCAGTAGCAGAGAGGCCCCATTGGAGGCTCCCACATGGTAGATTTGTCCAGCACCGTAGGCATAAACAATGCGCTGTGAGTTTTTGTAGAGATAGACTGCAGCAGGTATGGATCCACCGCCATCTGCAAATACGTGGTAAGTAAAGACGTAGACCCCCTTCACTGGAGCTGTGAAGATTCCTGAAACAAACAGATACAGAAACTCAGAGGAAATAGCCAGTCAAGCCAGCCAGAGTTTGCATGTTGAGTATTTTATGCCTCCAAAAGTTGCGTATTTAGACAAAGTAGACTAAGGGTATTGAACATGGAAAAATCCAATGAAATCGCCCAGTCTTTCATTACCTAGTCAGTGGAGGAAAGCTAATATGTGTCTTAGGGACAACAAGGTAAACTCTTTGACAGGTGTGTGGAAATACAAGTGAAAACTTAGTGCAGATGTACTTGAGCTTGTGAAAATCAGGTTTAGAAATATCTGATTATTGGACTGCATTGTGGTTATTCATTTTCTTGATGATGCTTGTTTGCTAATAGCATGATTATGATGACATAACAAATGTTCTCACCTGTGTTTGGGTTGTAAGCGTTTCCTATGTTGGTGATGACGGTTCTGTAGACCAGGGTGGTTGCTGTGTTAAAGGGTCCAATATGTGCATCACCAGATGCTAGCAGTGAGGCAGAGAAAGACACCTTCCTCTCCTCTCTCTCCCTCCTCAGCTCCTCCACCTGGCTCCCTGTCAGGCTCACACTGGCTGCTTGCTTGTCCTGTTTCTCATTCAGCTCCTTAATAACAGCTCTCTGCTCCTCCACTGTCTTCTCCAAGGCATCCACTTTTAGCTTAGTTTCTTCAAATTCCTCTTTCATCATTTCTCTCAGCATGGTGTTGATGTCAGGCTCATAAGTCAGATCAGACTGAGAGGTTTCAGCACACATAAGTGGGCTATAGTGGCCATAGCAGCACAGAAGCATCAGTAGAGCTCCCCAAGTCTTCATGATGACACTGCAAGAATCTTTTGTCTTCTTATGGGCTTGTCTCACACAATGCTTGTCTGTATACGGCGTCCCCCACAATTATTGACACCCCTAGTAAAAGTAAAACAGGAAGTTATATTGTTTATCTTAGATAAACTCTAGGACCAAGACATCTTACAATTTTTAGAATTGTGCCTCATGAAATGATGAAGTTCTGTATACAGCTCACAGGCCAGAGGTTTACTCCCTCTAAAAACTATACTTCAAATATCAATCACCATCAGAAAATCTGGAGTGGTGATTTTGGACTGAAGACTGAAGTGACTTTTGAAACACATTTATCTGCATAGCTTCAGTTTTCTTGATGTTTGGTTTGGTCTTGAGTACTAATTGCTATTTATCTCTAAAAATAATTGTTGACTAGCAATCTATCTATCTATTTAGCTGAAGTAGAGGACATGTAACAGAAAGAGTTGTTCTTACCCTTTGATGAGATGACTTGGAGGAGGAGGAAAAAAGGAACAACTACCCTTCAGTAGATTGCATTTCACTTTATATAGTTTTCGACTCCTCCTGCTACTCCTCCTCTGCCTGGCAATTGGTCACACACACACACACACACACACACACACACACACACACACACACACACACACACACACACACACACACACACACACACACTATTAGGGATTTATTCAGAATACTACATTTTGCTATTTTCTTCTGGCAGTTAGCATTTATTAGATTAGATTCATTAGATTACTGTATATTTTTACATGGTAGTCAAGGCCCACTTAATTCATCATGAATAAGAAATTTGTGAATCTATGCCAAACAAATTAATTTAAAAAAAAATTCTGATTGATTATGCACAGTTTTTGAAACCTTTGCTATTTTTGCAAAATCCTTCACCCAATTCACAAAACAGCATAGACTGCTTGCAAAAGCAAAGACTTTTTGCTAAACTGTGAACATTTTTTTATTACTGTGGATGTTTTGTCTACATCATATAAGAGATGTGATCGAAAGTGCAATATACAGGGTGTCCGCGGGTTTGTAAAAAGTTGTAAAAGGTAGTAAATGAAATCAGGTCAAATTAAGGCCAGTAAAAAGTAGTAAAAAGTAAGAAGCATCATCTGACGAGGTAGTAAATTTTTGAGCCCCCATCCAAATGACGCTATGAATTTTTCAATGTTTAACTTACATCCATCCTAAATCCTTAAATTACTAAACTTCTGTGGACTTTGCCTACTGTATTATTTTGCGTTGCGAGTGGAACCTGAGTGATAAGCTGCAGATGATGTCACGCCTGCCTACCTCACGCGCGCTCAATCAATCTGGGTAGGCTACCTGCCAGATCTCTTCGCAAGTTCGCTATTAGTTAATTTAAAATAAAGGAACAGTAACAAAGGCTATGAAGATTAGACGACTTGAGGTAAAAGGCTATGAGTGAAACTGTAGCCCCTTTTTTGTTGTCTGTCACCAGTGCTATGAATGAGGCTAGATTTAAGAAAATATAGCCAAATAGCACGTCAGTAATTATTTTTTTTAAAAGTGTTTCAAACATACAGTGATTTTGAGTATTTCAAAGAAATGTGGAAAGATCACTGAAGCTATTGTCAGCATGCGCCTGCCTGTGCGCTGAATTGCGCATAGGACTTATGAGAAATTGAATGGGGAAAGGCCAGACGGCTCTCACCCAATCCTGTTCTCTTATGATGAGCCCCGTGTAACCTTATATGTCCACATGAGTGATAAATATAAAGGTAAATAATAAACATATTCAGAACAGTAATATATATGATCCTGAAAGTTAAAGTGTTGATGTATAGCCTAATATGGTGTCCTGACACAAGTAAGCGGTATCATAAGCAAGAATTTACAGTTATTTAGGGGTGCTGTGAATGCAAAAAATGTTGATGGGGTGCCTTGAGCTCAAAAAGTTTGAGAACCACTGGACTAAAGCAAAAATAGATATTTCAGATTTTAGTTGCATTTTTGTCATGTGTCAAGTGTCCCCGAACATGTACAGTAGGAAAGAGAGAGGGGTGGGGGGGATCATATCCAGGCTCCTGTAATTTAGGGTATCTACTTCTACTGTATGTACTGTAACCAGAAAGAATCATCGTGGGTTTTCAAACTTTGGCGGCATAGCCTAATATTGACAAACTAGAAAAGCACTGAGAGAGCGCAGACCTCCGCCAAGGCAATGTGGACAAAGACACAACATAAATTCCAGATTGTGTTCTGGATCACTGATCGTACCAAAATTGTCGGAATGTAGGATGCCACCGCCCCCAAAGAAAAAAAAGTGCGCTGCTAGATGTTGTGGAGGTAGTAAAAATATTGTAAAAGGTAGGAAAAAAGGTAGTAAATGGTAGTAAATTCAGCACCAGGATTCCTGTATATACCCTGAACACACACACACACACACACACACACACACTTCTGCCAGTGAGATGTCTTGTAAAAGTCACACACCAACATGATAATAGAAATGTACCCCTACAATAGTAAAGCCCACAGGCCAGCAACATCAGCACCCCAACCCCCAACCATCTCTTCCTCTCTCTCTCACACACACACACACCAAAACAAAATCACCGTATTGAACGTAAGGGAAGCAAACATGCACATGAACACACACACACAAGCACAAACTTGGACATGAATGTAAGAGCCGCATGACTCCGGGCAAAGAGCCGCACCCGAGCCACGGGTTGGCCACTCCTGTCTAGTCCATTAGTGAAGAATCCTAGACCGGAGAGTCTCCAGTGCAACATGGTTAAAATTTTTCACTCATTTATATTGATATGCATCAATATCTTATTCAGTATCCATTACCACCTTATTTAGTCAGCAACCCAAATATATGTACTTGAGTTAAAAATCTGTCACCTTTAAATTCATTGCATTTCCACAACAAATTGTTACAATCCACTGTATTTTCAATTGGCAATAGTTACAAATATCAGAGGAAGTTGAAAATAGTGGTTTGCTGAGCGACTACAACTTGACCAAATGAAATTCTCATTCACTGCATACACACTCTATCGGCTGAGCTGAGTTACTGTATGAACTACAGTATGTTGAATGTCCTAGGCATAGATAGTGCTCCTTTGTACTAATACACTGCATTGGGAGACATGTACTGGACATACATTACATTGGTTGCTCAAACAGTCGAGCTGTGTCCAATAAAGGAAGACTATGTTCTTAGCCCATATCATAGTCATATACATTTATCTCACAATGCAGTTTATTAGTGGCCTGACATAGTCCGCCCATAATACGAATGTTCATCCGCATTCATGGTCTGGGGACGGTCTTCATGGGCAGGTTTACATCAGTAGAGAGACAACCAACCAATAAACAAAGCTGATTAGACAAGCTTTACAATCGTTTCAAACTATAAGTGAATGCCCCCGCAGAATAATCGTGTCAGGTTAAAGAACCTCCAGACCTAGGGTTACGGATGAACAGCAGTATTATGGCGGGCAGCGGGCTATGTCAAGCTAGCTTATTAGTCTCATCCGGCTGGCTAGTTATTAGTTAGTGCAGATGATTTTAAGTCAAATCTGGAGAGAATCTGTGTCTCGTCTGGGTCTGTGTGTCTTGCCTGTGTCTCACAGGTCACACCCACAACTGGGAAAGAGTTGGAACAGGTTGGGAAAGTTTTTATTAATATTTTTATTAGAATAATTGATCGCAATATTGACACTAATAAAGGAAAGCACTTGGGTCTAAAAGAAAAAACTAAAATGAGGCTGAAGAAATCGTGTGGAGATTGAAATTCTTGAGGAAGATTAACTCAGAGTCTTAGACTACTAAAAGTGAAAGTAACGTTACGTTCTGTGGGGTGAGTTTACTTTACAGATAAAATGGCTTCTAAACTAGAAGAGGATCTCACCTGTCCTGTCTGCTGTGAACTCTACAAGGATCCTGTCATTTTAACCTGCACTCACAGTGTGTGTAAAGCCTGTCTGCAGCAGTTCTGGGAGAGCAAAGGATCCAGAGAATGTCCGTACTGCAGGAGGAAGTGCTCTAGAGATCATTATCCTGTTAATCTGGCTCTAAGGAACCTGTGTGAGGCCTACTCACAGGAGACACGTCAGAGAGCTTCAGCAGGGTCTGAGGTGCTCTGCAGTCTGCACAGTGAGAAACTCAAACTCTTCTGTCTGGAGGATAAAGAACTTCTGTGTCTAGTGTGTCGAGACTCTAGGAGGCATAAAAATCACAACTTCAGTCCCATAGATGAAGCTGCACAGGACCGTAAGGTAAGGAAATTCTGCTCTTATAATAAAATAGAATACTGTAGGTGGCTTTACTGCAATGATAAATCAGTATCACTCTCAACAGAGAATGAAGTAGCTAACTCATCCAGAATCTGACTACTGTAGTTCCTTTAATCTAGCAGTAGATGGCGATGTTAGCTCATTTGTACATTTAGCATTGTGGCCCTTTTCTGTCTGATTCCTTCATGTATAGTACAATACAGTTAATGCTTCATCTACCAGGAGAGGGCAGTGGATGCTCCTTTGAGCTTTGGGCATTGGAGCCCCTCTCCCTCTCCTTGTTCTTCCAGCGCACCCACTCTGCCCACTCTCACTGAGAATATGGCAAAGCTGACATCGAGCACTTGGTTTCATAGTGTTTTGTGTTCTAGTATTGACTCCAGTCTAAATTAGTCCACCCCACTCTCTCTGAGAACATGGCAAAACTGACATCGGGCACATGGTTTCATATGGCTTGTGTTTTGAATCCAGTCTAAATTAGTCCTCATCCATTCCAGGAGGAGCTCAAGATCAAACTGCAGCCCTTACAGAAGAAACTCAAGAGTTTTGAAGAAGTGAAACTCATATGCAACCAAATAGCAGCCCATATTAAGGTAATACATTATGATGAATGTTTTGTTTACTAATTATGTTAAGATAAAACAGTGAATCACATACAGTAGGTGTTATGGATCATTTGAAACATATTACGATGAAATATTATTTGAACGTGGTTATGATTCAATTTAATTATTGTCATGTTTTATTCAGACTCAAACCCAGAACACAGAGAAGCAGATCAAGGAGGAGTTTGAGAAGCTTCACCAGTTTCTACGAGATGAAGAGGCAGCCAGGATAGCTGCACTAAGGGAGGAAGAGGAGCAGAAGAGTCAGATGATGAAGGAGAAGATTGTGAAGATGAGCAGAGAGATCTTATCTCTTTCAGACACAATCAGAGCCATTGAAAAGGAGATGAAAGTTGGTGATGTCACATTTCTGCAGGTAACAGAATTTGTTTTTTCTTGTGTATTTGTCTGACAGGGTGTAACAGAGAATTTCTGGTGTATGTGCCCTTAGTTTTAGCCTGGCGATGCGAGTCCTACACGGTCCTACAGCATAGGAACACGTTTGTTATTCTCCCCCCTACTTACGAATTACATTCACAAAATTGGTACATGACATTAACATGCTTGCCAACTGTACGGACAACAGTCGGCTTTCGGCAGGATACCTTAGTTTACACGCAAACTGAGAATTAGTTTCTAATATAAAATTCAGAATATTTAATATATCCAACCTTTGGTATTTTCCAGAACTACAAGACTCTAATGGAAAGGTGAGTGATCTGCCTCCTGTCTCTCTCTTCTCTGTGGTTCTGAACCCAAACCCACAGCAGCACTGACTCCTGAATGTTATTCCAGAGCCCAGTGCACACTGCAGGATCCAGAGAGGGTTTCAGGAGCTCTGATCAATGTGGCAAAGCACCTGGGCAACCTGAAGTTCAGAGTCTGGGAGAAGATGCAGCAGATTGTTCAGTGAGTAGCCTGGAAAAAGATACTCAATTCTAGGATCAAGAGGATGACGCATAGCTAATGTATGTCTGATTAGGGCACTTTAGCAACTAAATGTGACAAACAAATACTACAGAACAAACATCTGTTAGTAAACACATTGGATTTGTAATACAAGTGTGGGATTGGAAACGGTGTGTGTGTGTGTGTGTGTGTGTGTGTGTGTGTGTGTGTGTGTGTGTGTGTGTGATTCTACTTGTAACATTATTTTATTTCAATGACACACACATACAATGTACATGTAGGCAAGGAAGAGAGTCACCGGAGCATCTTCAGATGTGGAAAAATAGCTGTTTTATTGGGCAAGTGCCAAGACTAACGTTTCGACGTTGTAACGTCTTCTTCAGAGTCAACAATGACACATACAATGTACATGCACACACTTTCACACAATCTCAGACAAGCTTTCAAAGTAACACATATTGTGTGTCTGAATAAATCAATTCAGCTGCCTGTAGTGTACACTCGTCTCTCTCATATTAAATTCATAATCCAAACACTGTAGAAATATAATAGTCAGATAAATGTATGGATTGGAAAATAAAGAGAGAAACTCCTTCATGCTGATGACTAAAGAGCATTTCTCTGCTCCTACTTCTCTCTGCCTTTACACTTGACCATCATTCACATCCTCATCACACATCACTCAGTGTTCAGCTCATGTATGTGTTCTTTCTCTCTGCAGCTCCTGTCACTCTGGATCCCAACACTGCACACCCAATACTCATCCTGTCTGAGGATCTGACCAGTTTGAGACGTGGTGATGAGAGACAGCTTCCTGATAACCCAGAGAGATTTGATAAGTATGCCAGTGTCCTGGGCTCTGAGGGCTTTAACTCAGGGACTCACTGCTGGGATGTGGAGGTTGGGGAGAATGATGACTGGGGTCTGGGTGTGAGGACAGAGTCTCTCCAGAGGAAGGGAGACTATTTCTCCATGAGTGGACGCTGGTATGTGGGGTATTATAATGCTACATATAGAGCTTGTGCTTCACCTCATCCCTCCACTCTCCTCACAGTGAAGCAGAAACCCCAGAGGATCAGAGTGCAGCTGGACTGGGACAGAGGAAAGCTCTCATTCTCTGACCCTGATAATAACACACACCTACACACTTTCACTGAGAGAGTGTTTCCATTCTTTACCACTGTAACTCCACTGAGGATCTTACCAGTGAAGACAGCAGTTACAGTAGAGCAGTTCAGGTAGAGTTCAGACACCTGCTGCAGGTTAACTGGGGATGGATGGGAAGAGACACTAATATGAACTCAGTACTGATACCCCATCTGACCCTGATCATAACACACGCACACACACACACACACACACACACACACACTTGTGAAGGCCTCATCAACCGTAGAGCAGAACCCAGATATTGAATTAGTTACAACACAATTGACGTACAGCAATCAGATGATTTCTGAAATATCTCTCTGTAGCTATTATATAATGTAGGCTTTTGACTTTATTCCTAAAGAATGTGAAGAGAGTTCAGACACCTACTGCAGGTAAACTGGGGATGGGAAGAGACCAGAGATATGAGTTCGGAGCTGACATGTCATATAATGCAGTGATAGTATTGATACCCCATAGAGGTTGTATATAAATACATGTTTGATGATTAAACTAATATTTTGAGTAGCCTACAGTAGTTATACTAGCCTATTGAAGGTGATGAAGATGGTGAATCTCCTCACGGTGAAGCAGAAACTCGAGAGGATCAGAGAGCAGCTGGAATGTCTGTGCTGCAGACCTGGACAATGGACACTAATCCACTATTTGACTTTTCACAGTGTACTTCTGCTCAATCAAAATAAATCATATTAGTAACATTTGTCATTCTCATTATTCATTAGTTCTTGTTCAGTAAAAAAAAAGTGGATTTATTCCATCAGACCATGTATACTACACAAGAGGCTGTACAGTCTCTTGGTTAGTTTAGTTAATTCAGATGTATGAATTAATATATCCTGTTTTGATCCTGTGAGGGGAATTTGGTCCCACTTGTTGGCTACTGTATAGAGCAGATAAAGTCATAAGCTGCTATATGTGTACTGGTGTATGTGGACTGTCTGTACTGGTGTATGTGGACTGTCTACTGGTGTAAGTGGACTGTCTGTACTGGTGTATTGTAGGTGGACTGCCTGTACTGGTGTATGTGGACTGTCTGTACTGGTGTATTGTAGGTGGACTGCCTGTACTGGTGTATGTGGACTGTCTGTACTGGTGTATGTGGACTGTCTGTACTGGTGTATGTGGACTGTCTGTACTGGTGTATGTGGACTGTCTGTACTGGTGTAAGTGGACTGTCTACTGGTGTAAGTGGACTGTCTGTACTGGTGTATTGTAGGTGGACTGTCTGTACTGGGTGTAGGTAACTGTCTGGTGTAGGTGAATTGCCTGTACTGGGTGTAGGTGGTCTGTCTGTACTGGGTGAAGGGGGACTGTCTGGTGTAGGTGGTCTGTCTGTCCTGGGTGTAGGTGGAGTGCCTGTACTGGGTGTAGGTGGACTGTCTGTACTGGGTGTAGGTGGACTGTCTGTAGTGGGTGAAGGGGGACTGTCTGGTGTTGGTGGACTGTCTGGTGTAAATGGCCTACCTCTACTGGGTGTAGGTGAACTCTGTATACTGGATGTAGGTGGACTGTCTGTACTGGGTGTACATGTTGGTGGACTGCCTGTAGTGGGTGTAGGTGGACTGTCTTTACTGGGTGTAGATGGACTGTCTGGTGTAGGTTGACTGCCTGTAAAACACACAACCCTGAGGGGAGCCAGTATTGGGTGTGAATTGGGGGAGAGAGAGAGGTGGGCCCATAGATGGCAGCTGGACTGATCACTACAAGTGGTGACCAATTTGCTTCATGGACCTCAGACCTCAACTCCTCTTGCAATGTGAGTGAATGTAGTGAATGTCTATGAAGAGAATCCTCACATAACTCCCCCTGGTGTTCAAGTTGCGGCAGTGCACTGTGATGTGTGATGTATGCCACAGACAGGTATTCCTTTGACTCTCACAATGGAAGGCTGCTCCTAACCTGTCTAACAACAGCAATATCCACCAGACCTGTTGCCCAATGTTTTATAAGTTAGTCAAAACCCAGTTTTAGGGAATGACATGTTCTTTGTGCTATAAAGCATCTTTCTAAATTTAAAGGAAAATTAGCATGGCGAACAACACACAATGTACCGCTGATTAATGTTTATTTTACTCAATATTTTTCATTTATTCACCAGGACTTAGTGTTTAGAAGTGAAATTAATTTTGATTCTTCACCTGGGCTTCACACAAACAATATTGTTCAATTGCACTGTGTACAGCGTTTCTCTCTCTCTCTCTCTCTCTCTCTCTCTCTCAAACACACACACACACACACTCTCTCTCTCTCTCTCTCTCTCTCTCTCTCTCTCTGTGCCTCTTTGTGTGATAAGCCAGTGATCATGAAACAGGGAACTCATAGTTCATCAATAGGAATGTTTCGCTTACATGACTCAACTCATCCCGGGCAGTGACAATATAGCTGCTTATGTTGGTTCTGACCAATCAGCTCTCAACTCTTCCTGTTCCTGATCCCTCCCTCTGACTCACTTGTCTTGAATAAGGAAGTGAAACCCAGTGACAAACGATGCTCTGCTCAACACTACAAGCTGAACAACTACTGTGGTATGTGAGAAATGAGAGGAAATTATGGAATCAAACTACAACTACAACTTAATAATGTGTTTTCACATCTTGTTGATTTCAGATTCTAGACTTAAATGGACTGACTCAGACTTTATAAATGGAATGACTCAGACTTTATATTTGTCAAAGCTTTGAAAGTGAAAGTAAAGGCTGTCTAACAGCATAACAAGGGAAGCTTATATATGCATTGTGCTGTCTTGTCTTGGAAATGGCTTCAAATGTGGAAGAGGACATATCTTGTCCAGTGTGCACTGAGATCTACAAGGATCCTGTCATCTTGACCTGTAGTCACAGCTTCTGTAGAGCCTGTCTGAAGCAGTTCTGGGAAACTAAACCATCCAGAGAATGTCCAGTCTGCAGGAGGACATCATCGAATGAAAATCCTCTCCCAAATCTGGCTTTAAGAAACCTGTGTGAGACTCTTTCTAAAACAGTTTCACAAGATAAAGATCAGACACACATGCTCTGCAAAAAGCACAAGAGAAAACTCGAGCTCCTGTGTGAGTGTGACAAGGAGATGGTGTGCCTCGTGTGTCGAGACTCAAAATTACACAAGAATCACACCTTCAGTCCCATTGATGAAGCGGCAGCAGAGATCAAGGTAGGCCTGAACTTTCTGGTCAAAGACAAGTACAGCATTATCATATTATGTGTGTATCTCTATTCTACTGTCTTGCAAAGGCTAGGCCTACTTACTGTACAGTAGATGTCAATGTTGGTCATTGTCTTCACAATCAGGGCTGTATAGTAACAAAGTAGAACTGTAAGTGCTGTACATAAGTACTAAAATGCAGTGTCTGTACTTTATTTTTCCCCCTCCTACTTCCACTTTTAGTTCAGTATATGATTTTGCTGAATTTAATACTTTTACTCTGATACGAATCTCATGCTAAATTGTTACTCATTACTATTATGAAACCAAACCCATAGCAGGGCTTATCAATGTCAGATCGGTAAATGGCTAGAAGGCTCTGTCAGGTTTGATGATGCTGGATCAACAGAAGAATTATGCTGTATGCATACATAAAAACACCACATGCACAACACAACACTCCCCCCTTTTGCACTGCCAGGGACGTCACCAGCATTGTAGATGACTTTGGGCCATAGGTCTGAAGTTACGGTCCTTATTGTGCAGGGGTTCAGGGGTTTCTACCTAATCTAATTGATGAACAACATACAATTTTATAATAGTTTTCATTAGTGTAGATTTCATACATGAAAATTGTACGCAACTGGCTGTCTTACAATATGAGGCACCATTTTGTTTGCACACGTGATGATTTCGGGCTTTTCCATGTCTTTGTACTACTGTTTCAGCCAAAAACATTGTGCCTTTAACTTTAAATGTTGGAAATTAATAATATAAACAATAATGTAATTAATATCACAATATATACAATACTTGTGCTTTACTTTCAGTACTTGAGTACTTGTGTAGTTGATCTTTGCTTCTACTAAGTATGCCTAATTAAGTACAAAACATGTTGAATACTTTAGCACTTCCACTTAAGTATTCTGTTTAAAGAATGCTTCAACTACTACTCTCCACACATCCATGTTCTGTATTTCAGGAAGAGCTGAAGGCCAAACTGCAGCCTCTACAGGAGAAGCTGAAGGACTTTGAGAAAGCTAAAGTCACCTGTGATAAAACAGCTAAGTACATTAAGGTCAGTGTGATGAAGACCACTGTCCTGTCTAACATGACTGTGTCCCTGGCCAGGAGGCCATGTTGTCTCATGTTGGAGGGTCAGTAGTGGTGGTCAAGTGAATCACTGGTCATCATCTCATCTGGGCCTCCATCTCAAACTCCTCCCACCCACTTTATACCCATATCCTATTGAAGGCGTTCACTTCACAGCCTGCCCTCTCTCCTCCAATCACCACACAGCTCTCCTCTTCTGTGTTGTCTGTCCGCCAATCACCACACAGCTCTCCTCCTCTGTCCTGTCTCTCCTTCAATTGCCAAACAGCTCTCTTCCTCTGCTGTCTGTATGCATATGTAAATATCCATCAAAGGGAATGAATGCATACACAAACAATGTTTAATTTTTGAAAGTTTTCAGAACCAGTTTCATTATAGTTATGTGATGTAATAGTATGCATCAGGATGAACACGATTAAACTTTTTTATTTTTATGTTATTCAGACTCAAACCCAGAACACAGAGAAGCAGATCAAGAAGGAGTTTGAGAAGCTTCACCAGTTTCTACGAGATGAAGAGGCAGCCAGGACAGCTGCACTGAGGGAGGAAGAGGAGCAGAAGAGTCAGATGATGAAGGAGAAGATTGAGAAGATGAGCAGAGAGATCTCATCTCTTTCAGACACAATCAGAGCCATTGAGAAGGGGATGAAGGCTGATGATGTCACATTTCTGCAGGTAACAGAAATATTTTCATGTGTACAGTATTGCCCTGCTTACAGCGGTATCAAGATAAAATAGATTTTTAATGGGATAACCTGCCCACACCACCCATGCCATCCTGGCCATTGTTCCACATCCAATCAAGATATGCAGTGAGGTCTTTCTACTCCTTAATGCCATGTTGATATTTGATGAGTGTGGAGTTGATATGGGGGAAGTGATGTCATCCTTAAGCTTGGTTTACAGTCATACGTGCGTCGCACCGCAAAGCCCTCTACGACGACGTAGAGCCTGTTGTAGACCCTCTCCGTGGCTCGACGTGCACCTCCAAAATTTCCTATCTATCCGTCAATGCGTGTACGACAACGGAGAGGGCACTGGGTCAGGTAAGGGCTGTGATTGGTCAATCTCCCGGGTTCCTTGTCACAACACCACCAGGGAGAACTCTATGCTGCTATCTCTAGCTTTTTAGTTAGCTAGCAAGCTAGTTAGCAGACAGCAGGACACTCCTGGCTGCAATAAAGTTCATTTTCTTCCATTCAGTCAACTTACTTGTGCCTACTGACAGAGACACTTACATGCTACTGATCACTATAACCTGCTCCTTGTGACAAGAGATATCAAAAGCTCAACCCCACACAGGTTACTATAGGCTACTGTGTACATGAAGTAGCCAGCGAGTTCTGCTTTAGTTAATGAATAGGCGGACTTTGGCGTTGCTCATGCGCGTCGGTCATTCCCGACGGCAGTATTTTTCTCTCCTGGCTGAGGGACAAGCAACGTAGAAGTATGATATAACTGGACACGCAAGCGGAGACTCGGAGACGGACATGCAATAGGTGTACGCAGAAGTATACTTGAACCTTTACAGGGGACTCTAGAGAGAGAAGCAGGACCCCAATAACATGAGAGATGAGCACAGGGATGAATGAAGAGGAATTTATTATTTGATATTTAAATCATTTAGGTTTATACAGCAAAACATAATTTATATTTTCCTTGCCACATCAGTGAAGATCCCTCTTCAGTGCTCTGGTCAGTATCCAAGGTAATCAGGGTCTACCTGTGGGGAAAACCTGTGGGATCAGTGAATGATGTTGGAGTGTTTTAAGTGTGTCACAGCCAGTGGGTTTAATTTTTCCATCCAGTCCCACCATTTAGCAGAGAGGAGCTCAAGAAATGTCACAGTGTGCAGCACAGGGTTATCAGCCCTGATAGTCATTATTTTGAACAATAAATACATTCCCCTGTGTACCCTTCGGTGAATTTGCCTAGAGCTTGAAACGATTCTCAGAGCAGTGAAGATTTTAGAAAACCTTTTTGCGTCTTTGTACATTGCACAACATTGGACAATGGACATGCAAAATGCAAATGAACAAAGAGACTATCATCATATGAGATTGACCTAATTTTGGCGTGTGTGTGTGTATCCAATCTTTGATATTTTCCAGAACTACAAGACTACAGTGGAAAGGTGAGTGATCTGCCTCCTGTCTCTCTCATCTCTGTGGTTCTGAACCCAAACCCACAGCAGCACTGACTCCTGCATGTTATTCCAGAGCCCAGTGCACACTGCAGGATCCAGAGAGGGTTTCAGGAGCTCTGATCAATGTGGCAAAGCACCTGGGCAACCTGAAGTTCAGAGTCTGGGAGAAGATGCAGCAGATTGTTCAGTACAGTGAGTAGCCTGGAAAGAAATAAAGATGCTCAATTCTAGGATCAAGAAGATGTATGTATGATTATGTGTGTGTGTGTGTGTGTGTGTGTGTGTGTGTGTGTGTGTGTGTGTGTTGACAGAATCTAATAACACCACACCAATAACAGGGCAAGACAGGAACACCCCAATAAGATTCAGCTCACTCTAACAATCAATATTTCATATAAATTTCACACACACAAAACGCACATTCTCTCTCTCTCTCTCTCTCTCTTTCTCTCTCTCTCTGTCATACACACACACACACACACACACACACACACACACACACACACACACACACACACACAGGGCCAGCATGATTATGTCACCAAGTACAGGCATATCACAAAGGAGACAGGGGAACTGAGAACAAACAACAGAACAGGAGAGGAGTGGAGGGAGGATTTATTCTTTGCATTACAGATACTAATATTACAATGATGTATAAATGATCAATTGACAAAAACTACACACACACACACACACACACACACACACACACACACACACACACACACCAAGTACAGGCATATCACAAAGGAGACAGGGGAACTGAGAACAAACAACAGAACAGGAGAGGAGTGGGAGAGGAGGGGAGGGAGGATTTATTCTTTGCATTACAGATACTAATATTACAATGATGTATAAATGATCAGTTGACAAAAAGTACACACACACACACACACACACACACACACACACACACACACACACACACACACACACACACACACACACACACACAGGGGCACAGCACCAAATTGTTGGCCCTTTCAGTGTCCATGGGCCTCCTTCAGTCCCCTGAGGCCCTAGAAACTCAGCCCCCTTTTCTCCATTACACTTAAAATTTAAAAGGGACATGAAGCAAAATAATAGTGAGCAGTGATTTGTCTTGAAAAATCAGTGTTCATAGAATAGAAACAATATTTACAGCTATTTTTGTAACTGAATTTATGAACATTCTAAACACTGCGCTCGTCGCCAGAGTTTTAAACTCCACCTCACCATTATTTCTGTAGAACCGGTCACCTCTTCGGCCGTTATCCCTTACATAATGACCATCATTCACTCATGCTCATGTGTGTGTTCTTTCTCTCTGCAGCTCCTGTCACTCTGGATCCCAACACTGCATCCCCATATCTCATCCTGTCTGAGGATCTGACCAGTGTGAGATGTGGTGATGAGATACAGCAGCTTCCTGATAACCCAGAGAGATTTGATAAGTATGCCAGTGTCCTGGGCTCTGAGGGCTTTAACTCAGGGACTCACTGCTGGGATGTGGAGGTTGGGGAGAATGATAACTGGTTCCTGGGTGTGATGACAGAGTCTCTTCAGAGGAAGGGAGACTATTACTCTACGAGTGGACTGTGGTATGTGTGGTATCAGAATGCTGTTTATGGAGCACGTGCTCCACCTCATCCCTCCACTCTCCTCACAGTGAAGCAGAAACCCCAGAGGATCAGAGTGCAGCTGGACTGGGACAGAGGAAAGCTCTCATTCTCTGATCCTGATAATAACACACACATACACACTTTCACACACACATTCACAGAGAGAGTATTTCCATACTTTACCATCATCCATCCACTGAGGATCTTACCAGTGAAGACAGCAGTTACAGTAGAGCAGCTCAGTTAGAGTTCAGACACCTGCTGCAGGTTAACTGGGGGATGTAGACACACACACACACACACACACACACACACACACACACTCACTCACAAAGTGTTCCTGAAACCCTATGTATAGTAGGCTATCCACAGAAATAAATGCTTATTGACTGTGTCTGTGTGATCTGATTCAGTCTATGTGCTGCTGTAACAATGATAACTATCCCACCGGTTAATTCTTTTAAGTCTATTTTTGAAAAACCAAATAAAGTTCTTTAAAGTTCTCATTAAAACAACTGATTTTCTGAAACACATTTCTGGAGGTTGGGGAAAGCACATGTTGTGTGAAAACAGTCAGTCCAGAGAAATGCCTATACGCTACATGCTCCCAAACATAACAGCTACTGTCTGCATTCATGGTCCTGAAACGTCTCATTGTATTGAGTGCCACTACGCAGGAGTGTGTGTGTGTGTGTGCGTGCGTGCGTGTGTGTGTGTGTTAATGACCAATTCTGCTCTCCAAGCTCCATACTTAGCCCTGATTAAATTCTGCCATCTAGTATGATATTCAGTCAATGTAGACCAACATTAAAACCATAGTTGGACACTAAGTCACATGTATGCTACTTTGTTGATTGCAAGTGGTTAGCAAGTGTGAAACACAGTAACTTTTTGCTGTTACATTAGTGGCAAAGACAGTCACAGGGTGTTTTGGGTGCCATCATGAAAATAACATTAAGAATGGGTCAAAAAGTAATAGCAAAACAGCTGCCAGAATGTTGAAAAATAAATTTGTTTTTCTAAATCAAGAAATATTGATCAAGGCAACTGAGTTGTCTGTTGGAAAAAGAACCAGAAAATCTGATACAACATTTCAAGTAAAAAAGCCGCACTCTCGAGTATACTTTCTTAATTTATTGTAAGGGGTTTAACATGACAAAGAGAGACGTTTCGGCCTAAGCCTTCTTCAGCGTCTTACTAAAAAAAACTCACATAAGTCTTGCCCCCTCAATGCCCGTTTTCAAATCCCTACTGAAAACTCTTTTTTTTCTCCCGGGCCTTGAACACTGGTCACTAGCTTTCCATAAACTTTTCTTAGCTTAGCGTATTTTTTGTTTAGGCATTTGTGATAAGATCATTTTGCTTAGTTACAGCACTTTTGGTCAACTTTTTTTGTGTAAAAGGGCTTAAAAAACCGAAACCTGATCCAGAACTGAACTTTAAGATTTTAAGACTCACAGTGATTTTCTCCTTTAGTGGCCCTGCTTGTGGTGCTTGCTGGTCTGTTGTTAACTACAGCATGCATTATTTTACAATGCATGTAATGTGTACATGTGTCCCAATGCAGTGCATTAATCTTATCAAGCTGCATAGGCTACATTTTAAAGAGAACCTATGCAGGATCCGGCGGCGTCATCCAGTAAGCTAACAACCAAACAAAGCAGTTATTTAGTGTTTCTGCCAATAATCCTCCATTTAGAATTGCATAGTCAATGGTGATCGCCGCTAACAAAATGTATCGACAGTTGAATGCGCTGAGAAGTCACAAATCGCGTTGTAATTCAAACAGTAAACTCTGGCTAAGTCACGTGACCTAGCTTGCTTGCTAACCAAAACTTACGATAGCCGGGACGCGCTGCCTGATCTTGCATAGGCGGTATCTGCCTCTAGGAGGGTCGGACAATCTCGTGAAGGGGCTCGTTTTACTCCGGAACATGTCATTTATCAAGTCTAGTGAGTTCTAGGCAATTTACATAAAGGTGTAATGAATAGGAAACGTCGAAATTTTACCTAAAAGTTGCATGTGGTGGCTTTAATGTCTTTATCGGCTGAGCTGACTTACTAAACGAAGGAACACTATGCCCAATGACCCATGCATAAATAAATAGTGCTCCTTTTTACTAATACACTGCATTGGGAGACAGGTACTGGACATACTACATTGGTTTCTCAAACGGTTAAGCTGACCAATGAAAACACACTATATTCTTAACCCATTTAACATTCTAGAAAACAATGTTGTGTACGTTTCTCTCCCAACGCAGTGTATTAGTCTCATCATGCTGGCTAGTTATTAGTGCAGGTCGTGTTAAGTCCTGTCTGCCTGCCTGCTGCAAACCTGAATGTCTGGAGAGAGTCTGTGTGTCTGTCTTGTCTGTGTTCTGCGTCTGTGTCTCTGGCAGATACAGGCCACACCCCCAACTGGGACTGAACCAACTTTTCATAACCTCCCCCTCCCCTTGGTTGTCAGAGCAGGAAGTGAAGTTGAATAGCAGGTTTATAGCAGTTTGGTGTTCTTGGCTCAACGGGAATATTTTATTAGAATAATTCATCACAATATTGACACTAATAAGGGAATCACTTTGGACTAAAAGGAAAACTAAAATGAGGCTGAAGAAAACTTGTGGAGATTGAAATTCTTGAGTAAAACTAACTCAATGTGTGCTGAAAGTGAAAGTAAAACTAGTTTCTGCAGGGTGAGTTTACTGTAAAGATAAAATGGCTTCTAAACTAGAAGAGGATCTCACCTGTCCTGTGTGCTGTGAACTCTACAAGGATCCTGTCATTTTAACCTGCACTCACAGTGTGTGTAAAGCCTGTCTGCAGCAGTTCTGGGAGAGCAAAGGATCCAGAGAGTGTCCATACTGCAGGAGGAAGTGCTCTAGAGATAGTTATCCTGTTAATATGGCTCTAAGAAACCTGTGTGAGACATTCTCACAGGAGACAAGTCAGAGAGCTTCAGCAGGGTCTGAGATGCTCTGCAGTCTGCACAGTGAGAAACTCAATCTCCTCTGTCTGGAGGATAAAGAACTTGTGTGTCTGGTGTGTCGAGACTCCAGGAAACATAAAAATCACAACTTCAGCCCCATAGATGAAGCTGCACAGGACCGCAAGGTAAGAATCTTCAGCTCTTATAATAAAGTATAATACTGTTGGTCTTGTGGCTTTGCTGCAGAGATAAATCAGTAGCTCTCTCACCAGAGAATGAAGTAGGAAACTCATCCGGAGTCTGACTACAGTAGTTCCTTTAAGTAGATGGCAATGTTTGGTCCTTGGTGTTTTTAGCATTGTGGTCCTTCTCTGTCTGGTTCCTTCATGCTCAGTACTCTCACTCTGCCACACCACTGTAAATACTTAATCTACCAGTAGAGGGCAGTGGGTGCTCCTTTGTGCTTTGGGCAATGTAGCCCCTCTCCATCTTTGTTTCTCCAGAGCACCCACTCTGCCTCCCCACTCTCACTGAAAATAATATGGCAAACCTGACATCAAGCTCTTGGTTTCATATTGCTTGTGTAATAGTATTGACTCCAGTCTAAATTAGTCCTCATCCATTCCAGGAGGAGCTCAAGATCAAACTGCAGCCCTTACAGAAGAAACTCAAGACTTTTGAAGAAGTGAAACTCATATGCGACCAAATAGCAGCCCATATTAAGGTGATAGATTATGATGAATGTTTTGTTTACTAATTATGTAGATTTAACAGTGAATCACAGTGAACATGGTCATGATTAAATTGGATAATTGGTCTTGTCATGTTTTATTTAGACTCAAACCCAGACCACAGAGAAGCAGATCAAGGAGATGTTTGTGAAGATTCACCAGTTTCTACGAGATGAAGAGGCAGCCAGGATAGCTGCACTGAGGGAGGAAGAGGAGCAGAAGAGTCAGATGATCAAGGAGAAGATTGAGAAGATGAGCAGAGAGATCTCATCTCTTTCAGACAAAATCAGAGCCATTGAAAAGGAGATGAAGGCTGATGATGTCACATTTCTGCAGGTAAATAAGCTCTCTTTTAATGGGCTAACCTGTCCATACCTCCCATTCCATCCTGACCGTTGTTCCACACCCAATTCCATGATGCTGAAATGTAGTGAGGTCTTTATACTCCTTCATGCCATGTTGATCTTTGATGAGTGTGGTCCTTAGAGGGTTATTGTATGTTATTGTGTAGCCCTTAGAGGGTACTCTTGAGAGAAGCAGGAACCCTGAGACATGAGCACAGGAATGAATGTGTTTATTCTATTCAGGGATGAAGAAGTTTATTCTTTGATATGAAATCATTTAAGTTTATACAAGGTGATTTATATTTTCCTTGCAATATCTTGAGGGCTGTGGTCAGCATCCAAGGTAATCACACATTTCCCTGTGTGTCCTCTGGCGACTTCGCCTCTTTAAACGATTCTTTCTAAAAACTCAGGCCAGTGGAAATTTTGGAAAACTTTGTTACTCGTTTGTATGTTGCATGACATACAGTAAGCAAAATTAGCAAATAAACAGACTCTGATCGCCTAATGAAAAACTAACTTAATTTTGGTGTGTGTCTTTGTGTGTATGTGTGTGCATTTTTCCAGAACTACAAGACTACAGTGGAAAGGTGAGTAATCTGCCTCCTGTCCCTCTCTTCTCTGTGGTTCTGAACCCAAACCCACAGCAGCACTGACTCCTGAATGTTATTCCAGAGCCCAGTGCACACTGCAGGATCCAGAGAGGGTTTCAGGAGCTCTGATCAATGTGGCAAAACACCTGGGCAACCTGAAGTTCAGAGTCTGGGAGAAGATGCAGGAGATTGTTCAGTGCAGTGAGTAGCCTGGAAAGAAATAAAGATGCTCAATTCTAGGATCATGAGCATGACACACAACTACTCTGTCTGATTAGGGCACATTAGCAATCTGCTCAATAGCACATTAGCACATCTGTAAGTGTGCGCGCGCGTGCATGTGTGTGTGTGTGTGCGTGCGGAGTTTCATAGCATATCACTGATTGGAACTCACCAGTAAGTCTCTGCTCATTCATTCAATATTTCATTTCAGTTACACACACATACTCACACACACACGCACACACACTCACTCAAAAATATAATATTAGAAACATCCATAACCATCAGACAGCAGTTTGATGGATGGATAGACAGATGGGATTAGATATAAGTAATAGAGAAAGGAAGAGAGAGAGAGAGAGAGAGAGAGAGAGAGAGAGAGAGCAGTAAACTCTGCACAGCTGGAATCCCTTCATACTAATGACTAAAGAGCATTTCACTGTTCCTACAGTATTCTCTCTGCCATTACACTTGTTAACACCACTATTAATAATGACCATCATTCACATCCTCATCACACATCACTCAGTGTTCAGCTCATGTGTGTGTTCTTTCTCTCTGCAGCTCCTGTCACTCTGGATCCCAACACTGCACACCCATATCTCATCCTGTCTGAGGATCTGACCAGTGTGAGACGTGGTGATGTGAGACAGCAGCTTCCTGATAACCCAGAGAGATTTGATAAGTATGCCAATGTCCTGGGCTCTGAGGGCTTTAACTCAGGGACTCACTGCTGGGATGTGGAGGTTGGGGAGAATGATGACTGGTCCCTGGGTGTGATGACAGAGTCTCTCCAGAGGAAGGGAGACTACAGCTCCATGAGTGGACGGTGGGTTGTGTATTATAAAAAAGCTGCATATGGAGCACGTGCTACACCTCATTCCTCCACTCGCCTCACAGTGAAGCAGAAACCCCAGAGAATCAGAGTGCAGCTGGACTGGGACAGAGGAAAGCTCTCATTCTCTGACCCTGATAATAACACACACATACACACTTTCACACACACTTTCACTGAGAGAGTGTTTCCTTTCTTTTCCACCATCCTTCCACTGAGGATCTTACCAGTGAAGACAGCAGTTACAGTAGAGCAGCTCAGGTAGAGTTCAGACACCTGCTGCAGGTTAACTGGGGATGGATGGGTAGAGACACTAATATGTACGCAGAACCTGACCATAACACACACTCACTCACTCACTCACACACGCACACACACACTTGTGAAGGCCTCATCAACTGTAAAGCAGAACTAAGATTTTGAATCAGTCAGAACACAATTGATAGTAGCCTACAGCAATCTGATAAATTATGAAATGTTTTTTCTGTCTGCGAAACAGAAATAGGTACATGTAGTAGCTAATGTAGGCTAAATTGAGTTAATTCCTAAAAGTCTTTGGGAAGGGAGTTCAGACACCTGCTGCAGGTTACCAAGGGATGTGGATGGGAAGAGACACTAATCTGAGTTCAGAGCTGATATACCACAGATGATATAAGGCAGTGATAGTATTGATACCCCATAGAGGTTGAGTACGAATGAACATATGAAATACATGATTAATGATTAATCAAAATAATCTTTTGAGTATAGTAGCTATAATATTGAGGATGAAGATGATGGATCTTCCTCCTCATGCCACTGCTCTCCTCACAGTGGAGCAGAAACTCCAGATGATCAGAGTGCAGCTGGAATGTCTGTGCCTGGACAATGGACACTAACTCATGTTACTTTTTACAGTGTACTTCTGCTCAACCAAAATAAATAAAAAGTATTAGTATCATTTGTCATTGTCATTATTCATTAGTTCTTGTTCAGTAAAAAAAAAAAAGTAGATTTATTCCGTCAGACCATGTAGGCTACACAAGAGGCTTAACGGTCTCTTGGTTAGTTTGTAGTTAGTTAATTCAGATGTATGAATTAACATATCCTGTTTTGATCCCGTGAGGGGAATTTGGTCCCACCTGTTGGCTACTGTATAGAGCAGGTAGAGTCATAAGCTGCTAATATGGGTATAGGTGGATAATACTGTATCTATGTGGAGTGTCTGTACCAGGTGCAGGTGGACTGCAGGCTGTTAGACACACCCCCAAGCTATTGAGATGGTAAGTGCTGTGGAGTCATTGGGCCATTGGCTGGGGGCACAAAGTGTGAACACACCCCATTTCACCAGCATAAACACACACACACAGACATCATGGCAGTCTGTTTCGATTTGAAACTCTCTGCCACACCAACAACAACAAGCAAGTGGCCAGAAGCATTGCAGAAGGTGCAAAGTACAAATGGGTGGATGTTTGAGTTGCTGAGGTCTACAGATTCCTTGGACTTGTATTCTAAATGGGCATGCTCAAATTGGATCTTGTCTGTGACTACTGCATGCATGCATACACACATACAGTAACAGAAAACATTTTGAAGTTCATCTAATACTGTGAAGATTATGATTGATGATTGATTAACACATGTTACAGTACCACATGTTACTTGTACATTCATGTGCATGCGCTTGGAATAAGTGGCATAGAATAGAAGGGTGTTCTGGAAAAAACCTTGGAGTACATTTATTACTTGAATTATGTATATTCTCTATTTTAATTTAGTTTAATCAAATCAAATTTAAAAATGTATTGGAGTTTTTGGCTGTGCTCTGTTTAAGCCTTCAGAAGTCATTTAGATTTTTTTTCCTTGTAGAGATAAGTAGAAACACTCTCATAAAAAGCAATAAATAGAAAGGAAACTCTATCAGGAGGCCCTTCAGTGTCTTCAGCAGCTCCAATAGATCAGTATGACGCTCCCAAATCAAGGTTAGTATAATGGATTTCTATGGGGATGCTCTACTTGCTAGTTATCAAGCTTTTTTTAGTAGTTTGCAATGGGTTTCATCTGCTGGCTCGCTATAAGAACCTTATATTTTCCTCCTATGAGGATCATCTAGCTTTAATTTTTGGGTACCTCTCTTGCATGTGTTTATGGGTCATTTTGACCGACCACCTTCTGAAGGACCTAAATCTCTAGGGGTATGAGGGGTTGTGTCTTAAAAAACGGTTTTCTCCATTAATATGTTTTTCAGTAAAAATAAGCTTAGGCCATAAAGTTTCAAGCCTAAAAACATTTGTTTTGCATATTTTTTCTTTGTTTGAAAATGAAAAATGGGTCAAAATGATAATGATAATAATAGTGCAGGTCATGTTCAGTCCTGCCTACCTGCTGCAAACCTGAATGTCTGGAAAGAGTCTGTGTGTCTTGTCTGGGTTCTGCATCTGTGTCTCACAGTCACACCCACAACTAGGAAGGAGTTGGAACCTTCCTCTCGAAAATTGTTGTCAGAGCAGGAAGTGAAGTTGAATGACAGGTTGGTTCAGTGTTCTTGGCTCAATGTGAATATTTTTATTAGAATAATTGATCACAATATTGACGCTAATAAAGGAAAGCACTTGGGTCTAAAAGAGAAACTAAAATGAGGCTGAAGAACTTGTGTGGAGATTGAAATTCTTGAGGAAAATTAACTCAGAGTCTTAGACTACTAAAAGTGAAACTAAAGTTACGTTCTGTGGGGTGAGTTTACTTTACAGATAAAATGGCTTCTAAACTAGAAGAGGATCTCACCTGTCCTGTGTGCTGTGAACTCTACAAGGATCCTGTCATTTTGACCTGCACTCACAGTGTGTGTAAAGCCTGTCTGCAGCAGTTCTGGGAGAGCAAAGGATCCAGAGAGTGTCCGTACTGCAGGAGGAAGTGCTCTAAAGAAGTTTATCTTCTTAATATGGCTCTAAGGAACCTGTGTGAGACCTTCTCACAGGAGACAAGTCAGAGAGCTTCAGCAGGGTCTGAGGTGCTCTGCAGTCTGCACAGTGAGAAACTCAAGCTCTTCTGTCTGGAGGATAAACAGCCTGTGTGTGTAGTGTGTAGAGACTCTAGAAGACATAAAAATCACAACTTCAGCCCCATAGATGAAGCTGCACAGGACCGCAAGGTAAGGATCTTCTGCTCTTATAATATAATACTGTAGATACCCTTACTGCAAAATAGATATATACACATGTCTTGCTTAAAAAGTAGTTAAATTCAATGTTTCTACTGTAGTTTCTTTAATCTAACAGCAGATGGTGATGTTAGCTCCTTTGTCCCTTTAAGAGTCAGTTTCTGTAAGACTCATGCGGATTTCCATAGGGGCTGATACAAACCCTCTTCAGATCACAATGAAAAAATTCTCATAGATACATATATGGGATAGATATTTAAAAATAACAATTTAAATGTTATGGACCTTTCCTAAAAAAAACTAGGGACTTTTGAAATGACTCATGGCAAAGGTGGAAATTTGATGCTTTTCAAAATGCACAACTTTGCCTGTCCATATTTCAGTGGGCTTTTAAGACAGCACTCTGACATTTGGCAGAATCAGAGCATGGGTCCTACACTTTTGAGCCATATTTTTATGATGGTCTCTAGGTCAACTTACAGCCATTAAGTGGCCATTGAAAACTCAACTTTTCAGTTTTGGAGCCTTGTTTTGGGGCCTCTCACTGCTTGTGCAAACACGTAACCTTGCTCAATCATAAAGATATGAGCACATTGGGAGGTCCTGTTTTGAAATATAATTGGTTGAAGATTGCAAAATGTTCAAGTACTGATAGAGAGGATGTTTCATTTGGCAAATATGAAATTGAAATTGAAATTAGACGACCATATCTTTGTGCGCCATCAGCAAAAAAGGTTGAAACAAATTTTATTATGTTGACATGTATCTAATCTATTTGTATTCTAAATATCTTGGAGGCATTTTGCTTTATTAACCATTAAATGCCATTTATTAATTGCATAAATCACATACATCGATAAGCCCACTACAAATACGTGAAATTGAAAACAGCACCATCATGTGGACAAAGCTGAAAAAAAAAAAAAACTTCAGTATTGAAGCCATGTTGGAGGCACCTGACAAACATACAAAGGCATGCTTGAGTCTCCAACAGTTTTGGTGGTATTATAGTTTGAGGTTTCCAAATATTTTTTTGGAATAGGGAGTGGGTTCATTCAAAGGTATAGTTTATAGTTTTCTTAGAAATATTTGAGATATTGAGGTATAATTTTGCACACCTTCCCTTGAGATGTGTGGCTACATAATCAAAAGCGCACATTTAGGAAAGACATTCATGTATTTTGGGCCAAATTGCTATGACAAATATTTATATTTGAGTCAGAATAGGTGCCAAAAAAGTCACTCACAAATAGACCAAATTGAATGACATACACTCTGCATAGTCTTTTCATCATGTGTATTTATTTTTATTGTGATCTAGTAAAACACACAGTTCTCTGTAAAATGCAATGTCTAACCCTAAAGAACTGCTAGCGTGTAATGTCCAGAAACAAGTGAGTTATTACATGACTAGCTAATAAACACTGAATCTAAATAATTGGGGGAAATCGCCAGCATTATCTGATGTACTGAAATCAGACAAATTTTGAACTTTCCCTCAGATTGGTAGATGATAAGACAATAACGATTTCTAGATGTCAAGTGAGTACGCTCAACAGCAAGATTGTTGCTGTTTTCAATTGCACAAGATTGGAGATTGCTGATGTATATACACTTAGCATGGTTGATGTCTGAACACTATGTCTCACTCTAAGCAACTCAATAAGGGTTACCTTGATGTCACTGGTGGTTATGGGTAATTGACATTTTGAGTCACCATTACAGAGAAGTGTAGTCCTACACACATGGTCAGACTCACCCTCTACCTTAGGTTGTGTCTGCAAATTGATTGTCAGTATTGCAGTTTTAAACTGAAGTATTTGACTTTACCCATATTCTACATTCTGGGTTCTCTTGAACTTTTCTAAAACACCCATTTGAGGGCAACCATTTTGCAGAATTGTTCTGAGCCTAATGTGTTGTACAAGAAAGCTTTGGTCTAAGTATATAGTCCTTATATCTGAAGAGACATGTGGAATTCTCATTTTCTTAGTCTTGAAGTAGATTCTATAAGCAGTGTCTAAGCTGAATAGCTAGATTGTCTGAGGGGTGTATTCACCTTTTTTGTTGTTGTTGTTTCAAACAAAGTGATAAATTTACAGACATTTGATTTGATATTGGTAATTTACCTTTAGTCTACTACCCCAAAGGAGACCATTCTCAAGAATAATAGGTTTAGCAAACAGTTATAAAGATTCACAAGTGATTAGATATATATATATATATATATATATATATATATATATATATATATATATATATATATATATATATATATATAAAAAAACTTATTTTCATATTCCAAATCAAGATTGCCATCAGATTTCAAGAATAAATCTTCAAACAAGAAAAGTAAACGCAGCATCTATTGAGTGTTGATAGCACAACGTGTAAGGAAACAGCCTAGCACTCTTGTAAGCTAATAAGATGGTGGTTCTATACTTGACTGTCCTCTTACTCCCCTGAGAAAGACACTTAGTTTTGATACTTTTGTATTGTTTGCAATATATTTGAGTGGTAGCTTTCTTTATCTAATCAAGTAATGTTGCCTAATAATTTTCTTACAAAAAGCAAGACATAAATGATGTGATACCTGGGAATTGAACCCTGGTCAACTGGTTGTTGGTCTGTGACCTAACAACTGTGCCACCACATCCTCAGTCTAAAAATTGCTCAAACAGGGTTACCACTTTGACTTATCTGGTTAGTCAGCACAACCCTCCATTGAAGTTATCATAGGTGCATATCTGCTGTAAATAAAATTAATTTACTTGGTGAGCGAACAAAAGCCACCTAGATATTTGGACCACAGATAATATGAGTGCAGACGAACAAAGTAGGCAAATTTCAACTGTTTTGTGTGATGGCGCACAGAGCTATGAGCATCTAAAATGGTGCTTCATTTCATATTTCCCTAAAATAATTGCCTCTAACTTAACATCACCAATTCATGCCCATATATTTTATTCAAATTCTAAAAGAGGAGGTTCCAAAGTGAATATATATAACAAACTAATAAGGTTTTGAGTGTCATATGAACTGTGAGAGGCACACGAAAATGGTACAAAAATGTAAAAGGTCCAATTTTGAAGAGGCCCTTAAGGGCAGTGCCTTCAATTTGCCACAGAAGTGACATCATTACTCAAAGGTTTATTTCCCCAACATTTATGTGCCAAAATTTCAGAATGGTAAGAGCAAGGCGCAATGAGATATTTGAAGGCAAAAACTGGAATTTTCAGTACCTCAAAATTATGCTGAAATTTTGGGAAGCCCTAACTTTTGTTAGGAACATTATCAATGTTTAAAAATACAGTTTTGTCCTTCTTAGGCACATGTCTACTGGTATTCAAAATTTGAAGGGAATATGAAGAGGGTTTGTATCACCACCCGCATGATTCTTACAGAAACTGACTCTTAAAACATTGTGGGCCTTCTCTGTCTGGTTCCTTAAGAGTCAGTTTCTGTAAGAATCATGTGGGTGGTGATACAAACCCTCTTCATATTCCCTTCAAATTTTGAATACCAGTAGACATGTGCCTAAGAAGGACAAAACTATATTTTTAAACATTGAGAATGTTCCTAACAAAAGTTATGGCTTCCCAAAATTTCAGCATAATTTTGAGGTACTGAAAATTCCAGTTTTTGCCTTCAAATATCTCATTGCGCCTTGATCTTACCATCCTGAAATTTTGGCACATAAATGTTGGGGAAATTAACCTTTGAGTAATGATGTCACTTCTGTGGCAAATTGAAGCCACTGTCCTTAAGGGCCTCTTCGAAATTGGACCTTTTACATTTTTGTACCATTTTCGTGTGCCTCTCACAGTTCATATGACACTCAAAACCTTATTAGTTTGTTATATATATTCACTTTGGAACCTCCTCTTTTAGAATTTGAATAAAATATATGGGCATGAATTGGTGATGTTAAGCTAGAGGCAATTATTTTATGCAAATATGAAATGTAGTGCCATTTTAGATGCTCATAGCTCTATGCGCCATCAATCAAAACAGTTGAAATTAGCCTTACTTTGTTCGTCTGCACTCATATTATCTGTGGTCCAAATATCTAGGTGGCTTTTTGTTCTATCACCAAGTAAATTAATTTTATTTACAGCAGATTTGCACCTATGATAACTTCTATGGAGGGTTGTGCTGGCTAACCAGAGACGGCAAAGCTCTAACCCTGTTTGAGCCATTAGCAGACTGTAGGTGTGGTGGCACAGTGGTTATGTCACAGACTACCAACAGACCAGGGTTCAATTCCCAAGCATCACATTATTTATTTATTGCTTTGAGTAAGCAAATTATTAGGCAACATTACTTGATTACACTGTAAAACCTGACAAGTTCAGTTAACTCATTTTAAGTGTCGTAACTCGTTGCCATAATTTATTTAAGTAAACTTACTTAAAAGAGACAGTAATCTGTACTTAAACTTTTTGACTTTAAAGAACTCAACTAATTAATGTGGCAATAGCTTGTATGAACTGAGTACATTGTACTCAAACATTCAAAGTGTTCAAACTTAATTTAAATATTGTGTCTTTACTCATTCTAGTCAAGCTTTATTTACTCACTCTATCTGAGGCAGGTCATTGCCTGTCCTGGTTTAAGTTCTCTTAACTCAAAAGAAACATTTCACAGGAGACATGGATAAATACAAGCAGCTTTATTCATACAAATCCAAGTACAATCTGTATAAAATGCTGAAACATTTATAAATAATAAATAAATAAATTAATTAATTAATTAATTAATAAAAAAAATCTGTGGTTTACAATCAATATGTAAGTTAAAAACAGCGGGTTTCAATTGTGACACTGAAGAGCATGGATAGACAGAAAAAGGAATTCCATACTTTAAAAGTAGCATAGGAGGCCCGTGGTTCCATTGTACAGTCTGTTTGGGCCAGTAATCCTGTGTCCGATGACCGTCATGACAGGAGGGGGTGTATGTCTGCAGAAGTTCACAAAATATTCTCAATAAGACTATGAGATAACAGAAATGTTCACAAATTTACTAACTTCATAGCAGTGCAATGAACAAATAAAGATTCTGTCCAAGGGCCATTTGGGGATCTAATTACTGCAAATCCACACAGAATGACTTAAAATGCATTTCAAACTGTAAACTTACATGCTCATGCTTGAAGGGATCAGTACTGCAGCAGCAGCATGTCTGGTGTGTCAGCTGCTTCCTTCAGGGGGAAAATATTGTCAGTAGAGCTACACAACAACAGCATCACTCTACTGCAAGTTTCTTACCTTAACAAAAAGTAAATGTAACTTTAACAAACCCATAAGCACTAGTTTAACTTACAGCATCAGGAAATGTAAAAAATTTACCTGAGGCTTTCCAAAGATATCTGAAGATGAAGCATCTAGTCAGCTCAGTGTCGCTTAAGGCTGTTTGAGTCTGTGAAGTGCAAAAATAAAAGCTAATCAGTCAGAATGTACACTTCTAGAAGTCCATGTCATTAGAAAAAATATACAGAGAAATGAATTGTATAGATTAGCGAAATTGTATAGTAAAGTTAGATATTATAGCCTACTGCAGCCTACCTAACCCTCCAGTCAGACTAGCTACAAATCCAAGCGACTCAGGTCGCTGAGGAGGCGTGACTCAGGGCTGTCATTCGTTGGTAGCATGTTGCTAACTTAGGTACTTGGTAGAAAATCGTACATCAACACACAAGTATTTTTTGTGTATAAAACCAATGTTTTCTGATGTCGTTAGTAACACTGATACCTCGATTTCAAAAATATGAAGTCATGAATCCCTAACTTTTTAGTTTGTGGCCAAGTTTGAGATCGTTGTCGTTAGCGCCGCCATATTGAAAGCGGGAGAAAGTTTCGTTCAGAGTACCTCAGCTTCACTCGCATTGGCTGTCGCCGAGTCGCATCGCTCTTCATTTGCATATAATAGCCTTGAAGTCTATGCTGGGCCCGCCCACCGGGCGATTTATCGCTGGTAGCTTGCTCTCATTGACAATGAATGGAAACCGGTCGCGTAGCCCGAGTCGCTCGTCGCTAGTCTGACTGGGGGGTAAACGCTGCACAGCCAGGTGTTCCAAAGAGGATGGGGGTAACCACTGCAAGATGCAGAAATGGGGAGAGAGAAAAGGGTGACTAACTATGTAATCATATTTAGCATTGAAAACAAAAACAAAAAACAAACAAAAAAAAGCCCATAACTTAATTACATGAATTAGTATGGACAGCTATTACGGTACAAAAGAAGAATTTGCTGCCATATAGCCCACAACTAGGATAGACTATTGAAATATGGAAAATTAATTCCTAATAGTAAAATGGGTATTTCAATTCAGCAGTAGCATGATAAACCTCTCATACTGTTAGCCAGTCAAAACGTTAGCCACATGAATGCCACAAAACTTAGCCACATGGCAACAGATAAAAATATATGACACATTAATATAAACATTGCCTGTGTAATGTTATTATTTTAAGCATACATCTATTGTAATTTTGAAGAAGTTTGGTCTGTAAGTTAGCACAAGCTCCTTTGAAAATAACAGAGTTGGCAATAGCAAGCATATCTGCAAAAGCATTAGCAATATTTTGCAAAACCCCTTGACATGTTCTTTTTTTTTTTTACAAAGTTCCTGTTTTGTGATTGAAGAGAAACAGGCATTTTTTTTACAATCACTCAGAGTTTTATGTTAATACTCACCATTCAAGCAGCCAGCATATGATGAACACTTCTCTCCTAGGTGCAGTGCAGTCACTTCTGTTAACGGCTCCCTTTCAGTGTTCCCGGTAAAAACGTTTGAAATGCGCTAGCAAGTTGTAGCTAACCTCAGCTACAGACCTCACACTTCAACTAGCAGAGAGAGGCGCTTTGCAAATTACATCTAACATAGCCTTACCTACAAAAAGTCATCGTTTTCAAACAACATACTATGTTTGTTACCAAATTTTAAAACATGGAGTTAAATTAACCCTATAATAATGAAGAAAAACACAAGTAAAAGACTGTTTGTGGAAAAATGTCCGCCATGTTGAATGATTTGAATGCAGTGATTTGATTGGCTGGTGCCTGTTTGTGATGCTTCAGTACTCAAAACAACCAAGTACGCAGCAAGAGGCTACTCAAAACAACTGAGTTTAACCACTTTTGAGTTCAACTGAATTATTTGATATGAGTCTAACCAACTTTTGACAAGTTTTAAGTAATCTCAGCTCATTTTACTCATTGAACAATACTGTCAGGTTTTACAGTGTAGATAAAGAAGGCTACCACTCAAATATATTGCAAACAATACAAAAGTATCAACACTAAGTGTCTTGCTCAGGGGAGTAAGAGAACAGTCAAGTACAGAACCACCAGCTTATCAGCTTACAAGTGTGCTAGGCTGTTTCTTTACACGTTGTGCTATCAACACTCAATTGATGCTGTGTATACTTTCATTCTTTGAAGATGTAGTCTTTAAATCCAAAATTTTGATTTGAAATTTTTATAAAATCACTTGTGTGTCTTTATAACTGTTTGCTAAACCTATTATTCTTGGGAATGGTCTCCTTTGGGGCAGTAGACTAAAGGTAAATGACCAATATCAAATCAATTGTCTGTAAATGTATCACTTTGTTTGAAACAAAAAAAGTTGAATACACCTAACAATAACAATACAGCTTGGACATTGCTCACATAATCTACTTCAAGACTCAGAACATGAGGAGAACAACCCTCTTCTGATCTAATGACTGTAAACTTACATCAGATTTTTCTTGAACATCACATTAGACTTAGAACACTTGTGCAGAAGTGTTCCTTTCTAATATAATGGGTGCTTTTGACAAGTTTAAGAGGAGCCAGAGTTGAGGCCATGGTAAAAGTCAAGCACACAAGAATATTGTCTGTGCTTTCAATCAATTAGCAGACGCACCGTACAGTGAAGGGTGAGTCTGACCATGTGTGTAGAACTACACTTCTCTGTAATGGTGACTCAAAATGTCAATTAACCATAACCACCAGTGGCATCAAGGTAACCCTTATTGAGTTGCTTAGAGTGAGACATAGTGTTCAGACATCAACTATGCTAAGTGTTTGCAAATCAGCAACCTCCACTCTTGTGCAATTGCAAACAGCTACAATCCTATTGTTGGACATAATCACTTGACGACTAGATGTCATTATTGTCTTGTCACACATCTATTCCTACCAATCTGTGGGAAAATTCAAATATCATCTGATTTCAGTACATGGCAGATAATGCTGGCGGTTTCCCCCCATTATTTAGATTCAGTGTTTATTAGCAAGTCATGTAATTTCTCACTCTTTCCTGGACATTACACTGGCAGTTCTTTAGGGTTAGACATTGCATTTTACTAGATCACAATAAAAATAAATACACATGATGAAAAGACTATGCAGAGTGTATGTCATTCAATTTGGTCTATTTGTGAGTGACTTTTTGGCACCTATTCTGATTAAAAAAAAATAAATATTTGTCATAGCAATTTGGCCCAAAATACAAGAATGTCTTTCCTAAATGTGCACTTTTGATTATGTAGCCACACATCTCAAGGGAAGGTGTGCAAAATTATACCTCAATATCTCAAATATTTCTAAGAAAACTATGCCTTCGAATGAACCCACTCCCTATTCCAAAAAATATTTGGAAACTTCAAACTATACCACCAAAACTCTTGGAGACTCAAGCATGCCTTTGTATGTTTGTCAGGTGCCTCCAACATGGCTTCAATACTGATGTTTTTTTTTTTTTCTTTTTTTTTCTGCTTTGTCCACATGATGGTGCTGTTTTCAATTTCACGTATTTCTAGAGGGCCTATCAATGTACCGTATGTAATTTATGCAGTTAATAAATGGCATTTAATGGTTAATAAAGCAAAATGCCTCCAAGATATTTAGAATACAAATAGATTAGATACATGTCAACATAATAAAAATGGTTTCAACCTTTTTTACTGATGGCGCACAAAGATATGGTCGTCTAATTTCAATTTCATATTTGCCAAATGAAACATCCTCTCTATCAGTACTTGAAAATTGTGCAATCTTCAACCAATTATATTTCAAAACAGGACCTCCCAATGTGCTAATATCTTTATGAATGAGCAAGGTTACGTGTTTGCACAAGCAGTGAGAGGCCCCAAAACAAGGCTCCAAAACTGAAAAGTTGAGTTTTCAATGGCCACCTAATGGCTGTAAGTTGACCTAGTGACCATCATAAAAATATGTTTCAAAACTGTTGGACCCATGCTCTGATTTTGCCAAATGTCAGAGTGCTGTCTTAAAAGCCCACTGAAATATGGACAGGCAAAGTTGTGCATTTTGAAAAGCATCAAATTTCCACCTTTGCCATGAGTAATTTCAAAAGTCCCTAGTTTTTTTTAGGAAAGGTCCAAAACATTTAAATTGTTATTTTTAAATATCTATCCCATATATGTATCTATGAGAATTTTTTCATTGAGATCTGAGGAGTGTTTGTATCAGCCCCTATGGAAATCCGCATGAGTAACTGACTCTTAATGCTCAGCGCTCTCACTCTACCACACCACTGTAATTCCTTAATCTACCAGCAGAGGGCAGTAGATGCGCTTTGGGCATTGGAGCACCTCTCCCTCTGGTTCCTCCAGCGGCCCCATTCTGCTGCCACCCCACTCTCAGTGAGAACCTGACTAAGAACTCTTGGTTTCATAGTGCTTGAGTTGAGCTATTTCATCTGTAAAATTAATGTAGCCTTCCCAAAATAGAATAATTTCTCATTTAGTCAAAGTGACTTAGATTGGTCAATTTTGTTAGATTCATGAAATACAAACCCTGCATGTTGACATGAACAAAGTGGGGCTACTGATTTGAGACTGCCAATTTACCGGCATCAACCAGTTGACTGTTAACACCCTTCCCGTTAGTCAAAATCAAAAGCCAAAATAATTGCTAACCCCTGAGCTATACGGTATTGACTCCAGTCTAAATTAGTCCTCATCCATTCCAGGAGGAGCTCAAGATCAAACTGCAGCCCTTACAGAAGAAACTCAAGACTTTTGAAGAAGTGAAACTCATATGCGACCAATCAGCAGCTCATATTAAGGTGACAAATTGCTCATTATGATAAATGTTTTGTTTAGAAGTTTTGTTTACTAATTATGTTTAGATGTAACAGTGAATCATACAATACAGTGTCATGGATCATTTGGAATGGAACTGTAATATCTGGTCATGATTAAATTGGATTATCGGTCTTGTCATGTTTTATTTAGACTCAAAGCCAGAACACAGAGAAGCAGATTAAGGAGGAGTTTGAGAAGCTTCACCAGTTCCTACGAGATGAAGAGGCAGCCAGGATAGTTGCACTGAGGGAGGAAGAGGAGCAGAAGAGTCAGATGATGAAGGAGAAGATTGAGAAGATGAGCAGAGAGATCTCATCTCTGTCAGACACAATCAGAGCCATTGAAAAGGAGATGAAGGCTGATGATGTCACATTTCTGCAGGTAGACAGTGATGAGAGTGAAACCCTCTCACCCTGTTAGCACGCACATGTTTGTTTCTTTGTTTTTTTGTAGTTGTTTTGGATATGGTGCACACGTCCAAAGTCACTTATTGCAGGTGCCAGACAAAAGTGTCAGACTGTTCAAGGAGGTAGGTCTGCACACTGCGGAATAAGCGCCCCCCAAAAAAGTTTATTGAATCAAAACAGCAACATTTCAATCATGCGATACGATGCCTAACGAAGATCCAGGGTGATCGAAATGTTGCTGTTTTAATTCAATAAACTTTATTTTTGGAGCTTATTCCGCAGTGTGCAGACCTGTTTTTTTAATACAGACACATTTTTTGGTGTACGTGCCCTGAGTTTACACACAAACTGAGAATTAGTTTCCAATATAGAGTACAGAATATTTAAACATAGCCATATGGTCTTTTCCAGAACTACACGACTACATTGGAAAGGTGAGTGATCTGCCTCCTGTTTCACTCTTCTGTGTGGTTCTGAACCCAAACCCACAGCAGCACTGACTCCTGAATGTTATTCCAGAGCCCAGTGCACACTGCAGGATCCAGAGAGGGTTTCAGGAGCTCTGATCAATGTGGCAAAGCACCTGGGCAACCTGAAGTTCAGAGTCTGGGAGAAGATGCAGGAGATTGTTCAGTACAGTGAGTAGTCTGGAAAAAAAAATAAAGTTCAATGCTCAATTCTATATGAATATGACACACACTCTATGTCTGATTAGGGCATATTAGCAATCTGCACAATAGCACATCTGCAACTCAGAAGAAATAGGCTACGCTCTTGTGTGTGTGTGTGTGTGTGTGTGTGTGTGTGTGTGTGTGTGTGTGTGTGTGTGTGTTTGACTGGATGGAGTTCATAGCACAACACTGAAGAACTCACCAATAAGCCTCAGCTCATTCATTCAACATTTTGTTAGTTAAACACACACACACACACACACACACACACACACACAAATCATTACAATAGAAACATCCATAACCATCAGACAGTAGTTTGATTGGATGGATGGACAGATGGGATAAGATATAAGTAATAGAGAAAGGGAGAGAGAGAGAGAGAGAGAGAGAGAGAGAGAGAGAGAGAGAGTATATCAGTAAACTCCTGCACAGCTGGGGTCCCTTCATATTGATGACTAAAGAGCATTTCACTGTTACTTTTCTCTGCCATTACACTTGGTAACACCACTATTAACTAGATGTACCGCATGGTGGTACAAAATATGACCGCCGCTCAGTTCTGCACATTCTCTGCCTAAACATTTCATCATCCTCAATGTCATGGGTCAGGTAGTTTTTTAGGAAAAAATGCATTTTTGGGGGTTTCGAGGGGGGCAGCGCAGCGATGGAGTGGCCTCGTAAAAGCCTACTGGGGCTACATGCCCACCAAGTTTCATGTGCCCCGGTGTTACGGTGTACCGGGAATCGTTGACCAAAAATTCTGGAAGTAGATGACGGGAGGAAAAAAAAACTTTCATTATATGACCGTTACGCTAGCTACGTAAGCTAGCATCATTAATATCCTCATCACACATCACTCAGTGTTTAGCTTGTGTGTGTGTTATTTCTCTTTGCAGCTCCCGTCACTCTGGATCCCAACACTGCACACCCTGAACTCATCCTGTCTGAGGATCTGACCTGTGTTAAAGCTGATAGGATAAAGCTGCTTCCTTCTAACCCAGAGAGATTTAATAAGTATCTCAGTGTCCTGGGATCTGAGGGCTTTAACTCAGGGACTCACTGCTGGCATGTGGAGGTTGGGGAAAATGAGTGGGCCGTGGGTATGATGACAGAGTCTCTCCAGATGAAGGCTGACTATGACTCCATGAGTGGATGGTGGTTTGTGGAGTTTAGTGAAGCTGCATATAGAGCAGGTGCTCCACCTCATTCCTTCACTCGCCTCACAGTGAAGCAGAAACCCCAGAGGATCAGAGTGCTGCTGGACTGGGACAGAGGAAAACTCTCATTCTCTGATCTTGATAATAATACACACATACACACTTTCACACACACTTTCACTGAGAGAGTGTTTCCATACTTTTCCACTGCTCTTCCACTGAGGATCTTACCAGTGAAGACTGCAGTTACAGTAGAGCAGCTCAGTTTGAGGCTGCAGGCTAACTAACTACTCCTCCTTAACTCCTGTGTAGCACTGATATAGGCTTACCCATCTGCAGGGACGTCGCAGACGGGGAGCATGGGGGTGTTTCGACATCCCCACTTTTGCGTAAATATGATTCCATCCCCCTCACTTTTGTAAGATTAAAACAATACCAAGTTGCGGAGCATGGATGGGAATTGGTCGGAAACGCACAGTTGCAAAAAAAAAAAAACGCACAGTTGTGATAGGTTCCGTCTTTGGGCATAGGCCGACCCCTTTTGGATATTATGGAATGAGTGCTTCATAGCCGCCTGTGCCTGCAAGTTACAGGCCCGCTCAGTTAAAAGAAGGAACAAAACAAAAACATGTAGGCCATATGGAATGATGGAGCAATGATTTTGTAAGCTAAAGGTCGCCAATAAGCATACCTTTTTACATAGTAAAATGTTAAAGAATATGCCATTCATTTAATATTGTTATTAAGTCATTTAGCAATGTAGACATAGATTTTTGGGATAGGATGTCTTTAAGATGTATGTTAGGTGGGTATATTTTATATGTACGATATCTTTGGATAAGGCAACGTCAAGTGGACATATTTTGGCCACGATGTATACTTGGAGAGATTGTCCTTTCTTATCCCGCTGCTGCTGTAGATTTAAAGCTCCGTTGTGCTCATGAGATTTCTTGATCATTTGGGATCTAAATGACGATCGGGTTGGATTACCCTGAATTTTGGCTTTGAGGCTAATATAGAATCAAACTCTTTGGACTTTTTGGGTTGTTTTTCTGTACTTTTCATATAATTTGGGCTTTCTGCACTGTCTGCATTCTCTGCAAGCCTGGACGGCTGGGATTTTAGGAGTTAGGCTAATAACTTCACAAAGTTCAACCTTGTTGTTGCCTCCAGTTAATTTTTTTTCGTTAAGATATTAACTTTATTTGATTTGTGGTGTGGTGAAACAATACAGAAATCGTTGTACGCAAGAGCACTTCATGTCAAAAAGTGACGACCCTGTGCGGGTTACGTTGCTTGGGTTGATCTGTGAGAAATGCCCACACGCACACAAACACGCTGAGACAATCAAAGCAAATTCAGACATCCAAAGTCTCAGAGAACGTCCTTGAGTCTACCGGATTTTTCTAGTGGCTCATGGAGTGATGTAAAATCTCCCGTGAGTCGAAAGAAATAACGTCTTGCGCTGTCGGGTAAAATTCCTTTCAAAGTTAACGAAGTGTGTGAGAGTGAACAGAGGTCTCCAGATCCATGGGCTTTCAGAAGAAAAATAAAAGATTGTAGGCTAGACTTGAATTATGACACCCAGACGCACAATTGGTGAAACAAATTCCTCCATGTAGGCCTCAGGGCCACCATCCTCAGTAGGCCTATTGCCTAGGTTATTACCCCATACTTTCCATGAAACGTCTAAAAAACATAGATGACAGTGCTGAATCTCAATGTCCCTGGATCAACCAATAATAACAGTTCAATTTTTGGTTCAGAATTTGGGTTTGGGGTAGGGACAGGATGAAATTCAGTTAATTAAAAAATATCCAATAACCTGCTAAAACATCTAACTATTCCAAAATTTCCTGAGGGGGGGGGGGGGGGCAGACCCCCTATGTGTCTGCCCCACTTATCAAATATTATAACACCTATCATTCACAACTGCTTGGTAGACCTGTTCTGTGACATTAGTAATGTGATGTCCATATAAAGCCCAATTCCTCATCCACCAGACCAGCATTTGTAATAAACCTACGTCTAAGACATTTTAGGCTAATGGCAGAGAAAATGAGCAAATATTTGTGACTACTGCATTTGATGGCAACTCTAGTAGGCCTATATAAAACAGAAATTCCAACTGGTCGTGAGACTGTAGGCCTAATTATAATTTTGGCTGTGATCATTTCAGTGGGTATTTTACTTCCCCATCTTAGAACCTCCCCACTTTTGGAAAGCTTGATACGCCCCTGCCCATATGATCCAGACAATAACACACACACACACACACACACACACACACACACACACACACACACACACACACACACACACACACAACATACACACTCACCCATTCATATATTTATTCAAACACACACTTCTTTGCACACACACATGCACACAAAGTTTCCATACCTTAACACCAGTATAAATCCTCCTGGGATCTCACCAGTGAAGACCTCATCAATACTCGAGAAAGCAGTTCCCACCTACAGCAATAAGACGATTTATAAAATAGCTTTTAAAATAACTTTTTATAGTCAATGAATTTATTTCCAGAAAGTCTACATACATACTGCAGAGAAGTAAATAAGTGCTTTTTTAGTAAGTGCTTTGACTCTGTGATCCATGTGACAGGCCATACTGTTCTCACAATGTTTCAGCAATGAAATTAAAAAAATGATCGCCAGCATTTATTTGTTATCATGTTGATTTGTTTGTTGCCTTCTCCAAAGTTTTGCCGGCATTGGTTTGTTTTTCTATCTGTCTGCTTGTCTACTCGCAAAATGTTGAAATGTTGCTGAAATTTTCAGACAAAGTTGGTATTAGGGCAATAAATAGATTTATCAACACTATGGTAGGATGGGGGCGTAATGCTGGTCGTTGGGTGCTTGAGATGTTTTTGCTGCCAGAGATGAATAAAGATGATTGAAAGAGCTGAGTGAATTGAAGTGTGATTAAGTTCAGTTTGGATAATGAATCAGATTTACTGTATCCAGTATGATCTCCTCTGTAATAATCTTTTAACCCAATCTCTTCCTCTAGGGGGCATTTGTACTTGTTCTAGTCCCTCAACTCTTAACTAGGTAGCATCATTATTTTGTCAATTATTGTCAACTCGTAGGAAAGACCAGTAGGTGTAGAGGTCATTGGTTGGGGGACATGGATTTCACTACCATTTGACTTTGATATTCAACATGTAATTCTGATGTGCCAAAATCAATGGAGATTCCCTAAACCACTTAGCCTGACAAGCCAGAGTGTAACATTAAATTGTATAGTCTGGCCACAAACGAAAGACTTATTGATAATGTTGAGATGTAGGGGCATGCACTATAATACAGTCCTGTCATACTACATTGATTGTCAGTGCTGTGAGGGCCTGGTAGGATTACATCATTGCTTGCTAGTTCATAAACCAGAGCACTGACAGTGGCTGCATTAGAACCGGATGACCACAAGAGACCCTGGAGTTCTAGAATACACTGTACTCACCTGGAGGATGTGATTCATTGCGTTTTTGTAGGAAGATCTGTTGTGCCTCTTCCTGTTCCTCCTGACCCCTCCCTCTGACTCACCTGTCCTGAAAGAGGAAGTGAAGCTCAGTGACAGACAGCTTCTCCGCTCAACACTACAAGCTGAACAACAACTTTGGTATGTGAGAAATTAGGGGGGAAATATGGAATAATACTTCAGATAGAATAATACCTCAACTCCTTGTGTTAACAATGTTGTAGATTTCAGACTGGAGATTAAAGTGGAAAATACAGAATGATTGTAAAATTGTCAAAGCAGTGAAAGTGAAAGTAAAGTTTGTCTAGCAGCCGTAACGAGAGGGAAGCTTGTGCATTGTGCAGTCTAGTCTTGGAAATGGCTTCAAATGTGGAAGAGGACATATCTTGTCCAGTGTGCACTGAGATCTACAAGGATCCTGTCATCTTGACCTGTAGTCACAGCTTCTGTAGAGACTGTCTTAAGCAGTACTGGGAAACTAAACCATCCAGAGAATGTCCAGTCTGCAGGAGGAGATCATCAAAGCAATTTCCTCCTCCAAATCTGGCATTAAGGAACCTGTGTGAGACTCTGTCTAAGACTGTGTTACAACAGAAAGATCAGGGACACTTGCTCTGCAAACAGCACAATAGAAAACACCTTGAGCTTTTCTGTCAGAATGACAAACAGCTTGTGTGTCTGGTGTGTCGAGACTCAAAATCTCACAGAAATCACATCTTCAGTCCCATTGATGAAGCAGCAGCAGAGATCAAGGTAGGACTGAGCTTTCTGAGAGAGAATTCTTCTCTTGTGTACCTCTTTTATGGTCATCATTTCTACTGTAGATGGCAGTGTTGCTTATTAGCTACTTCACACAAACACACACTTTACAGTCTGACAAAGTTTGAGTTATTATGTGACTGTTCCACCTGCCCTTGCACTACCTCGCCAAGTCACATGCTGCTACACTTTAACAAAATCAGCGGGCTTGCATGGCCATTTTTTAATACCGGTAGTTATTTATACAGTGGTACCAGGTGGGTACTACACATTGGTGGTGGTTAGTGAGGTCTAAAGCACTTTGGATTAACTGAAAGTGGGCGCTTTACAGTAATAAACAGTAAATAACAGGTCTGTCTCAAACAACTAATCTTTGGCTTTCAAATAATGAGACAGAGACTAAATTCACATATTTTTATGGTCAAGAGCTCGTGAACAACCAGTGGTTCCCAGAAGATACTTTGAGAATCACTGCACTAAAGTGACCCATTCATTTTCAGGAGGGGCTCAAGTCCAAACTGCAGCCTCTACAGGAGAAGCTGAAGGACTTTGAGGAAGCTAAAGTCACCTGTGATAAAACAGCTGAGTGCATTAAGGTCAGTGTGATGAAGACTACTGTCATGTATAACACGACTGTCTCCTTGGCAAGGAGGCCATGTTGTTTCCTGTTGGAGAGTCAGTAGACGACAGACCTCTCTGCTGTCTCTCCTCCAATCACCACACAGCTCTCTTCCTCTCTGAGACTTTGACACACTGACTATTGTGAATGTATAAAAAGCATTAAACAATGTACTAAACAAGTCCTGTTTAATATTTGAAAGTTTAGAGACTGCTTATTTTAGTTATGCAATGCAAAAAGTTCTCTTTCAATTTTTTATCAGTATGATCACAATGATTTTTTAAAATCTTTTTCAGACTCAAACCCAGAACACAGAGAAGCAGATTAAGGAGGAGTTTGAGAAGCTTCACCAGTTTCTACGAGATGAAGAGGCAGCCAGGATAGCTGCACTGAGGGAGGAAGAGGAGCAGAAGAGTCAGATGATGAAGGAGAAGATTGAGAAGATGAGCAGAGAGATCTCATCTCTTTCAGACACAATCAGAGCCATTGGAAAGGAGATAAAGTCTGATGATATCGCATTTCTGCAGGTAATAAAATCATGCACGTTGTTAGGTCCATTTTAGGGAGGCTTAAACCCCCCCAAGCTCCCCTAACGCTGGGCAGATTATTTTCAATGTCTGTAATTTACATCCACTCTTAGTGGTTACATTACTCTCGTAGTTAACGTCAGATACGCGATCTCCGGACACCTTCGGAATCGGTAAGCTCCAAGCTGTCCAATGGTACTAGACACTAATTTCTATGACAAATGGTCCACGAGAAAGTTTACTTTAAATGCATGTTAAATTTCTTAAATTCTCCAGCGCTGCCTGCATCCACTAGGCCATGTTCTTGTTGTTGTAACTGCTGATGAAAATGAACGCTTCAAATTGAGCAGGAAAGAATAGTCTTATCTGAAGTTAGGTAGGCTACTAATCTGATCCAGCAAATTTCTAGACAACATTTCTCCTCCAAAAGACAAGCCACAAAGTTTGGGATCTGAACTATGAAATATAAATTAGCCTGTAGCCTATTCCAGATTAAGTTTGTCCTACATGCATTGATGGACACGTGTATTTGCTATAGGCCTAGCATATATTTTAGTAGCTATTGCAGCTATTGCATTTTGCAGAAAAAATGTTTGAGAAACTTTCATATTTGACTGTATCATCAGATTTCCCTAGGATTTCAACTAAGCTAATTGTAACCATTGTTGTTTCTTGTTCACTGCATTAGACTGAAATAAATATGTAGCTTTATTTAAAATATAACAGCCTAGTTCTTCTTTAAAATATAACAGCCTAGTTCATTTACACCACATTCATTGATGGAGATATTTGCAAACATCTGTCTTCACAAACCAGCCTGATGAATTGACTAATTTTGTTCATAAAAATAGCCTAAGATATGATAGATTCTAATATATGTTCTCCAAGTAATACAACATTATACACATACACTGTATATAATTTATTTATTTAAAAAAATTCGGCACGCGCTGTGTGCACGCATTAGTATTTTTACTTCTGGGGCTCAGCCCCCCTTGACTCTGGATCCTAGTCACTTTTGTGTGTGTGTGTGTGTGTGTGTGTGTGTGTGTGTGTGTGTGTGTGTGTGTGTGTGTATGTGTATGTACAGTATGTGTGTGTAAAAGAATATTTAACATATCCAATCGTTGGTATTTTCCAGAACTACAAGACTACAGTGGAAAGGTGAGTGATCTGCCTCCTGTCTCTCATATCTGTGGTTCTGAACCCAAACCCACAGCAGCACTGACTCCTGAATGTTATTCCAGAGCCCAGTGCACACTGCAGGATCCAGAGAGGGTTTCAGGAGCTCTGATCAATGTGGCAAAGCACCTGGGCAACCTGAAGTTCAGAGTCTGGGAGAAGATGCAGGAGATTGTTCAGTACAGTGAGTAGTCTGGAAAGAAATAAAGATTGAGTGTGTGTGTGTGTGTGTGTGTGTGTGTGTGTGTGTGTGTGTGTGTGTGTGTGTGTGTGTGTGTGTGTGTGTGTAATAGTTGGTAACACCACTATTATTGGTGATGACTTACATTCACATCCTCATCACACAATGTGTGTGTTCTTTCTCTCTGCAGCTCCTGTCACTCTGGATCCCAACACTGCACACCCAGTACTCATCCTGTCTGAGGATCTGACCAGTGTAAGATTGGGTGGTAAGATACAACAGCTTCCTGATAACCCAGAAAGAGTTAATGAGTACTACAGTGTCCTGGGCTCTGAGGGCTTTAACTCAGGGACTCACTGCTGGGATGTGGAGGTTGGGGAGAATGAATTGTGGGCCCTGGGTGTGATGACAGAGTCTCTCCAGAGGAAGGGAGACTTGACCGACATGAGTGGATTGTGGTATGTGGAGTATAATGGTGCATATAGAGCACAGGCTTCACCTCATCCCTTCACTCGCCTCAGAGTGAAGCACAAACCCCAGAGGATCAGAGTGCAGCTGGACTGGAACAGAGGAAAGCTCTCATTCTCTGACCCTGATAATGACACACACATACACACTTTCACACACACTTTCACTGAGAGAGTGGTTCCATACTTTTACACTTGTCATACTCTGAGGATCTTACCAGTGAAGACAACAGTTACTATAGAGCAGCTCAGGTAGAGTTCAGACACCTGCTGGAGACCTGCTGGAGGAAACTGGGGATGTGGATGGGTAGAGACTCAATACTGACCCCATCTGACTGACACATGCACACACACACACACACACACACACACACACACACACACACACACACACACACACACACACAATTAGAGCAGAGAAGTCAGAACACAACTGACATACAGCAATCAGATGAATTATGAAATATCTACTTTCTCTCAACATTCTGGCAACATTTTGTCACTGATGTGGGCAATTGACTTTTCCCCTGAAACTATGTAGAGTATCCACAGCTAGATGAATGCTTATTAAATGTTTCTGTGTGATCCATAATTCAATAGCTTTGCTGTTGTCACAATGATAACTATCCCCCAGTTAAGCCTATTTTTGTCTATGACCAAATAAAGTTCTTCATTGAAACAAACTGTTTGTCTGAAACACACTGGTGGAGGTTGGGGAGATAACTGGACTGCGTGTGTGTGTGTGTGTGTGTGTGTGTGTGTGTGTGTCCGTGTTTGTGTGTGTGCAAGAGAGAGGGAGAGGCACATGTGGAGAATATTCTCCGTCACAGCCACCCTCTTTTCTCCCAGTGAAGCAGAAACCCCAGAGGATCAGAGTAGACCGGGACAGAAGAAAGCTGTAATTCTCTAACGCTGATAAAAACACCTACAAACTTTCACACCAGTGTTGCCAGATGTACGATAATTATCGTATTTGTACCATAATTTTGACCTCTGTACGATGTACGATCAATAATGAAATAAAATGGGTAATGTACGATAATTTCAGACTTTTCAGTCGTTCGTCCAAACACACATCCTACCGCTTCTCTCTCTGACCCCCGAGAATCATTTCACAGGCCCTCTTGCCTTTACGCACGCATGCAAGCAAGCAATTAGACATACATACACACAGGCACCGCACGGTGTCACTCGCCCATCACCACTACACTACAGTTTCACTATCAGTTTAACTAAACGAAGTAGAAGAGAGTGCTAAACTTGAGTTTGGAAAGGGAAAGAGAGGACAGTGAGGGGCTGTATTATTATTTGTATATTATTTGTATAATCCAATAAATCTGGGTTTGATTTCTAAAATCCACTGGATCAAATCCATGTCACTTCATACAGAGTCTGTGAAACACCTCAGATGGTGAAGAGCAGGTGGCCAGAGAATGTGGTGAAGGCATAGACACGATCGTCATACACCCATGAATTGTGACTCAGCTTCAAATAGACCACATCTCCCACCTCCAGCAGCACTGAGATGGCATTTGAGGCACTCCCACCATAACTTGGCTGTTGACTATTAGCTGAACAGACACGCTCTGCATTTTTATAAAGAGAGACTTCCCCTCTTGTTGATGCATGACCAGAGCTATGAAAAGACATGCCAAACTGGTAGACTCCTTTGACAGGAGGAGTGAACACCCCTGTAGAGGAAAAAAGATTTATTTGTCTTTGTTGGATCAACTGAGCTATGTGAAAAGAATGATAGCTAATTAAATGAACTAATAATGAATTCGCTAATTGTGACACAGATTTCATGTATCATATCTTCTTATAAGACTTAGAAAAGTACAAAGCCAACTGTGAAAATCTAAATTCCTTATTCTTTATTACCTGTGTTTGAGTTGTAGGCATTTCCAACATTGCTGATGATGTGTTTGTAAACCAGGGGAGTTTGAGTGGAATAAGGCCCTGTGTGTCCATGCCCAGATGCTAGCAGTGAAGCAGAGAAAGACACCTTCCTCTCCTCTCTCTCCCTCCTCAGCTCCTCCACCTGGCTCCCTGTCACATTCAAACTGCCTGCTTGGTTCACCTGTTTCTCCTTCAGCTCCTTAATAACAGCTCTCTGCTCCTCCACTGTCTTCTCACTGACTCTCAGTCTAGATTCAATAATCTCTGTTTTATTGTCATTGGCTCTCAGTCCGGTCTCCATAATCTCTGCTTTATTCTCACTTGCACACAATCTGGTCTCCATAGTCTCTGCTTCAGTCTCACTGGCTCTCAATCTGGCCTCTAAGGCATCCACTTGTGTCTTTGTGTATCTGAGCTCCACTTTCAGCTCTGTCACCAGAGCAGTCATCTCTCTCAGCACAGTGTGGATGTCAGGTTGGCAGGTTTGTTGGGTGGAGGAGTCTGAGGCTGTAGCCACAGTTCTCTCTGCTGCATCCAAATCCTCATTTCCTCTGCTCTCTGCTCCAGTATAGAGTTCGTGGTGACTGATGTCATTTTCACTGATGGTCTCAGATCTGAGTTGTGCCTCAGTCAAACAGCAGCACAGCAGCACCAGTAGAGCTCCACAAGTCTTCATGCTGACAGTGGGCGATGTCTCTCTGTGCTCACAGACTGTGTTTCTTACACTTATAGATGATATTCATTCGTTACTGATTGCCAAAAATGTGTTTTGATTGCACTTTGATAAATGATTGAATTGGCTTATAAAAGTTGTGCGGCACCCATGAGTTGTTTTGTTTCCCGTTTTTCTCTGAGAAAGTCAGGTCATGGTCCAAGGTCAAGGTAGTTTGTTATTGTCAATTTTAGTCAGTTTCAGTACAGTAGTACATGTGATTTACACAGGGGCTTTATACAAAGCGATCTCAGTCAACTTTCATCACTTTTTTCAAAGTAGACGTACTGTATGCCACCAATTGCCACATTTATTTATTTGTTTATTTTAATTTCATAGAAATCCATATCTTTAAAATCTTTCTCTGAAACATCTAGGGGCTTTTGAAGTCTCAGGAAAGTGGTGAATGTGTGTGTGTGTGTGTGTGTGGTGGTACATGCAAATATCCCAGTGAATCTTTATTTCCAAATTCTGAATCAACTTTTACCAGTATATTTTATCCCAATTCCAAAAGAAGAGGTTCCAAAGTCAATACATGCACAATGTAATAAGGCTTGAGTGTCTTGTCAATGTGTGAGTCGCACAAAATGGTACAAAAATGTAAAGGTGTGTAATGAATAGGACTGGTGCTTTCAACTTGTAGAACTCAAAAGTATATCTCCCCATTTTTTATGTAGCAGAATTTCAGGACAGTAAGATGAAGACACAGCGAATTATTTGAAGGCAAAACATGGACTTTTCCTTCTACTTCAAAATCCTCCTGATATTTTGTGAAGTCCTAACTTTTCCTAGGAAGGACCTCAGTATTAAACAACATTGCTGCGTTCTTTTTAGGCATTTATTATCAAAAAATTTAAAGGAACATTAAGGGGTTATGTGCCACCGACCGCATGATTCATAATGTAAAACATCAGTCTTTTGAGACTATCTTACAGTTATAGCCAGGACCAGAAATTGAAAAAGAGCTCTTAATAAGAAGCACTAGGCATTTTTGGGGAAAAGTTGTTATACAGCATTTTTGGAAAGTTCAAAGTCCCCTAAATACAGATCCACTGTATAACATTTGAATCAAGGCCCCAATTTCTGGTAATTTTTGGTGAAATATGAATGCATTTTATATAGGCGAAAACAATACAGGTATATAGGGCAAAATTTGTAACTTTTATATATCACCTTAAAACTTGCACACTTTTTAACTGACATTAAGAGAAGATTTTTTTGTATTACAAGTTTTGTGAAATGTAATGTTTTCATATGCAAATGAGCCCAAATGTACTGATTTATGCGCTATATTTTGTCCAGGAAAAGTTGCCTTTTACGACAGACTAATTGTAAAATCATTTTTTTTTCAGCTTGGATCATTTGTATGTGATGTTCAGATCAGCATACTAAAAGTCCTAAGAAACCCTAGTTGAGAAAATAAATGGGAAGTCAATTTCCCATTGAAATGAATGGGATTCGGGAGTATTTAGGAGGAAAATGTACACAACCAAATGATCTATAAATGTGTATCAAAAGGAGGAGGGGGTGGAACCTGTCTCAACTTATGTTTACTGAGATCCTGAGGTTCCCTGCTTTTAAAAAAGGTATAACATATGGGTGTTAATTACTTTTTCCTACATTCTATGGTCACTTTTGTATGAGAAACGCACCCAATTTCTCATTTCCCCTAAACATAGGCATAGGCTTTGAAATAAGTAGGTGGGTGGTATGTGAAAAAAAAAATGTTGGTGAAGTCCTGAGGATATAAGCCCTCAGAAAATGTATGCTTTATGGGGTCTAAAATGTTCCCCTAAATGTCACAGGCCTAAATGTCACAAAAAACAGCCTAATTTGCAAACACCAAATTTCTTAATTATGGCCTTTATTGTAATGGGAAGGTGGGCCATACCTCACTGTCACACCATGCCATGGTAAACCACATCATGAGGGTGTATGCTTTCAGGAACTATATGGGATATATGGTGAAATTAGTTTCCTGTTCATGCTTCAGGCCAAAATGTACTAGTTCTGTACATTTTCCTCCAAAATACTCCCAAATCCCATTCATTTCAATGGGAAATTGACTTCCCATTTATTTCCTCAACTAGGGTTTCTTAGGACTTTTAGTATGCTGATCTGAACATCACATACAAATGATCCAAGCTGAAAAAAATGATTTTACAATTAGTCTGTCGTAAAAGGCAACTTTTCCTGGACAAAACATAGCGCATAAATCAGTACATTTGGGCTCATTTGCATATGAAAACATTAGATTTCACAAAACTTGTAATACAAAAAAAATCTTCTCTTAATGTCAGTTAAAAAGTGTGCAAGTTTTAAGGTGATATATAAAAGTTAAAAATTTTGCCCTATATACCTGTATTGTTTTCGCCTATATAAAATGCATTCATATTTCACCAAAAATTACCAGAAATTGGGGCCCTGATTCAAATGTTATACAGTGGATCTGTATTTAGGGGACTTTGAACTTTCCAAAAATGCCGTATAACAACTTTTCCCCAAAAATGCCTACAGGGTTACAGAATATTGAATATCCGGACCTGGCTATTACTGTACCTGAATATGGTCTATCTGTTTGCAGCTGTGGCCTATGTATGATCATGGCTCTCATATCTCATGCAGCAAAGTACTTAATAAACTACCTCACTTTGTAATACTTTGTACTATTATGCTTTACTACTTGTCCTCCCTGTGCCATGCATTACGTGTGTTGTGATACATGAGGGCACACTCAAACATATTTCTAACTTAAGTGTTGTTTGCTGTTGAATGGCAATAATAAATTTCAACTTGACTTTAGTTCAAAGTAGGCCTGATATACAGTATATAAGTTAAATATTCTAAAATATAAAATAATGGATCTGTCATAGTGTAGGCTTGCTCTTGAGAAGGAATGACTTTGAACAAAAGAGAAAATTACGCACAATATGCGTATGGCTGTTAAGGTTCACTCTTTCTGGGACTTTGAACTTCAATTTAGAGGTAAGACTGCTTCTCGGTGCTGATTCTGTGATGGAATGTTGACATTGACTAATCAGCTCTCAGCCTATTTTGGTCCCTCCCCCTGACTCACAAGACAGAAGTGAAGCTCAGTGACAGAAGGCTGCCCTGTTCAACACTACACCTGAACAACTACTGTGGTATTTGAGAAATGAGGGGAAACATGGAGTAATATTCAGATTGATTGTGTTAATAATGTCGGAGATTTGCATAGAAGAAGCACAATGACCCAGTAGGGACGGTAGATTTACCGAAGCTGTGAAAGTGAAAGTAAACTTTGCCCAGGAGCCATTACAAGACGGAAACTTGTGACACTGTGTGGTTTTAGAATCTCGTCTTGGAAATGGCTTCTAATGTTGAAGATGAAACTTCTTGTCCTGTGTGCACTGAGATCTACAAGGATCCTGTCATGCTGACCTCCTGCAGTCACAGTTTCTGTAGAGAATGTCTGGAGAAGTGCTGGAAATCTAAAGAAACCAAAGAATGTCCACTCTGCAGGAAGAGATCATCAAATAGTTTACTGCGCCCTAATCTGGCTTTAAGGAACCTGTGTGAGGTTCTGTCTGAGACTGTCTTACAAGAGAGAGATCAGCCACATGTGCTTTGCAAACAGCACAAGAGAAAACACCTTGAACTATTCTGTCAGAATGACAAGCAACTTGTGTGTCTGGTGTGTCGAGATTCAAAATTTCATAAAAATCACAACTTCAGTCCCATTGATGAAGCAGCTGCAGAGATCAAGGTAGACCAGAGCATTCTGTTTATTCAACCGGCGGCTGTACTTTCTAGTCTGGCATGGTCACCTTTTCTGCTGTAGATGTCACTGTTGCTTATTAGCTACTTCACTCAAACACACACTTTACTATCAAACCCTGAAGGACATTTTTTAAACTTCGAGTGTTTTGTGCATTGACAGAGATGATTGTAATTGTCTGATTGATCATATTCACGTGCCAGTCTCAAGAGGTTTGAGTTAGGCCTGTTATGCGAATGTTCCCCGTGGAAGTCTGCATGAAGGTCTGCTCAGCTCTCTGATTGATCATTGGTTTAATGACTCCTGACTCCTTGTCTGAGAGGTTAAACACACTAAAGCAGGGGTCACACTAAAGCAGGGGTCTCCAACCTTTTTCCATCCGCGAGCTAATCAGTGATCAGTGATGTCGAGAGCTACTATTTGACCGTGGTACTTTTTTGTTATAGCTGGTGCACTCTACCAACCTAAATTCTCAACAGAGAGCAGTGAAGCTGGGCAGGATGTTTGAATGTACTTCAATATAGATTTCAACATTTTGTGAACATGTTAAGAACTTCATTAAAATTTCCTCTGAACCTTTGGAGAGCTACTCAGAAGCAAGTGGCGAGCTACTGTTGGAGACCCCTGCACTAAAGTGATCCATTCATTTCAGGAGGAGCTGAAGGCCAAACTGCAGCCTCTACAGGAGAAGCTGAAAAACTTTAAGGAGGCTAAAGTCACCTGTGATAAAACAGCTGAGTACATTAAGGTCAGTGTGATGAAGGTCAGTAGGGAGGGTCAGTAGTGATGGTCAAGTCACTGATCATAATCTTATCTGGGCGTCCATCTCAAACTCCTCCCCCAAAACATTTACTACACAAGCAATATTTAATATTTGAAAGTTGAAATGTAATATGTTTGCTTTCAATTGCTTATCAGTCTGAACACTCTATTTTTTTAAAGACTCAAACCCAGAACACAGAACAGCAGATCAATGAGGAGTTTGAGAAGCTTCACCAGTTTCTACGAGATGAAGAGGCAGCCAGGATAGCTGCACTGAGGGAGGAAGAGGAGCAAGAAGAGTCAGATGATGAAGGAGAAGATTGAGAAGATGAGCAGAGAGATCTCATCTCTTTCAGACACAATCAGAGCCATTGAAAATGAGATGAAGGCTGATGATGTCACATTTCTGCAGGTAACAGAAATATTTGTGTGTATCAAACTGATTTCAGCAGTTTCATGATAAACCAAACCCATGCCATCCTGACCATTGTTCCGTACCCAAATCCATGACCGTTAGTGGGGTCTTTCTATTCCTTCATGCCATGTCGATCTTTGATGAGTGTGGTGTTGATGGGAATAGTGATATGTCCTCCTTAGAGCAGGACCCCAATAATATGAGAGATGAGCACAGGGATGAATTAAGAGGAATTTATTCTTTGATAAAATCATTTAGGTTTATACAGTACAACATCATTTAAATCGTCCTTGCCACATCAGAGAAGATCCCTCTTCAGTATTGTTGTCAGTATATAAGGTTAGGGTTAGTCTATCTGTGGGGAAAACCTGTGGGATCAGTGACTGATGTTGGAGTGTTTTAAGTGTGTAACAGCCAGTGGGTGTAATTTTTTCATCCAGTCCCATTGCCCTGAAAATGTAGCTTGTTTGTACAGTGAATGGTGATGATTATCACCTAATAAAAGGTTGACCTAATGTTGGTATGTGTGTGTGTGTGTGTGTGTGTGGGGTGGGGGGTGTAAAATAATGTATAACATCCAATTTTTTGTATTTTCCAGAACTACAAGACTACAGTCGAAAGGTGAGTGATCTGGCTCCTGTCTCTCTCTTCTCTGTGGTTCTGAACCCAAACCCACAGCAGCACTGACTCCTGAATGTTATTCCAGAGCCCAGTGCACGCTGCAGGATCCAGAGAGGGTTTCAGGAGCTCTGATCAATGTGGCAAAGCACCTGGGCAACCTGAAGTTCAGAGTCTGGGAGAAGATGCAGCAGATTGTTCAGTACAGTGAGTAACCTGGAAAGAAATAAAGATGCTCAATTCTAAAAGTCGCTCTTATGATCATGTATTTTATCAAATATAGGGCCTATATATACCTGGGCTATAGTGCAACAATTTAGGCCACCATGAATGAATGTATGTATTAATCATTCTATTTTAACGTAAGAAAATGCGGGCTCCATGCTGAGTTGCGATAGCAAAGCGCAATCACTAATTTTATGCGCACATACATTCACAAGCATGCTTTTATAAATGTGCTTCTCTCGTCTCAACAATGCCTGGCTCATAACTTTAACCTACTCTGTCCAAGTTAACGTCATTGCAAGCAGAACAAGCAAGGAAACATGTAATAGGTGATGGTGGTTCTGTTCAGCCTATTTTAAATGTTGGCAAATTGACAATCAGTTGGTTCGTTTTATAGTGCACTGGTCTAAAGCCTTGGTATCGGATCTATTGGCCTATCTGATTATGACAAAAGGAAATTGGACAAAGAGAGAACACACACAAAAAAAAACAAAATAGGTTACATCAAACTCACACAGGACTTAATATCCAAGAGAGATGTGAATGCCCGAACTATCGGAGAAGCCCTGGCTTCGGGTCAGCTGACTCCACAGCCTGCGATGTTTGGCTGTTGCGTTGGATTCCTCTTATGGGACTAGGGTGCAGGCCTAAAGTCTCTATCCCAGTAGGGTGCAGGCCTAAAGTCTCTATAGCTGGTCTCTGTTCAGCAGATGAGACCACTCTTTCTTGTGAATAAAAACAAGGGCTGCGCAATTTGACGATGTGTGCCACTTTGCGCAGATGTTGAATTTGCAACAGATCCTATTCTGTATGCATTTGTCAGATCTGATTTTGTAGCGGTTTCCACTAGCTTGTTGCATTTCTGGCTGTTGGCAACCTAATGCAAGTAGCCTTGTAGGTCTATGCATATGTCTTGTCTATGCATATGCTCAATTATTTCAAACCTTCCGTAATGGTTATTCATTCATTATATGCATAGGCCATATTTTTTTAGTTTTTCTGGTCCAAATTAGCTAAAGTGAATTGTTTCAGTGAATATGAATATAGGCTAAGTTATGTTATTGGATAGGTCATAGTAAATTTATTTTCAGTCAAATTTTCTGTAAGTATGTTATCAGTTTGCATTTACTAATAGTGGAATAGTTCCCCTCTTAATGAAAATTGGTTATTCACCCCATTACCTGGAGTTACATATGTGGGTAAGAGCATTTTGGTATCAGTACATGTGTTGTCCTAGTCTGGCAATCCCAATTGTACCTTTAGCTTAGCATAGGTGCTGGAAAGTAATGTTACATTTCAGCGCAACATTACATTTCAGCGCCTATGCTAAGTTAAAGCTAAAAAATGGGTAAAATTGGGGATGCCATACTAGGAAAACACAAGCACTGACAACAAAATGCTTTTACCCACATATGTAACTCCAGGTAAGGGGTGAATAACCAATTTTCATTGGTCATTCCTTTAACATTGTGGAAAAAAGAGCAACAGAATCTCTTTGTATAAAAACTAATTATATGAAAAAGGGATTTAGAGAGAGAAAGAGAGAGTGTGTGTGTGTGTGTGTGCGTGTGTGCTTGTTTTCTTCATAGTCTATTTGTGTGTCGAATAACTACATATGGTGGTGAGTGGGAACTTAGCACTTAGTAGGCTATACATTGTGATGAGTTGTGATGCAGCACCGCCACATTAAGCTGCTTCTCAAAATTCTTTTCCAAGGTTGACAGTTATGGTGTGTGTGTGTGTGTGTGTGTGTGTGTGTGTGTGTGTGTGTGTGTGTGTGTGTGTGTGTGTGTGTGTGTGTGTGTCCAATAGCACCACACCAATAACTGGGCAGGACACACTCCACACACACACAAGACTGAGGTTTTAATAAATGGGTGGGTGGATTGACAAATTTGATAACAAAATAGAGGGAGGGAGAGAGAGACCGCTAATGTTATAATGGCCATCATTCACATCCTCATCACACATCACTCAGTGTTCAGCTCATGTGTGTGTTCTTTCTCTCTGCAGCTCCTGTCACTCTGGATCCCAACACAGCATACCCATGGCTCATCCTGTCTAAGGATCTGACCAGTGTGAGAGATGGTGATGAGAGACAGCAGCTTCCTGATAACTCAGAGAGATTTGATAAGTATGCCAGTGTCCTGGGCTCTGAGGCCTTTAACTCAGGGACTCACTGCTGGGATGTGGAAGTTGGGGAGAGTGATCTTTGGCATGTGGGTGTGATGACAGAGTCTCTCCAGAGGAAGGGAAACTTTACCTCCAGGAGTGGACAGTGGTTTGTGTGGTATCAGAATACTGCATATGGAGCACGTGCTTCACCTCATCCCTCCACTCGCCTCACAGTGAAGCAGAAACCCCAGAGGATCAGAGTGCAGCTGGACTGGGACAGAGGAAAGCTCTCATTCTCTGACCCTGATAATAACACACACCTACACACTTTCACACACACTTTCACTGAGAGAGTGTTTCCATACTTTGCCACTGCCTTTCCACTGAGGATCTTACCAGTGAAGACAGCAGTTACAGTAGAGCAGCTCAGGTAGACCTCAGACACCTGCTGCAGGTTAACTGGGGATGTGGATGGGAAGAGACACTAATATGAACTCATCACTGATACCCTATCTGACAATAACACACACACACACACAAAGCCCTCAACTGTACAGTAGCACCCACTTAGAGCAGATAGTGAATCAGTCAGAACACGACTGAAACACAGCGATCAGGTGAATTATAAAATATATTTTTCTTTCTGCAACATTTTGTAGCCAATGCAGACCATTGACTTTATTCCTGAAAGTCTTTTAGAAGAGACTTCACCTGCTGCAGGTTAGATGGGGATTGTGGATGGGAAGAGATAATGAACTCAGAGCTGACATGCCATAGATGATCTAATGCACTGATGGTATTGATACCCCATAGAGATTGAGTGTTAAAGAGGTGATGTGATGGAGATAAAACTTAAAGGACTGTATTGAATGAACTGAGCTAAGACAGCAATCGCCTCAGAGAATCCAGTAAAGGTGGCTACAGACTAAAGATCCACAACGAGACGGATAGCGACATTCTGAAAACCTGCAATGTTCTAAAACTCTGAAACTGCCATAACTGACATAATCCGACAGCTTCCAACTACTTGCAACGACCTGTGACGATTGATTCACACCACTGCAACTACTGTCTAAAACTGTGTTATCTCATTGCGGATCTTCAGTCTGAATTGACCTTAAGAACTCGAAAGATGTTCCAAATATGTTGTTTATTTATTACACACACATGCCACTCAATGTCTGGATTTCAATCTGATAATTCTGTGTCTAAATCCCTGGTTTCTATAAATATGAGTAAACAGAAAGATTAGTGCTGGCAAAATTAACTGATTAATCACGTGATTAATCCAAAAAATTTAACTCAGATTAAATAAATTAACTCAGATTAATCCTGATGGATATGGTTCTACTTTCATGGCATGTATCATGTATTATGGCCTAGATCCTGACTGTCCAACAACATGTTTGGGGAATCCTTGGGGGTATGGGACAAGGGACATTTGTCCCATTTGAGAAGAACAAAGCCAGCCATTTAGTGTCAGGGTCTTTTCGGAGCAAAATAAGGATCCAACATACCCTAGCATCCAAATTCTTGCTGGTGGAAATGAGTTGCAATTAAAAGTGATTAATCATGATTAATCATTGCAAAGTTTTGTGATTAATCAGATTAATTCTTTTAATCGTTTGACAGCTCTAAGAAAGATACAACATTAAGAGCTGTATAACTACATCACAGTGTCACACAATAAGTAGCAGCTAGCAATGCATAGACTGATTGGGAGTGCTGCAAAATCTGTCTTAAGTCAGACGTTTTTACACTTTTTATTCACAACTCATAACCACATCAGTTCACCGAATGAAATAAAACAATGATGACATAAAACAATGATGAGAGACTATTTTATTTAAGCACACAGAACTACTCAAGAAAAAGCAAACTAAAGACCAAACCTTAAACAAAGAGATGTGATTATGCTGAAATACACTGTGATTGAACTTAAACCGATGGATTGCAGAAATGTGATTAAATTACTGTACATGAATTACGTATTGTGTTTAACTTGTTCATCCGTCTCAAATATAAACTGCAAAATCAGAATCATATCGTCATCTCATCATATCAACCAAAAAAAGAAATACACTCTCATGTACTGTATAGATCTCCCCCATGTATTACAGTGACTCAAAAGATAAAGAAATTCAGCAAAAGTATTAATCTCAGATGATAATCAGAATACTAAAGTCCCTCCTAACTTCCCTCCCTCTCCCCCCACTACCACTGCAGTACCTCACTAGCACTTTGGATCAACTGTGTTGTGTTAAAGTACTCTATATAAATAAATACCCATGACTTGACTTGAGTTGAGTTGACTAGTCACCTCTCCTATATACTGTGGTAGGGAGTGGTACCACTGATGCTAATCCCACTGTGAGGAGTGACAGGCTTTCAGGGCCGGTTCTAGCCTTTTTGGTGCCCTTGGCCAGTTTTGAGTTTTGCCCCCCCTTTTCTAAAAATATAAGAGAAAAACTGAAGAAAAAAGTAAGAAATGTATTGTGATGCCCCCCTGATATTTGGTGCCCTAGGCGACCGCCTCGTTCGTCTATGCCTAGAACCGGCCCTGCAGGCTTTGTTTCATTAAATTTCCCTACCTTTTAAAGGGATACTCCGCTTTTTGTGTATACTGTAAACGGGTTATTCACCCTCTTCCCTACAGAATATACATGTATGGGTAAAAGCATTTTGATCTCAGTGCCTGGGTTTTCCTAGTCTGGTAACCCAAATTTTAGCTTTGGCTTAGCATAGGTGATGGAATGTAAAGTAGCCAGGAAGTTGCTTTCTGTCTATTTTCACATTCCAGCGCCTATGCTAAGCTAAAGCTAATATAAAGCGAAAATTTGCCAGACAGGGAAAATGCCTGCACTATGAACCAAAATGCTTTTACGGATATATGTAACTCTAGGTAAGAAAGTGAATAACCCATTTTCATAAAAAGGTGGAATATCCCTTTAATGCAGTCTCCAAAGAGTATATGTACTCATACTGTACATTAATTGAAAGAAGGAATCAAAGTTTGCAAGTGATCTTTTTATTCTCATCTCAATAGGTGTGTTCTACATGGTAAAAAGTAGGTATCCAGTGAAGGTGGCGTGATGGTCTGGGTTGTCCCTCACCCTAGCATTGGCCCGCAGTCTCAGGTAGACCACATCCCCAACCTCCAGTAGCAGAGAGGCCCCATTGGAGGCTCCCACATGGTAGATGTCCCCAGCACCGTAGGCATAAACAATACGCTGTGAGTTTTTGTAGAGGTAGATTGCAGTGGGTAATGTTCCTTGCCCGTCTGCAAATACATGATAAGTAAAGACGTAGACCCCCTTCACTGGAGCTGTGAAGATTCCTAAAAAACAAAGACAAATAGACCAGCCGAATTCCATTGGTTTACTCCACTTACAAAAGTATTTTATTCTTTTTTCACCCCTTCCAAATGTAGTATTGTGTCAACTAGCTTTTTTTCACTCCATGTCATTACATGTTAAAAAAAATTTTTTTTTTAATTTCTACATTTCTTCCAGATCAGTTGGTTGATATTTAGTGTTTTACTGTACATACACCTAGGATTAGGTCAATCAACCTGCTGAATCTGAGCATGTAACATCATGCTCACAAAATGTATAAATATGACTATCTAGAGGACGCTAGTTTCCTAGATGCTGGGTGTCATTGACACAAATGCAAATTACAGGATGATTGCATACAAAACATGTCATCTCCTTGTCAACTAATTTGAGAAGTAAAATCCTCAGAGAGCCAAGAGGTATTTTATTGTGTTTTTCTGGTTAATTTTCCCTATCAAGGAACCATACATTTTCTGACCTGTATTTGGGTTGTAGGCGTTGCCTATGTTGGTGATGACGGTTCTGTAGACCAGGGTGGTGTCTGTGTTAAAGGGTCCAGTATGTGCATCACCAGATGCTAGCAGTGAGGCAGAGAAAGACACCTTCCTCTCCTCTCTCTCCCTCCTCAGCTCCTCCACCTGGCTCCCTGTCAGGCTCACACTGGTTGCTTGATTCTCTTGTTTCTCCTTCAGCTCCTTAATAACAGCTCTCTGCTCCTCCACTGTCTTCTCACTGGCTCTCAGTCTGGACTCAGTAATCTCTGTTTTAATCTCACTGGCTCTCAGTCTGGTCTCCATAGCCTCCATTTGTGTCCTAGTGTGTCTGAGTTCCACCTTCAGCTCTGCCACAAGAGTGCTCAGATCTGCCAGCCCAGTGTTAACGTCAACCTGAGGCTCGGCCAAACAGCAGCACAGCAGCACCAGTAGAGCTCCACAAGTCTTCATGTTGAAACTGCCCAGTCCTTCCTCGCATGCCGTTTGTACTTTTGGTCAGTTATATACCGTCACCTGACTATTGATGTCCATGAAACCTCCAAATATTGATCAATCTGACAATCATTACTGATCAGTAGTGTGGGTCAAAGTACAAGTGTAGTACTTGTTTTTGAAACTCATTGTTCAATCTGTGATTTTTATTATTACCTCATTTTTTGTGTAATTTCAGCATGTAATGTCAGGCTGAAAATATTTGATTTGATTAATAGAGTTATCAAAATATTTTAATTGAAGTATTAGTGAAAAGTGAAATGTGGACCAAAATCATTACAACTACTCTTGATTAAAATGCCACTCAATGTTACTAGTTTAAGTTAAATCACCATCACACCATCTCCCGAGGTGGACGCTCTATCTACCCATTGGTCTCATCGGTACACTCACTGTCACTAGATTATGAACTAGTTTACATTCACAAAATTCATTGTGACAGTTTGTTATTTTCTCTCTCTTGTTATTTTCTCATTAAAACCTTTCCACAATCAATCTAACATGGTTTTAAATAATATTTAAGAAAGTATTAAATTAAATCATATTAAGTCTGTAAGACATGCAATTGTAAATTCATATTTATTTTGCATGAGGTCACAAATGTGTAACAGTAAATTTGAAGTTGTAATTATTTTGCATAAATTCAAAAATCAATAGGTGAGAATGTCCAATGTAGTTGCTATTTATTCTAAAATTCGGTGACAAAATAATGGGCAGTCAAAATAAAAGAGGTCAAAAGATAAGTCTGATTCCTCTGTATGCTGATTTAAGGTTATAAAGGCATGGTAGTTCCTCACACCGTGAACAGTAGATGACCAGAGAAGGTGTTCATGAGGTGACCATTGTCAAGCAGCCATGAAATGGACCACACCTTCAAATGGACCTCATCTCCAATCTGCAGTAGCAGTGAGACACCAGCAGAGGGTGCTACTGTTTGACTTGGTTGGCAACTCCGTGTGTGTGTAGTGCTGGTGTGAGTCCATGTAACTTCAGTCAAAAGTCTATTAAATCCAATTGCTAGTAACCCTATAGGGCCACACTGGATGTGTTAAAGGAGACATAGAATGGAAAACCACTTTTAATTTGGCTTTGATGAATTAAGAGAGTTTGTGCATGGTGAAAGAGCTATCATGAACATGAGGCATGGTTCTGCCCTCTTTCATAATGTATATCTTCAATTTAGAAATAGCCACTAAAACATGGGTAAATTAGAACAAAGCCTGCAAGTGATGTCAAATAGCACTGCAGTCCAATTGAGGTTGCCAGGGTGGGGCGTAGTTTAGGCAAAAAAAAAAAAAAATATTCTACACACATCTGAAATATGAGGTGTTACTTAGGCTTGTAAAATATCACTTGATCTTATTTTTGACAAAATGCTATTTAATATATTGTAGTCAAGTTCTGTCTAAAGTACATTGAAATGAATGGTGGATTTTCTTTAGAATGTTGGCTCTACTGCTGTGTGGTGACTGTTCCAATGATTATAATGGAAGCTACTTGTTAAAGCAGTTAAGCCCTTGACTTATCGCATTCAGTGCAGCCTCCATGTAAATCTTTCTCCTCTAAGCTATTCATGAGAATCCAGCAGATAGACTCCTTACATGAGGAAGAGCATGTGGCCAGAGAATGTAGTCAGGGGGTTGTTACGATCATCATACACCCATGAATTAACATTCAGCCTAACAAAGACTACATCTCCCACCTCCAGCAGCAGAGAGATGCCAATGGATGAACTCCCACTGTGGGTAGACTGATGGGTTTTAGTGATGCGAACACGCTCTGCATATTTATAAAGAAAGACCTCTGCTCTTGTTGCTGGATCACCAATACCATGAAGAGACACATCAAACTGGTAGACACCTCTGACAGGCGCTCTGAACACCCCTGTGGAAGGAAGTTGAAAAACAAAACAGGGAAACTTTTGTTTAGTGTCTGTTAAGTTACTTTTCATGACCTAGTAAGACGTGGTGCTAATAAGGAATGTCGCTGATGGGTCAATGCATATTTTCATATTGAATGTACTTTTTCTCTAGCCTGGCGATGCCATCCTATGTACCTCCGCTAAACATTTTATCTCCATACGCAGTCTGGTCCAAGCCCCCCTACCTCCATTTCCCTCGGTTGCCCTACGGTTTAGCCAATCAGCACACAGTTTAGAGCGATATCTCAGAATCGTAGTCTTACAGCATAGGAACACGTTCGTTATTCCCCCCCCCCACTTTCGAATTACATTCACAAAATTGGTACAAGACATTAGCATCCATGATCTTGAGGATTTATTGGCACTACGATGTCAAAATAGATCAGAACTTGTCAGAGATCTGTTATTACTGAACGCGGAAGTTGTAGGCGTGAGAGCCAGGTGAGAGAATACGTCATATCCAAACGGAAACCTATTTCAATTGCATTGGGCCAGACTGTATGACATAGTCAACAGTCTTTCGCCCAGGCTACTTTTTCTCTATAACTTTGCAACAAAAATAATTTCTTGCTATCATTAGTGTAGAGGGGAAAGGGTTTGTGACAACTATCCCATTTTCCGATTATTTTGTTCCGTTTTGTGAAAAAGCAGGATAATAACAAACCATTGTTTTCTATGTATTCTCAGTGTATGTTTGCCACATATGTTGGCTAAACTATTGTCAGACACACCCACTTCATACATCATTCTCAATAAAGTTAGATAAAACATTAACCCAACAACATCAGCAAACCTCTCATTTCTTTATTCTTTATTACCTGTATTTGAGTTGTAAGCATTTCCAATGTTGTTGACAACATGTTTGTAAACCAAGGGAGTTTCTGTTGAAAAGGGTCCTGTGTTCCCATACCCAGACTCCAGCAGTGGCAGAGAAAGACACCTTCCTCTCCTCTCTCTCCCTCCTCAGCTCCTCCACCTGGCTCCCTGTTACATTCAAACTGCCTGCTTGGTTCTCCTGTTTCTCCTTCAGCTCCTTGATAACAGCACTGTGCTCCTCCACTGTCTTCTCACTGGCATTCAGTCTGGTCTCCATAGTCTCTGCTTTAGTCTCACTGGCTCTCAGTCTGGCTTCAGTCTGTTTGAGCTCAACTCTCTGCTCCTCCACTGTCTTCTCACTGGCTCTCAGTCTGTTCTCTAAGGCATCCACTTGTGTCTTTGTGTATCTGAGCTCCACTTTCAGCTCCGTCACCAGAGCAGTCATCTCTCTCAGCACAGTGTGGATGTCAGGCTGGCAGGTTTGTTGGGTAGAGGAGTCTGAGGCTGTAGCTTCTTTTCTCTCTGCTGCATCCAAATCCTCATTTTCTCTGCTCTCTGCTCCAGTATAGAGGCCGTGGTGACTGATGTCATTTTCACTGATGGTCTCAGATCTGAGTTGTGCCTCAGTCAAACTGCAGCACAGCAGCACCAGTAGAGCTCCACAAGTCTGCATGTTGACACTACAGGATGCCTCTCTGTTCTCACAGACTGTTTCTTACGCTTTAATATATGGCTGCTGTTCACTGGTTACTGATTACCAAGTCTTTATTACATACTGATACTGAGTTATAGGCAAGGGCATAGGTTTAGTCTCAACTACCCCTACAAGGAACAAGGAAATCTTTCAGTTTTATTGTCACATTTATTTTCTTCAATTTCCTTCAGGATAAATAAAGTACTATCTTATATTATCTTTCATGCATATTGATACTGGGTATAAGGCATGTAGTGAAGTTGCATCTCATTGTCATCCTGGTATTGTGCAGTAATTGGGGGTGTTGGGCAGGACAGGAAGTAAAGTCCATGAAATTCTCTTGGGGTTGAAGAGGGATGTGTGTGTGTGTGTGTGTGTGTGTGTGAGTGTGCGCACGCATGTGCGTGCATGTGTGTGTGTGTGTGTAGGGTTGGGGTGAGGGGTTAGGCTGTGTAGAAAAGGGGGAGTATACTGTAAATGTGTGTGTGAATGTAAATGTAAGGTGAAGTAATGCATTAAAGTGCATGAAATTCTGTTGGGGTTGAGGGATGTGTGTGTATCTGTGTGTGTGTAGGGGTGGGTGGGGGTTAGGCTGTGTGGAGAAGGGGGAGTATAAAGGTGAAGTAATGAAGTGGTATTATGGGATGGGAATTTGGGCTTTGGGGCTCAATGACGGGAATCTTCATGCAGGCACTGGGGGATGATGTTTCTTACTCTTTAATACTCTAGATGATGTTCATTGGTTAACGATTACAAAAAATGATTGATTACACATTACTACTGACTGATAACTGGTTGAATTTGGGTTGTAAATGTTGCTTGGCATGCATGAGTTGTTGTTTGTTTTTCTCTGAGAAATTTAGCTCATAGTCCAAGGTCAGGGTAGATTGGTATTGTTAGTTTTAGTCAGTTTCTATACAGTTGGCTAAGACTCGTGATTTACTGGGCACAGGGGCTTCATACAAAGCAATATCAGTCAACTTTCATCACTTTTTTCAAAGACGTACTGTATACCACCAATTGCCTCTTTTTTTAAATTCACAGAAATTCATATCTTTCAAATCTTTCTCTGAAACATCTAGGCGTTTGAAGTCTCAGGAATGTGTGTGTGTGTGTGTGTGTGTGTGTGTGTGTGTGTGTGTGTGTGTGTGTGTGTGTGTGTGTGTGTGTGTGTGTGTCCAGCTTTTATGTGGCAGAATTTCAGGATGGTAAGATGAAGACACAGCAAGATATTTGAATGCAAAACATGGACTTTTCCTTCTACTTCAAAATCCTCCTGATATTTTGGGAATCCCTAACTTTTTCTAGGAACAACCTCAGTATGTGACGTTCTTTCTAGGCATTTATCTAAAAATTGAAAGGAAAACTAAGGGGTAATGTGTCACCAACCGCATTATTCACAATGTAAAACATCACTCTTTCAAGCTATATAGTTACTGTACCTGAATATGGTCTAACTGTTTGCAGCTGTGGCCTATGTATGATCATGGCTCTGCCTCATGCACAAAAGTACTTTAAAAACTACGACACTTGTAATACTTTGCACTATTATGCTTTACTACTTGTCCTCCCTGTGCCATGCATTGCGTGCATTGTGATACATGAGTGCATATTGAAACATATTTCTAACTTAGAGAAAAAGAGGAGAAAAAAAGGTGATTGCTTCAGTGGGTGATAAATATCCAGGGTCAGGTGCTCTTCAGGATCAAAAGAAAATATATTCAGGAAAAGAGAGAAGATCTGAGGCACTCTCTTTTCCTGAATATATTTCTAACTTTATTTGCTGTTGAATGAAGATAATAAGTTCAAACTTGACTTTAGTTCAAATTAGGCCTAATATACAGTATATGAGTTAAATATTCTAATATTTAAAATAATGGATATGTCATACTGTAGGCTAGTTCTTAAGAAGGAATGACTTAGTGAACAAAAGAGAAAATCGCTCACAAAATGCCTGTTTTTATGCCTGTTAGAGCTCACTCCTCCTGGGACTTTGAACTTCAATAGACATTACACGACAGTGCTTATTGATGTTGGTTCTGTGATGGAATGTTGGCATTGACCAATCAGCTCTCAGCTTATCTTGGTCCTGCCCTCTGACTCACTGAAGAAATCAAGGAAGTGAAGCTCAGTGACAGAAGGCTGCCCTGTTCAACACTCCAGCTGAACAACTACTGTGGTAGGCTATGTGAGAAATAAGGGGGAACATGGAGTAATATTCAGATTTGTTGTGTTAGTAATGTTGGAGAGAATGTTGGATTTCTGGGTGACTTAGAATAGAAAAAGCACAATGATTCAGTAGAGACGGTAGATTTACCAAAGCTGTGAAAGTGAAAGTAAAGTTTGTCCAGCAGTCATTAATAAAGGGAAGCTTGTGACAACGTGCGGTCTTAGACAAATAGTGTTGGAAATGGCTTCAAAGTTGGAAGAGGACACATCTTGTCCTGTGTGCACTGAGATCTACAAGGATCCTGTTATCCTGATGTCCTGCAGTCACAGTTTCTGTAGAGACTGTCTGGAGAAGTGCTGGAAATCCAAAGGATCCAAAGAATGTCCACTCTGCAGAAAGAGATCATCAGCCGGCTCGATTCGCCCTAATCTGGCTTTAAGGAACCTGTGTGAGGCTCTGTCTGAAACTGTCTTACAAGACAAAGATGGGACAAATATACTCTGTAAAGAACACAAGAGGAAATTCGAGCTCTTCTGTCAGGATGATAAACAGCTTTTGTGCCTTGTGTGTCGAGACTCGAAATTGCACAAAAACCACAACTTCAGTCCTGCTGGAGAAGCTGCTTCTGACATAAAGGTGAAATCTGCTTTCTTGTTCTCATTTCTCATTCCTAGGATCTGTACTTATCAGAGTATCACCCTGACTGTCCTGCCCTCTACAAGAGATACCGCTTAGGCTTTCCCTTTTTTGCTATATTTTTTTTACAAACCCTGCATCTTGTAGCATATCTGATGATGATCATCATTATGTCTTTCATTATGCTTGCCTATCATCATGAACACACAGACATACAAACACTGACTTAGTTCTGACCGAAGACTGTATGGCAAACTCACATCTATAATTCTTGGTGAATTAAGTATTCAACTAGTGATTCATTCTTTTCAGGAGGAGCTGAACGTCAAACTGCAGCCTCTACAGGAGAAGCTGAAGGACTTTGAGAAAGCTAAAGTCACCTGTGATGAAACAGCTCAGTACATTAAGGTCAGTGTGATGAAGACTACTGTTATGTCTTACATGATTGTGTCCAGTGGTTAAAGTGGGATTGGGCAGGAGGGGGAACTCTCATATTTTGTGTCGGCACAAACAAAGAAAAATGTGTAGAAGAAGAATGGGTTGATATTGTTCATTTATCTGAGGTGCCGGTACTGCATACCCCTGTGTTCCCCCCACTTTAACCCCTGATTGTGTCCCTGGCCAGGAGGCCATGTTGTCTCCTGTTGGAGGGTCAGTCGTGGTGGTCAAGTCACTGGTCATCAACTCATCTGGGCCTCCATCTCAAACTCCTCCCTCCCAATTTACATCCATATCCAGTAGGAGGCGCTCAATTCCCAGTCTTCACTCACCTCCTCTTTGCTGTCTCTCCTCCAATCATCACACAGCTCTCACAAACCTGACCATGTCACTGTGTCGGAATGAATAAAAATCATTCATCAAAGGGAGTGAATGCATAAAATTTAAAATACAAACATTATTTAGTATTTGACAGTTTACAGACCCGGTTTTATCATTGGCATGACATGTAATAAGTTTACTTTTCATTGTTTATCACTGTGAACACTCTTTTTCTCAGACTCAAACACAGAACACAGAGAAGCAAATTAAAGAGGAGTTTGAGAAGCTTCACCAGTTTCTGCGAGATGAAGAGGCAGCCAGGATAGCTGCACTGAGGGAGGAAGAGGAGCAGAAGAGTCAGATGATGAAGAAGAAGATTGAGAAGATGAGCAGAGAGATTTCATCTCTTTCAGACACTATCAGAGCCATTGAAAAGGAGATAAAGGCTGATGATGTCACATTCCTGCAGGTAACATATTTGCATGTGTGATAATCTGATGACAGCTGTTTCATGATAAAACTGCCTGTTTTAATGAGCAAACTTCCCCATATCCACCCATGCCATCCTGACCATTGTTCCACACCCAATACCATGAGCCTGATAAAGTAGCCTGAACAGACCTGAGTTTTTAGAAAGAATAGTTTCAAGAGATGAATTCACCAAAGGGTACACAGAGAAAGGTCTCTATTGTTAAAAAAAATGACTGCCTAAACAGGGCATCAGAGTTTCACTCTCTGTCTGAGTTGATAACCCTGTACAGCACACTGACATGGCTTCTCTCTGCTGATCAATGGGATTGGATGAAAGAATTACACCCACTGACTGTTACATGCTTAAAACACTCCAACATCAGTCACTGATCCCACAGGTTTTCCTCAAAAATAGACCCTGATTACCTTGTATAGTAAATTTTGCAAAATGATGTTGCTTGTTTGTGTGTGTGTGTGTGTGTGTGC
>JAODXP020000016.1:11755275-11762775 GCA_027497455.2 Sardinella longiceps | reverse complement strand
TTCAATAAGGGTGGTTTGGTTTTCATCAGAATCTAATGGATTAAAAGATGCTACATCAAAAGGGTGAGCTGACTTACTGCACGGAGGAACACTACTGTATGTTCAGTGCATTATGCCCATGCATTATTTTAGGAACCAATGTAATGTGTACATGCTTGTGTCCCAATGCATTTTAATAGCCTCATCAGGCTGGCTAGTTATTAGTGCAGGTCATGTTAAAGGAGCAGTGTGCAGGATTGAGGCCTAAATTGGTACAATCACTTTCAAACTATTTTGCTGTCTCCATCTTTCAAAAGAATCTCCTATACACATCCTTGTTTTATTTCTCACTTTATCATGATGTATTTCGGAAGAATAATGAGGCCTTGACAATGAAACAACACAAATACCACTTGAAATGACAACGTAAACACTATTGGTGGGCTGCAACTTAGCCTTTCAAATGCAAATATTCTGGCTGGACTACAACTGTCAGTGATATCAGTGTTTAAAATGAACATGATTCCTTCATGTCTGATGACTTATCAAGGCCATTTTAGGATTATTTGGAATATACACACAGCTCCTTTAAGTCCTGCCTGCCTTCTGTAAAACTGAATGTCTGGAGAGAATCTGTGTGTCTTGTCTGGGTTCTGTGTCTGTGTCTCACAGGTCACACCCACAACTGGGAAGGAGTTGGAACAGGTTGGGGAAGTTTATGACTGTCTGGCCAATCAGAATCTTTCATAACCTCCCCCTCGAAAATTGTTGTCAGAGCAGGAAGTGAAGTTTAATGGCAGGTTTGTTCAATGTTCTTGGCTCAATGGGAATATTTTTATTAGAATAATTGATCGAAACATTGACACTAATAAGGGAAACCACTTGGGTCTAAAAGAAAAACTGAAATAAGGCTGAAGAAATCTTGTGGGGATTGGAATTCTTGAGGAAGGTGAACTCAATGTTTTAGACAAAGTGAAAGTAAAGCTTCATTCTGAGTGGTGAGTTTACTGTAAAGATAATAATGGCTTCAAAACTTGAAGAGGATCTCACCTGTCCTGTGTGCTGTGAACTCTACAAGGATCCTGTCCTTTTAACCTGCGCTCACAGTGTGTGTAAAGCCTGTCTGCAGCGGTTCTGGGAGAGCAAAGGATCCAGAGAGTGTCCCTACTGCAGGAGGAAGTGCTCTAGAGGTAGTTATCCTATTAATATGGCTCTAAGGAACCTGTGTGAGACCTACTCACAGGAGACAAGTCAGAGAGCTTCAGCAGGGTCTGAGGTGCTCTGCAGTCTGCACAGTGAGAAACTCAAGCTACTCTGTCTGGAGGATAAAGAACTTGTGTGTCTGGTGTGTCGAGACTCTAGGAGACATAAAAATCACAACTTCAGCCCCATAGATGAAGCTGCACAAGACCGCAAGGTAAGGATCTTCTGTTCTTATAATATAATACTGTAGGTGGCTTTACTGCAATGATAAATCAGTAGCACTCTCACCAGAGAATGAAGTAACAAACTCATCCAGAGTTTGACTACTGTAGTTCCTTTAATCTAACAGTAGATGGCAATGTTTGCAGCTTTGTGATTTTACCAGTGTGGCCCTTCTCAGTCTGGTTCTTCATGCTCAGTACTCTCATTCTGCCACACCACTGTAATTCCTAATTCTAACAGTAGATGGCAGTGGATGTTAACCTGGTTCTCATGCAGATGGATGTTTCTCATCCATCTGGAATTTCGTCGGTTGCCTAGCTGTTTTCTGCTGTGACGAGGCGGGGGTTGTATTAAAAAAAATCTCGAACCTGATTGGAAAATTCAATGTGCCTGTCACGTACTACTTGCTACGTCATACCCGTTAACATCCCGCCCCACGATTGTGATTGGATCTATGGCATAGAGGCGGGCTCGAGTATGGGGTAATCTGAGACTTCGGGCTCAACAAGGCTCTACCAGACCCTCGTGCAAGCTCATGAAGTTGAACGAAGACGCACGAAGCACGAAGGGTCTGTGTGAGAACCAGGCTAAGTGGATGTTCCTTTGTACCAGATCCGTATATAGAGAGAGTTTGGCCAATTGGAATCATGGTCGCCATTTTGTAACCCATGATCATAACGTAGTCCTATGAGACGTTGGACTAAAATAATTAGCTTTCACAGGCTAATACTTGCAATTATGACTTCAAAAAACATGAAAACAAGTCGTTCTTCCGTGTGGTGACGTAAATTGCCATAACAACGACTCAGGCTAGGACTGTGGGAAGTGAACTTAGCATGGACATGAACCGAATTGAACACAATAATTTAACGGCATGATAGTATATCTATTTCAGTAATATTCGTTTGTGGAGTAATCCTACATGTGTCCCAAGACATTATCGTTAGTGTGTGTGTTTGCAATGATCATTCACGAAACGAAACTGGCTCGTTTATCCAGGTTGAGGTTCAGTAAGGGAGAGCAGGGGCGAATGAAACAGTTATAACTTGAACATAATTTGCTAAAAGGTTGTGCAAGACTGACATCTAATGTTTTGTCAATAGCAACCCACATCTGTCCTCTATTAAATGCAGTTGAGTTTATTATCTTACACAAAACCGTTAAAAAATAATTTGCTCAAAAGATGAGACATGCATTCTGTAAAACTTTTCAGCTTTTGCAACTGTTGACGTTACTATTCATATGGCAGCTGTAAAGTAACACATGCTACGAAAATGGGTGTCGCGTATTCATGAAGGACAGATCAAGGTACACAACTGCATGTCTTGGCGTGTGTTACCTTTATTCTGCCAAATAAACGCGATCAAGTCCGGAGCTCCACGTTTAGTGTACGAGACCGAGACGTTAGGAAGGGTTACAACATGGTGCCCATAAAACACTTGACGTCCTCTGGGCCAATCAGAGAGCAGAACAGAGTCGAGAAAATATTGCGAGTTGTCCGAACTCTCTCTATATACTAGCCTAGAACTCTAGACGTACCTAGCCTGACATAGCCCGACCATAATACTGCTGTTCATCCGTATTCATGGTCTGGAGGTTCTTTAACCTTACGCGATTATACTGAGGGGGAGGGTATTCACTTTTGGTTTGAAACAATTGGACAGCTCGTCTAATCACATCGCTTATTGGCCGGTAGACTCTCTACCGATATAAACACGCCCAAGAGGACCGTTCCCAGACCATGAATACGGATGAACAGCAGTATTATGGTCGGGCTATGTCAGGCTAAGACGTACCCCTAGCGGTAGCAAATTTGAATTTGCACAGCGGATACGTCTAGAGACCCCTGATAGAAACCCGTTGTAATCCTTCCTCTGGCGGTGGATAACCAATCACAGCGCGGTATGTGTACAGGAAATCGTAAGGCGGGCTTTGTACGATGACGACAGTCCTGCTCAAACCAGAGCCGTATGTAGAGATTCGTCTTTGGCTTTAGTTTTGGACGAATTGCACTTGTCATTTTCTTTGAAAGTGAAACAAGAAAGTGCACTGAAGTCTTTAGTTCTGAAAAAATATGTCTTTGCCTTGTTACCGACGGGCTACGGGAAAAGTTTGATATACCAGCTGGTACCACTGGCCGGAACGCTAGCCTATTACGTGGAGAGGCAGTTTGAAAGACAACGCAAGCACCCCTCCATTGAGGCACAGTCTATCAGTGGTCTTCAGACTATACATTCTTATGATATAGTCTGGCGTGTCAGGCTATCTATATACGGCTCTGCTTTGTACTTTGGGCATTGTAGTCCCTCTCCCTCTGGTTCCTTCAGCGGCCTAAGTCTGCTACTTCCCACTCTCACCGAGAACATGGCAATCCTGGCATAGAGCTCTTCCTTTCATTGTGCTTATGTTACAGTATTGAGTCCAGTCTAAATTAGTCCTCATCAATTCCAGGAGGAGCTCAAGATCAAACTGCAGCACTTACAGAAGAAACTCAAGACTTTTGAGGAAGTGAAACTCATATGTGACCAAACTGCAGCTCATATCAAGGTGACAGACTGGTAATCATGAAACGTTTCTTTAGACTTTTGGTTTGCTAATTATTTAGATGTAACAATGATGTAACATACAATAAGTGTTATGAATCATTTAAAATGTGACTGAAATATCTGACCATGATTATATTGGATCAATGGTTTTGCCATGTTTTATTCAGAGTCAAACCCAGAACACAGAGAAGCAGATCATGGAGAAGTTTGAGAAGCTTCACCAGTTTCTACGTGATGAAGAGGCAGCCAGGATAGCTGCACTGAGGGAGGAAGAGAAGCAGAAGAGTCAGATGATGAAGGAGAAGATTGAAAAGATGAGAAGAGAGATCTCATCTCTTTCAGACAAAATTGGAGCCATTGAAAAGGAGATGAATGCTGATGATATCACATTTCTGCAGGTGACATAAATATTTACTTGTGTATTAATCTGATTACAGAAGCTTCATGATAAAACTTTCTGTTTTAATGGGCTAACCTGCCCATAACACCCATGCTTTCCAGACTATGGTTCCACACCCAATTCAAGAGTCTGATATGTAGTGAGGTCTTTCTACTCCTTCATGCCATGTTGATCTTTGATGAGTGTGGTGTTGATATGGGGGGAAGTGATGTCCTCCTTAGAGGGGACTCTAGAGAGAGAAGCAGGAACCCAATAACATGAGAGATGAGCACAGGGATGAATGAAGAGGAATTTATTCTTTGATATTCAGAGAGGAGCTCAAGAAACGTCAGTGTGCAGTACCGGGTTATCAGCCCAGACAGTATAAGAGTGAAACCCTGACAGCCTGTTTACATTGTTTAGACTGTGTCTACCCTTGGAACGCCTCTTGAAACGATTCTCAGGCCAGTGAAGTGAACTTTGTTGCTTGTTTGTGCATTGTACAACACTGGACATGTAAAATTACCAAACACAGACACTATGATCACCTAATGAAAGATTAACTATTTTGATGTGTGTGTGTGTGTGTGTACAACTAAGATAATATTTAATATATAGAATCTTTGCCATTTTCTAGAACTACAAGACTACAGTGGAAAGGTGAGTGATCTGCCTCCTGTCTCTCTCTTCTCTGTGGTTCTGAACCCAAACCCACAGCAGCACTGACTCCTGAATGTTATTCCAGAGCCCAGTGCACACTGCAGGATCCAGAGAGGGTTTCAGGAGCTCTGATCAATGTGGCAAAGCACCTGGGCAACCTGAAGTTCAGAGTCTGGGAGAAGATGCAGGAGATTGTTCAGTACAGTGAGTAGTCTGGAAAGAAATAAAGATGCTCAATTCTAGAATAAAGAATATAACACACAGCTACTTTATGTCTGATTATGGCACATTGGAATCTGCACAATAGCACAATATCACATCTGCAACTCAGAAAAATTACACAAGTGTGTGTGTGTGTGTGTGTGTGTGTGTGTGTGTGTGTGTGTGTGTGTGTTTGTGTGTGTGTCTGGATGGAGTTTCACTAAGCACTACACTGGGGAACTCACCAATAAGCCTCAGCTCATTCATTCAACATTTAATTTCAGTTACACACACACACACACACACACACACACACACACACACTCAAAATCATAACACTAGAAACATCCATAATCATCACACAGCAGTTTGAATGGATGGATGGACAGATGGGATAAGATAATATATGAGAGAAAGAGTGAGAGAGGAGATAAAGATTGAGGGAGAGAGAAAGAGAGTCCCTTTGATGACTAAAGAGCATTTCACTGTTTCTATTTCTCTCTGCCATTACACTTGGTAACACCACTATTAATATTGACCAGTATTACTGTAACATCGTCATCACACATCACTCAGTGTTCAGCTCATGTGTGTTCTTTCTCTCTGCAGCTCCTGTCATTCTGGATCCCAACACTGCAGCTGACTCTCTCATTCTGTCTGAGGATCTGACCAGTGTGAGACAGGGTGATGAGAAACAACAACTTCCTGATAACCCAGAGAGATTTGATAATTATACCTTTGTCCTGGGCTCTGAGGGCTTTAACTCAGGGACTCACTGCTGGGATGTGGAGGTTGGGGAGAATAATAGCTGGGGTCTGGGTGTGATGACAGAGTCTCTCCAGAGGAAGGGAGACATTCTCTCCATGAGTGGACTGTGGGTTGTGTGGTATATTAATCCTGAATATGTAGCACAGGTTACACCTCATGATGCCACTCTCCTCAGAGTGAAGCAGAAACCCCAGAGGATCAGAGTGCAGCTGGACTGGAACAGAGGAAAACTCTCACTCTCTGACCCTGATAATAACACACACATACACACTTTCACACACACTTTCACTGAGAGAGTGTTTCCATTCTTTTCCACTGCACCTCTACTGAGGATCTTACCAGTGAAGACAGCAGTTACAGTTGAGCAGCTCAGGTAGAGTTCAGACACCTGCTGCAGATTAACTGGGGATGTGAATGGGAAGACACAAAATATGAACTCAGTATTATGGAATATATTTTTCTTTCTGCAACATTTTGTAGCCAATGTAGGCTTTTGACTACTCCTGACAATTATTCACAAAATATAGTGAACTGTTTCTGTGTGATCCATGCTGCTGTTGTCACAAGGTTAACCCAGTTTTGGAAGTGAGAAATAAAAAATGATGACTGGTCAGTGGTGTTGTGTGTGTGTGTGTGTGTGTGTGTGTGTGTGTGTGTGTGTGTGTGTGTTTGGGGGGGGGGGTGGCAGTTGGATTGGGGCAATGGAAAGCTCTCATTTTCTGATCTTTCACGCAAATACACACACACACTCCCATATTCCATAATACCTCTCTTACCTCTTACAGATACTGGCTCTTCCTGAAATGGCCTACTATGCCCTCTCCAACTGTATATGGATTTGCTGGGGAAGTTGTTTAAACAGCATTTTGGACCTCTTCCCTATAGATTGCAGCAAACAGCTGCAATCAATTCATTTATAGCATAATAGTGTAGCGGTCACTACTGAATAAGACAGACTCCCTTGTTTACTAGGGTGAAGTTTAATGTCGGCTGTTGTTGGCCACAGCCACGCCAATACAGAACCAACAAACACACTACTGTCCCCTGTGTATTCCCAGCTCAGAGAGCGCCAAAAACCCCAAAACACACCTAGCACCCCCCAAAACCACACCCACCTATCCCACAAAAGGCGGTGCTCCCCCACACTGGCCCAGTAACAAGGCTCCTTAACATTAACATCTTGCATGCCTGAACATGGAACACGCTACACTAGTACCATTCACACTAAAGCGTCAGCGGAAGCGTCAGCCCTCGTGTTCAGCCCTTCTGGTGTGAAGACATTCTCGGGTAAAGACGTTTCATGTCTACCTGTGCATGTCCACCGATAAAAGGGCAGCTTAGATTCTTCCTCTTTTATTTGGTCAAATGTGTTTTCAACCTATTTCTGTCATCTCCACTCGGAGACGGTCTCATTTCTGTAGACGTAACCGCAACCTTGCTAACCTTCGTTCTTTACAACATGCCTCATCATCCACTGACATCTCATTTTCTATTGGGTTATGGAACTGTCAGTCTGCAGTCAACAAAGCCGATTTCATTAAT
>JAODXP020000016.1:11616616-11755175 GCA_027497455.2 Sardinella longiceps | reverse complement strand
CAACGCCCATGCCCCTATGACAGGCATGCACTAAATAAGATTTTGGGTGTAAACCTTATGGGCGTCCTGAATTCGTAATAAAACGTGATATTACAATATATGTTAATATCTGTGGGTTTTCAATAACACTGTGCCCTTGTATAGCTTTTAAATTGTTTCAATGCAATGTAAATAAACCTTGTTTCAAATAAAACACTTCAATTACTTTTTAAATAAAAATATTTCTTTTACTTAAATGTTTCCTTTTTAAATAAAATACCTCTTTGCAAATAGAAATCAAATGAAATGAAATTACAAAATCAGAAATCACATGAAATAAACCCCTTTTGTTAAACACAATAGGCTCCTTGAACCTCAAAATTCAAAATAATACCTATAGCCCTATAGCCGGCAGCTAAATTTCAAATACCAGTCAAGTGTGTTGCAGGCCTGGTGCGTTGCTTGCGATCGTAGTAGCCAGGAAACGATGGTGGCTCCTTCACTCACACGAGCAAAAAGAAAATGCACTCAGGTGGCCACGCGCTAGCCACGCGCGCTCAGCATGGTCTGCATCCACTCCCAAACTCATGGACAAGAAAACAGATGAAACGATGAATCGCGAAGTGCTGGAAAATCTCCTTTGCCAATGTCCCTTTAGGTATACTTGAAGACAACTTGTGCTCCTCGTGTAGACGAACTTTGGTCCAAGTACAGTCCCAAATGAACTAGCTTTCACACGCTATAACATAGCTATGACTCGGCAGCAATGGCGGACAGCCAAACGGTGACTCCTCTCCGGAGAAATTGTTCTAAAACAGTCCGTCACTAAACATAACACTCTTAAGAGTTCACGGGTTGTGTACTCACAGTATTACATTCTCTTAAATGCAGGAATAAGTTAGCTACACATTCCTAAAACTTTACTTTCGGTTTACTACAACCTGCAGCAACTTCATGCGTTTACATGCGTCCATCTTGTCTTCCTTCTCCTCTCTCAACTCTAAACTCACGTTCACTTCCTGCGAACTCCTGACCTTCAACTCACTTCTGATTGGTTTAGAAATTTAACATAAAGTAAAATACATATTTCAATTCCATTTTCTTGCAAACATGAAATACAATATTCTTACAGCATTTTCAAATGGCTACAATAATTCTTATAGAAAACAAAAATACATTTACCTTCATGTAAATGACAAACTCAAAGTGCATCATACACTTCAAATATGCATGAAAATAACATAAGCACATTTAAATGCTTTAACCCTTTTTAAACTCTTTATTTATTCCACTCATGAACTTCTTGTATTTATGCTATTTATTAAACTTATTTATTAACCCCTTAATTACCAAAGGGCTACACTCTCCCCCTCTTAAATGGTTTCCATGTCCCCATGAAACCCTTCTCATGTACATGAGACATGATCCATTAAGCGTCTAGCCAATCTTTATGACTACACCCCTATGAACTATAGTCAAAGGCTGGTCTTTAGGTCTTCCGGCCTCATCATAAGTTAGCCTTATAACAGGTTTAATAGACCTCTTCTCTCGTCTAGGAGAATGTCTTTCAGGTTGAACGTCATGATTAGTCAATACTGGAGAATTTCTCTCAGATACAGTACCATTTCTTTTCCCAACAGGTGTCTCTGCATCATTAACAGTATTCACTTCACCCTCACTCATGTCCTCAATGACACTTTCATTTTCTGAAATCACATCAGGCTCATGATCACTCTCCACATGTTCAGACACACTCTCATGTTCATCAGCAGCATCCACTACTGGCAATACACTTTCATGCACCCTTTCACGTGAGACTTGATCTCTAAGATCATCAAAATCCGACCTCCATCTGAATATGGGGCGAACTTCAGACTCAGAATCACTTGATTCATCCACTAAGTAACCAGTACTCTCTCGAGGCCTCTGTGACACAGTCTTTCTCTGTGCTCTAGTCACAGGTCTCCTGGGAGACTGTTGAACATCTGACTCCTCAGATATTCTCACCAAATTCCCTATTGGCAAAATATTGTCTCGGTGAATGGTTCTCAGCTTCCCCATACCATTTTCTGGTTTCACCCTATAGACAGGCAAATCAGGGAGCTTTTCCACCACCACATAAGGTAAAGAGTTCCACCTACTCTGCAACTTATGCTTCCCTTTTAATCCCAAGTTCTTCAAAAGCACGCGATCACCCTTGGCTAAGACCTGGTCACGCAACACTCTTTCATAGTTCTTTTTGTTTCTCAAATGAACCTGTGTGGCGGACTTTGCAGCAAGTTCATAAGCATTTTGTAAATCCTTTTTCAGTTCCTCCACATAACGTGAGTGACTGACAGCTTCCTTTCCATCAGTTCCAAAGCACACATCAATAGGCAACCTAGCTTCTCTGCCAAACATGATGTAATAGGGCGAAAACCCTGTGGCATCGTTCTTGGTACTATTGTACGCATGTACAAGCTGGCTTACATGGCGACTCCACTGACGCTTGTGCGTGTCCCTCAAGGTCCCCAGCATAGAGAGCAGAGTCCTGTTAAAGCGCTCTGGTTGCGGGTCGCCTTGGGGATGGTAAGGAGTCGTCCGTGATTTACGGATCCCCAAAGTCCTCAGAAGCTCCTTAATCAATCGGCTTTCAAAATCACGGCCCTGGTCCGAATGTATTCGGGCCGGGAGGCCATAATGAACAAAGAATCTCTCGACTAAGACCTTAGCCACTGTTACAGCTCTTTGGTCTTTAGTAGGGTATGCCTGCGCATAGCGACTAAAATGATCAGTGACCACCAGTATGTTTGCGACTCCACTAGAGTCAGGCTCCAGCGACAAAAAGTCTATACACACTAGCTCCATAGGACCACTGGAGGTGATCTGGTGCAACGGAGCAGCTCGTGGACATGGACTCTTCCACGTTACACACCTTCCACAGTTTCCTATGTACTTCTCAACACACTGAGCCATTTTCGGCCAGTAAAACCTGTCTCTTATCAAGTCTACCGTCCGCTCTACACCCAAATGTCCCATGTCATCATGCAAAGCACTACACACCTGCATGCGGAACTTCGTGGGTAGCAGCAATTGACGTTGCTCTTTTCCAGAGGCTTTACGTGTCAATCTGTACAACAATCCATCTTCAATTTTCAATTTCTGACTCTCACGCTTCAACAGAGCTATCTCAGGATCAGAGTGGCTTGAACTAGACGGCCACTGTCCAGTGTTCAAGGCTTCTCTCACTACTCTGAGAACGCTGTCCTCTAGCTGGGCCTTTTGCAAGTCCTCACGGGTAAACTGTTCTAGCTGACCCAAATTAAGATGGGCTGCAAAAGCATACAGCTCAGGAACACCTTCTGCAGGAACTCCCAATCTATCTGCCACACGCACATCACCATCAAGTGACTCCTGCGCATGCACACACACACGACCACAAATAGCCTTCACATCACCCTGGGAAAGTCTCTTCCAGGGCTCAGTGTCCTCATCAATCCAGTTACGAGAAAGCAAGTCAGCGTCCACATTGACTTTACCAGGACGGTACTTGATCTCAAAGTCATACGTGGCTAAAGCAGCAAGCCATCGATGCCCTGTAGCATTGAGCTTTCCTGACGTCAAAACGTAGGTGAGCGGATTATTGTCCGTCATCACCGTGAATCTCACTCCATACAAGTAGTCGTGGAATTTATCTACCACGGCCCACTTGAGAGCTAGGAACTCAAGCTGGTGTATATGATACTTCTGTTCAGCATTGTTTAAGCCTCTGCTAGCGAACGCAACGGGCCTAAGGCCCTCAGGATGCACCTGATTCAAAACAGCACCTAGCCCTTTAAGGCTGGCGTCAATGTGCAACACATAAGGCCTATCCGGGTCAGCGAAGGCTAACACTGGCGCGTTAGTAAGGCGCTTGATGATCTCGCGGAATGCCTGGGTACAAGCATCCGTCCATCGCGGGCCAAACGGTTCAGATTCCTTGAAATAGTTCTGGTCTTTCACAGCACTCAGCTTTTTGCCTTTCCTCACAGGAGGATACCCCTTAGTGAGGTCAGTCAGTGGCTTAACAATGGAGGAATAATTGGCGACAAATCTACGGTAATAACCGCAAAACCCGAGGAATGACCTCAATGACTTCAAGTCAGTGGGTTGTGGCCACTGTGTTACAGCTTCCACTTTAGATGGGTCCGTGGCAATCCCATCAGCCGACACAATATGCCCTACGTATTTTACTTTAGGCTGACAGAACTGGCACTTATCCAGCGACACCTTAAGACCCACCTCCTCGAGGCGATCTAACACCTTCATGAGCCTCTCCTCATGTTCCTCCAAAGTGGCACCAAACACGATCAAATCGTCCAAATAAACAAGGACTTGAAGCAAGTTCATGTCCCCAACGGCTTTCTCCATTAAGCGTTGAAATGTCGCAGGAGCCCCCATTACTCCCTGCGGCATACGCTCGAATTGGTAGAAGCCGAGTGGACAAATAAACGCGGTCTTCTCCTTGTCGTCCTCCGCCATGGCTATTTGGTAGTAACCGCTACGGAGGTCTAACACGGAGAACCAACAGCTTCCAGCCAAGCAATCCAACGCATCATCAATGCGCGGCGTCAAGTACTGATCAGGTATCGTCTTAGTATTCAGAGTCCGGTAGTCGATGCACATACGCACGCTACCATTCTTTTTCCTCGCAATCACAATAGGTGATGCGTACGGACTCCGAGACTCCTTTATCACTCCTGCAGCTAGCAGATCTTGAAGGTGTTTACGCACATCCTCTATGTCGGCAGGCGCGAGACGTCTGGACCTCTCCCGAAATGGTCGGGGGTCAGACAGACGGATATTGTGCTCCACTCCCTTGGCTAAGCCAACCTCCCATTCATGGAGTGAAAACACGCTACGCCGGCAACATAATTTCTCTCTAAGCCTCTCTTTCCATTCCATAGGAATAGGCGAATCACCAAAATCAATCACAGACGGATCTATTGCTTCAGATGTCTGACTTTTCACTAATGGACTTGCCAATTCAGCAGTCTGGACTTTACCCAGAGGTGTGCCCTGAGGTATGCTAACCTCCTTCATTGTCTCATTCTGTATTAACAAGGAGAAACAATTTGGGTCAATAGCACTAACCGGAGCTACCACAGGCTGAACCATCACACCTTGCGGCAATGGCGTGGCATCACTTCCCTCCACTATCACAATGCCTTTAGGAGTTGACTGGCAAAAATCCACTTGGCATGGCACACAACGACTCTGTTGAGGCAACAGTCTCAACTGATCAGGGCCCATCCATCTCACTAAGCCCACCGTGTCATCTGGATCCACATCACCAGAGCTATGCAAAACAGGCTCCTCCTTAGGCCCTACACTGCTCACATTCAATGCACGAGCTAGAGTTTCACTCTCTGAATAACCACATAGACTAGCAAGCCTATGGAACAAACTAGCATTCGTGCCCAAAATCAGTGGAACCTGGTCTGGTGTGTTAGGCCCTGGGCAAATCAATGCCAACACAGACAACGTCTCCGGCTTACCAACAAGCTCTTTGGGGAACTGCATGTCAACCACAACATATCCTAGATATGGGTAACTCGTATCACTAAGCCCCCAGATGGCTAAACCAGACACTGGTTGGATGGGTACACCCGACAAGTGTTTCTCATACCATTTCTCAAAAATTATGGTCACTTGTGACCCACTATCCAAAATCGCCGTACAGGGATGACCATTTACCTCCACCTGCACAGTAGACGGGGGACCAATAAGACCCTCAGGAAACGTGGCAGCTGTCTTAGCATGCACTGCCTGTTTCTTAGCAAAGCAGTGAGTAGTATCACTCTTTGACTCACTTTCAGGAGCACGCCCGTCTTTGGCTTTCTTGAGTGAAGCTATAAGCCTCCGAATCACTTTCTTCTCATTCTCATCAGCTAAGCACTTAGTGGCGATATGGCCGTCTTCCCCACACCTGTAGCAGAAGCGGTCATCATCAACTCTAGGGCTCTGCACTGGCCTAGGAGAACCACAATCAGTAGGCTTAGAACCAACAGCGGCAACCGTGGCTGCTGGCTCAGCTGCATTAGCATCCTTAGCCTTTAGCTTGTTGTTCCATCGCCTAACATTTTTACTTAAAGCAACAACTTCAGACCTATTGCCAGACTGGGGAGTCTGGGCTGTTGAAACTGAAGCAACAGCTCCCTCAGTAGAGGACTGTTTCTTACTCATCTCGATCACTTGGGTTCTCAAAGCTTTAAAATCAGCCTTTAAGCCCTCAATGTCCACACTAGCGTCTGCAGACTCACCACAAGTAGCAACATTCTGAACACGAGCATTGACTCTCTGACGTGTTCGCTGATGCTCTTCCTCTGTTCTAATCTCAGAAAGCAAGCTCAGAAAATTAGGGGGATCACTACGTCTCTCCTTCAGACGTAGCTGCAATAGCATGATATCAGAATCAATCGCTCCACGAAGCAACTGTTCTACTCTCACTCTGTCTTTATCTTGTGCTGAAATCCCACCTTTCTTCACCACTTTGGCCAGAAAAGGTTCCAGTCTGCGAACATAGTCTGACAACCTCTCACCAGCCTTCTGCTGGATGAGGCGAAACGAGAAGTAAAGGTCTTCAGCAGACTCAGCCGAACCAAATGCGCTATCCAGTGCATCAACAAACTCTTCAGCAGTAGCACCTAGCTTACTGAGGCGTAAGGACTTCACAACCTCTAAAGCAGGGCCTCTTAAACACTCTAGAATTCGACGTCTCTTCTCTTGATCGGTTAAATCACTCTCTTGAACCATCAGAGTAGCTTGCTCAAGCCAATACTCCATAGACTCCTCCCCAGCCGGAGTAGGAGTGATGCCCGAAAAGATACGCAGACGGCGATAGCCATAGCCTTCAGTCTGGCTTCTGCTAGTTCGACTCACTACATCAACCATAGCACGCAAAACTGATTCGTCAGGCTCTTTAGAAGGGGCAGAGGGACTGTAAAACCCTTGTAAGTCAGCTAAAGTCTTACCCTCAGTCATTAAAAAGTCCCTCAATTTCACCGAGAACTCGTCAGGGGTAGTAGGAGTCGGGTCAGTTGTCACAGCTTCAGGAGTCTGGTCAGCTATCACAATTTTCCACACAGCGTCACTATCCATAGGCCTAACCTCAGGGGTAACCAAGCTAGGATCAATCAATTCTTTACACTCGCAAAGAACTAAAAGGCCATCAGCATCGCTGCTAAATCTCCTACCCCTTACTCTCACCCGTCCCCAACACCTAACAGTATGCAAGGCGTCTTCAATCTGGCCTACTGCCAAGTCCTCACTGACACCAACCACCAATATAGCATGGCTAATGTCAATACCTTCCCCCCTGCACCACTGAATAATCTCGGTTTTGTAATCAGTCTCCATTGAGAACCAAAAACCAATAGCAGGAGACAAGGCTATGAGTTAGGCAAAAAACAAAATAAAAAATATCCCTTTAAACAAAAAAGCAGTGTAAAATAATACAATTAAACACTTAAAACAACAGTTAGGCACTTAAAAAACCCAATCCCAGCGGTGCCTCCATTTTATGTAACGCCCCCATGCCCCTATGACAGGCATGCACTAAATAAGATTTTGGGTGTAAACCTTATGGGCGTCCTGAATTCGTAATAAAACGTGATATTACAATATATGTTAATATCTGTGGGTTTTCAATAACACTGTGCCCTTGTATAGCTTTTAAATTGTTTCAATGCAATGTAAATAAACCTTGTTTCAAATAAAACACTTCAATTACTTTTTAAATAAAAAATATTTCTTTTACTTAAATGTTTCCTTTTTAAAATAAAATACCTCTTTGCAAATAGAAATCAAATGAAATGAAATTACAAAATCAGAAATCACATAAAATAAACCCCTTTTGTTAAACACAATAGGCTCCTTGAACCTCAAAATTCAAAATAAAACCTATAGCCCTATAGCCGGCAGCTAAATTTCAAATACCAGTCAAGTGTGTTGCAGGCCTGGTGCGTTGCTTGCGATCGTAGTAGCCAGGAAACGATGGTGGCTCCTTCACTCACACGAGCAAAAAGAAAATGCACTCAGGTGGCCACGCGCTAGCCACGCGCGCTCAGCATGGTCTGCATCCACTCCCAAACTCATGGACAAGAAAACAGATGAAACGATGAATCGCGAAGTGCTGGAAAATCTCCTTTGCCAATGTCCCTTTAGGTATACTTGAAGACAACTTGTGCTCCTCGTGTAGACGAACTTTGGTCCAAGTACAGTCCCAAATGAACTAGCTTTCACACGCTATAACATAGCTATGACTCGGCAGCAATGGCGGACAGCCAAACGGTGACTCCTCTCCGGAGAAATTGTTCTAAAACAGTCCGTCACTAAACATAACACTCTTAAGAGTTCACGGGTTGTGTACTCACAGTATTACATTCTCTTAAATGCAGGAATAAGTTAGCTACACATTCCTAAAACTTTACTTTCGGTTTACTACAACCTGCAGCAACTTCATGCGTTTACATGCGTCCATCTTGTCTTCCTTCTCCTCTTCTCAACTCTAAACTCACGTTCACTTCCTGCGAACTCCTGACCTTCAACTCACTTCTGATTGGTTAAGAAATTTAACATAAAGTAAAAAACATATTTCAATTCCATTTTCTTGCACACATGAAATACAATATTCTTACAGCATTTTCAAATGGTTACAATAAATCTTATAGAAAACAAAAATACATTTACCTTCATGTAAATGACAAACTCAAAGTGTCCCATACACTTCAAATATGCATGAAAATAACATAAGCACATTTAAATGCTTTAGCCCTTTTTAACTCTTTATTTATTCCACTCATGAACTTCTTGTATTTATGCTATTTATTAAACTTATTTATTAACCCCTTAATTACCAAAGGGCTACATATGCCATTTTCTTTATTCACTGTTTTTACTTTTATTTCTGTAAAACACATTGAACTGACTCGGTACTAGATGTGCTATAAAGGCTAAATAAACTTGCCTTGCCTTTCATTTACTTCTGGACCAGTCTTCATTGGAGGCTGGTTTGCAAACAAATCCAAGACTGTAGAAAGGCATACAAAAGAATAATGCTTGGCAGAACTAAAACCTACCTTGATCTTGGCTGCTGCATCATCAACGGAATAGAAGAGGTGATTTCTGTGTAATTTTGAGACAGAGGAGGTCAAGTTTTCTCCTCTGAGTGTATTTGTTCCTCCTTTGTCCTGTGAGACAGTCTCAGGCAAAGCCTCTCTCACAGAGTCCTTAAAGCCATATTTGGATGGGGGAAGCGAAAAGATGATTTAGATAGAAACAGATAGAAACTGTGAATGCAGGTCAGGATAAAGTGGCTAACAGATCTCACGGATAACAAATCTAAGTGCACGCAGGACAAGACGTTTCATCCTCCACCTTTGAAGCCATTTCAAATACTTGAGAGTCTAAGATCAGGGCAGCCTTTAATTTAATTTAATTTAATTTAATTTTTATTTTGCAGAGGAGGGAGGGCCAATTGGCATATGGGTTTGATACAATCATTCAATCATTTCAAAATGGATGATCTTTTTCCCGTCCTTTTCATTCCAAAGGTGACCAACATTTTTTTATTTAGTATAGTGTGTGTGTGTGTGTGTGTGTGTGTGTGTGTGTGTGTGTGTGTGTGTGTGTGTGTGTGTGTGTGTGTGTGTGTGTGCGCGAGAGAGAGAGAGGGGGGATTTCACAAGCTCTACACATTTGGTCATAAATAGGAAGATATATACAGCAAATGAGGAAGTCATACTTTGACACACCACACACTTTAACTAAGAGTAATTAAATGAGACAAGCAACAGGAACATTGACCACTGGTCACATTTCTGGTCAAGTGCTTTTTGTTACACTGTCCACTTCATGAAACAGCTACTTGCAGATATAAAAATTAATAATGTACTGTTCACGTGTTGCAAACTATACGGAAACAACCCCAAAAAGGGTCAAGTAGATGTATAAGAAAATACTGTACTTCTGGTAACCACTGCAATATAAAATTCACTATCTTTGCTTCCATGATATGCCTTACCATTAAGGCCAATTCCAAAGATGCATGAACAAAAAAAGTATTTTTAAAAACTAGGGGGGTGGGGGGGCTAACTAATACAGTACAGACCAAAAGTTTGGACACGCCCCCTCATTCAATGCGATTCATTTATTTCTAGGACAATCTATATTGTAGATTCTCACTAAAGGCATCAAAATTATGAATGAACACATATGAAATTATGTGCTTAACAAAAAAAGTGTGAGATTATGACAAATTTTTGGACCTGAACCCGATCAAGATGGTTTGGGGTGAGCTGGACCGCTGAGTGAAGGCACAAGACAGTTGGAAAACCATTTCAGGTGACTACCTCTTGAAGCTCATCCAAAAAATAAAAAGAGGACAAAGCAGTTATCAAAACAAAAAAAGGATACTTTGATGAAACAAGAATATAAAACATGTTTTCAGTTCTCTCACACTTTTTTTATTAAGTACATAATGCCACGTGTTCATTGATAAGTTTGTTTATTTTGTAGATTGTCACTGAAGGCAACAATCATGAAAATAAAGTAAATAATTTAATGGGAAAGTGTGTCCAAACTTTTGGTCTGTACTGTACATCCAAAATGTAAAGCACAAGTGTAGGCCTATAAATTTCTGCTCCATATTTTAATTTGAAATGTTGCACATCCAGACCACTTGATGGCGATGGTAATTTACTGTGAGCATAGGTGGTGGAGTAAAATGAGCAATGATTCTTCTGAACTAAAGCAATAACATTTACAAAATGCTGGGGTCAGCCCTATGTTCCCACACTTCTTAGGGTTAAAGGGGTGGTTCAGAATTTTCGATGTTAAACCTCATTTCCAAGTAAGCCTGAGTGATATCTGTCATTGGAGACCATTTTCAACTCATTTCATCCAGTCCTTCTATCAGCTGAGTTCGCTGGTGCTAGGCTAACGCAAGTGAACGGACACTGCTAGCCTGGCAATAAAAGAAAGTTTTACCCACTCTGCAGTCTCCCTTAGGCAAATACATTAATATGCCAGGTCATCGGTGTTGATTAAAAAACATCGTAAAAGAAAAACTACCCTTGAATCGCCATGATAACATTACATTTTGAGGTACTACTTTCTCAGCAGCAGCGGAATATACAGGTTAGTTGTTTGACTAATATGACGATAGACAGAGGTAATATCAATCCGCTGCCTTGCACACCTTTCGACAAACAGGGAACAATGTAGGCAAAATATAACACTTTTCAAGGGTAGTTGTACTTCAGAGATGATTGTATCAGCTTGGACGTACACATCGATGGCCTGGCATATTAATTCACTTGCCTAAGGGAGACTGCAGAGTGGGTAAGACTGTCTTTTATTGCCAGGCTAGCAGTGTCCATTCACTTGCGTTAGCCGAGCACCAGCAAACGTAGCTGACAGGCATTCGAAGCACCCAATAAACGGCTCTGGACAAACTATGCTTCCTCTACGAGAAAATAGGTGGGACTCCAGACAAAGGGCCCTATCTTGCAGGCGGCGCACCATGCCATTGCGACTCGCGCAACCTGTCATTGCTATTTTGTGCTAGCGCATGGTTCGTTTTTCTGTCAAGTAATTCACGTTGTCTAACTAGCAAGTGACTTTGCGTCCTCGGAGGTGTCGAAGGTGTGGCTAGGCGCGAAGTGCAAAAGATGCTATTATGCAGACGCAGAAAGGGATCCGCCAGTGACTGGAAAAAACCTCGTCATTCGTCAGTCACGCATTCCTGAAATGCTATTTTATGGACGCACAACGCAATAGGTAATGCAGTCCTTGTTCCAGCATAACAATGACGGCCACAACAATAATTATTACAATCGGAAAATCATTATGATGCTCAGGAAGATGTGGTTAACCACAATTTATTAGCCTGTAACAGAAAACGAGTGAGGATATAAGAAGGGGGGACGTTAAATGGAGAATCAAGTTTACTTTCGCTTTCGAATGAATATTCCGAGATATCTATCGGGACTAAATCAGCTTCCTTCGTGTCTTGTGCAGCCTGTAGACATCGATTTAATATTACCATACCCATTACGGCTCTAACTATGACTAGACCCGACGTGTGAGCTTGCTCGGTATTCAATATTTTAATTTCTTTAAATGCCCAAGGAGGAGATCAGCTGGTGTGATAGCAATTCACCAGGCGCTTTGCGCTGTTCGTTCTTAAAGGCAATGAGAGATTGATCTGTCATTGGTTATGCCTGTGTTACACCCATAACACACCCATGATTAATTAGGCATCCTAAGTCTAACCTTTTTGGACTTTGCGCCGGCGCGAAGTTTATTTTCTGCGCTGTGAAAATAGCAAAAAGCCGCCGACACACCCCCAAAACCATATGCGCCATCCGCCAAACAACAGTTGACTTTGCGTCGTCAAAATAGGGCCCTAAATATCACCTGTGGTTATTTAGTTTGGCAATAGCTACTAGCTAGGGTAGTTTGAGCCTTCTCTGAGAGTGGAATATGTGGCATGGTGATGCCCAAATCTGTGTTGGCTTTGCTTTTCTTTTAAAAAATAGAGAAAGGTAAGAAAAAAAGACATTTATTCATATTATAAACATTTATTCAAGAGGTAGCACAACCACATTATCAAATACATTATTATCAAGGCAACCAAAGCTTTTTAACAACAGTCATGCTTGCAGCTCCATTAGCTGTTTTAAATTCACCATAAACCATTATGGTATCTTCTGGCTTATTGTTTATTTTAAAGCTACACTATGCAAGGCCTTAAAGTGGCTTGTGGTGACTGTCGTGCATGTCATGTCGTGTCGACTGTCATGTAGGAGCAATTCAAAGACTGGTAGCATTGCATACCAGGCAAGCCGGCATTTTTTTTACGTAATGCAATATTTTACATTTTCACCAATCAATGTGGATTTGTTTGCAAACCAAAGAATTAGAACCAATAATGATTATTTTTGAAGACTTATGATAGCAGATGAAGGTAAACATTTCAGTATCTTTCCGTTTTCAAACACTACTTGACTTTTGCATTATGTGGTGTACTGTAACTACACCAGGAAGTCAATAGAAGGCGCCGCGAGAGCATTTACAACACTATAAAAGAGACTACAAATGAATTAACCTAAAAATGTTTCCTGTTTTACCTTTCAAAACACAGTGGTCACGGTAGTACGTCAGTGGAGGAAAAAATCAGAAATCAACATGATGATGAGACAAATACTAGACACACAGAGAGACTGATAGCCATTACTTTTGGTCCCTGTGCTTTTCAGCACATACACTGTATCACACCAGAGGTCAGGATTATCACTTCTCTTTAAAACTTTTTCAATTTCAAATGTCTCATATGGAGGAATCAGCACCTCTTTCTCGCTTTTTTCAGCAGAATATTCTGCAATGTCAGCACCATGGCATGTATAAGTTTCAAAACAAGACACTGTTGAATATCCCTTTGCCACATTACGGTCAGTGGAAGTGGACGTAAATGCACCAAATCGGATCGTAGAGCTCTTAACAGTAAATGTGCTTTTGACACCCCGATATGTTGTTAAACAACCTGTTTGATGTTTCTTCAGGTTCTGTAATGCTGTTGTTAACCAATAATGAAGAAAATACCACTGATATGTCCCTGCTTTATAGGCACTTTTACCAGTACGAGTTGCAGCATTGAAATCTGAATGTATGCTTTTGCTCATAACTCCAGAATATGTGTATACATACAAGGCAATAGACTCATTCAGTCCCACTTCCTTTCCTTTTTTACATTTTTCCTGTCCTGTAGTCCAAGCATCCTTAAGCTCCGTATCCAAGTCTCTTTTCTGTCTGAAGGACTTGTCCACCAAGGGTAAGATTTCCTCATGGGTGTTGTCATACTGATCATCAACACAGTTCTCCATCATATCGAGTGGCCACGGCTGCAGCAACAACATGATAGTAAGTCAATACTTTCCCATCTCTCTTCATATGTAAAGATAATATCCATATACGTATACCAGTATGTACATTTCTGTAAAATGTGTATGTCCATTTATGTCTACTGAAAATATTCATATAGGCCTACAATACGTAGTTGATACACATATATGAAACACTCATGTATGTAAGTAAGTATCTATCTACACATATTATGAAACAAATATTATGAAACAAATGTAATAGCCATGTATGATAGTCTCAGATAAGGGAAATAAGGGAATTTGTACATGCACAGTATAATAATTTAATACAAAGTGCATTGAGCCATGGTCTTTTAGTAATTACCTCTGAGGTTGCCTGTCCAAGGGCAACTCCTGCCATCAAAAGTAGGTTGAGTGCAGCAAAGGTCATTATTCTGACTAAATGATGTCAACAAATGATGACAATGAGTAAGCAAACAAATATAGAAATGAATAGTATGCTCATGTAGTTGCAAAAGTCGTATTGCGGAGATAAACATGAATACAATCCATGCAGTTTCCACATACAGTAAATGTAAAAATCAATTCAGAAAATTTGATCAAACAAAAGAAAAAGATTTGTTTAGGGCTTGTCTAGGTAAAGTACAACTATTCCAACTTCTTGAGAACCTATTTCATAACTGCATTTCAAACCTAGAGATATGACTTACCTTTTCTGTCAGTAGATACGACAGGGGATAGATGAATAGTGCCTCATTGAATTTCTACAAGCAAATGTGTCTGTCATGCTGTCAACCAACTCTTTTATGTATGGCTGCACTTAGATTCAGGAACAGGAAACCAAAGTGACAGCATTTATATTGCTAGCCCCATTGCCATTCATCACACTTCTAAATATTGTCTGGCTGAAATAAAACCCTTGACACTGCGAGGCTAAAATGATCAAATTTATGAAGAGAGTAGATTTTAAAAATGAGAGTAGGCAAAGATTTTCACAACACGGTACAGCATCAGTGCACACTGCACATACAGAAAACACAGGCATGAGCACGTACAGAAACCACACACACAGCACCATTAGAAAGACACGAACAGAGACAATAATATTTAAGTGAAAGTTTCCTGTTCCCCTTTTGCTCGCAAACCAAATCTGCAGTTTAGGGCTCTACGTGTCCGTACAGTCAGTAGTCTGATGCATAGATTAACCATGGTTTACACAGAACAGCATGAGTACTGAGTGTAGTCTGAGTTACTAGATGGTAGAAAAAAGAAAGTATATTATATATATATATATATAGTTTGAGTGACAGTCAATAGGGTATAAGAGTCAGGGGATGGAGTCAGTAGTTGGGGTGGCACTAGAGTTCATTAGGTGGAGGTCGCCATTTAGGTAGTGGTCATAAGGGGGCCAGCAAGCCAGATCCATCATGGGGCCTCTGAGAGGAAAGGGAGGATGGTTCTGGTGTGTGGGTCCGGAGAGGTTGGTCGGCATCGATAGTGGGGTAGGGGGGTTAGTGGCAGGGAGGGAGGGGGGGACGGGAGGTTCATCGCTCAACCAGTGTGGGGCAGAAGAGGCAAAAGAAACAAAAGGATTAGGCCAGTCTAGGAGGATATCACTTCATAATATAAGTGTGTCATATATTGTATGTCAGAGTGAGGAGAGGGAGAGAAAGAGGAGAAAGAGGGTTGTACAGGATGGCAAGTGTGCAGTAAGTGGCAGCACTAGGCTATCACAGCATAACTTAAGTATGGTGTATGGCATCTCACCAGCCCAGAGGGGGTCGTCAGTGGCCACCTTGGAAAAACAGCGGAGGCAGCCCTTCCCAGGAAAGCCCAAAGTGTTTTATCGGGGAATAAATGGATGGTATTGTGACCCACGAAAAAGTTGCGAGAGGACAAAGGGAAAGTGAGATGGTGTGAATAGGGAAATGTAGGCAAAGAGCTGTGTGCAGACACATCAGGAGGAGAGACAGCAGCCACAGCGCCTCCTAGAGGAACAATAAGACCACACTCATTTACCTCCTGACAAGTGTTTCAAAGATTCGTCACACAATGAATTACACAAAAGCAATATCAATCCAAACACTATAAACTATATTGGAGTTTATTTAGGAAATCAAGGCTTCAGAGCAAAAATTATCCTGTTCATTACTGACAACACACACACACACACACACATGACATACCACAAACTTAAAACAGACCACAATGAATGAAAGACAAAATTTAATGCAAAATGAAAAAAGGGAAAACATAGCTCTGTCATACACAGACAAGCCCATAATAGTATACCTTAATATCACCAGTGGAGATAATGCTTTTCAAGTGTGTTTTACATGGTTCAAGTCACAGGAGCATTATTCAATAATTGGAAACACTTTATTTAGGGTTGGGACTTTTCAGAAATTTTCGTGTTCGATTATTCAGAAAGTTAACAAACAGTTAATCGATTATTTGCGGAAAAAAAGACGTCATTTGCCCACTTTCAGAGCCATAGTCTACATACATGGGTTTGCGCCCATCTTCCCCACGCAAATTAATGTAAAAAAAACGCACATAAAATGACTTATATTTCTCCAAAGTTATTAAGGAAATACAGTATTTTGGCCTTCCGCAGCATGAGAGCGAAAGGATCAGTGTGCATTAAGGTGCGAACTTGCACCACATCAACCGTGTAGACCTGGTTGCGATGTTTAGGGATTTCGTGAAGGAATTGACCGTCAGTTATTAGAGCTCTAATGTAGCTTTTGTTTATGCTGTTAAATATTTTTTTCGACTGTACTTTTATCCAGAGCTTAATGACGTCCCAGATTGTGAAATAAGAATCCAGCTCTTGGCTAGATTTGTCACAATGTTTTGAATGCAGCATAGGCTATCATGAGCATTTTTGAATGCATGACGAAATATGGAACTTTTCTGACCAAAATTGCCAACGGATAACAGCTGGTGATAGGAAGAACTTTCACATAGTTTTGTTCAAACTCAGGACGAGAGGGCGGGCGAGCAAGGCACACAGGTATGCATATTCCAATGGATCACAAGTTCATGCTTTCCGAGACAGAGACAATTATTATAAAAAATTGACGCGCTCTGTAATAGCCTTCAGTAGCCAAGTAGGCTACGTTAAATAACGAATAACATTTTTTTCTCAAATTACGTAGGCCTAATAAGCAGTAACCAATTTATTAACAGCATGCCTGTTTCTCTTCACATCGGATAAAACATCGCGACTAGGCAATGCGCACATACTTTTTGCCAAACTAGCTGATATGAGAACAGTTCTCCAGTATCAGACCTCCTTTTAAATGACGTAGGTAACAGTGTCACTGTAATTGCATTGAAATTTATAAGCTATAGGCCCATGTTTCTTGAGAAATGGTCCCACACTGCTATTCTCCTCCTAACCTCCTTCACCTCTCCTCGTTGTTGCGCAATAGCGTACCGGAAGATGTAACTGCTCTAATGCGCAATAAATTAAACGATTATTCACTAAGCTTTAATTTTTATTCGAACAAGCCTTAACAAACAAATAATCGATAATCGATTATTCATTAACAAACCTAACTTTATTTGAAGGTACCATGACATGACACTGTCATTAACTTTGACATCACATTGTCATGAATCTGTCATAAACTTTATACACCTGTCATGACTTCTGACATACCCTAACTCTAACCTTAACCATGCAAAATACCAGGTGTAACTTCATGACAGAAGTCATGACAGGTGTATAAAGTTTATGACAGATTCATGACAACGTCATGTCATAGTTAATGACAGTGTCATGTCAGTCTTATGATGGTACCTTCAAATAAAGTGTAACACAATAATTTCACTTTGAGTATAATTGTTAATCCTCTTTTCTAAGTCGTTTGGAATAAAACTTAGTCACAAGCCACATCAATGTAATGATGAGCAACGCAACGGGAAACACACAGACATACCCATAGTGGTACCTGTAACTTTTAGTTCCAGTGCTTTTCAATACATATACTGTATCGCACCAGAGGTCAGGATTATCACTTCTCTGTAAGACATGAGCAATTTCAAACATCTCGTATGGAGGAATCAGCACCTCTTTCTCGCTTTTGTTTGCAGAATATTCTACAATGTCGGCACCATGGCATGTGTAGGTTTCAAAACAAGACATTGTTCCATATCCCTTTGCCACATTGCGGTCAGTGGAGGTAGATGTGAATGCACCAAATCGAATCATAGGGCTCTTAACAGCAAATTGTCCATTGACACCACGATATGTGGTTAAACAACCTGTTTGACGTTTCTTCAGGGCCTGTAATGCTGTTGTTAGCCAATAATGAAGAAAATACCACTGATATGTCCCTGCTTTATAGGCACTTTTACCAGTACGAGTTGCATTATTTAAATCTGTATGTATTTTGTATTTCTTAACTCCAGAATATGTGTATACATACAAGGCAATGGATTCGTTCAGTCCCACTTCCTTTCCTTTTTTAATTTTTTTCTGTCCTATAGTCCAAGCATCCTGTAGCTCCGTATCCAAGTCTCTTTTCTGTCTGAAGGACTTGTCCACCAAGGGTAAGATTTCCTCATGGGTGTTGTCATACTGATCATCAACACAGTTCTCCATCATATCGAGTGGCCACGGCTGCAGCAACAAGGCATAATAGTAACTCAACCCACATGGCCATCTCTCTTCGTGGGGCATAGTGATTTTATACAAATCTAATATACCAGTAAATTACTTATAATATGTGTTAAGTATATCCTTACACATTTATAAATATTAACATATAGTATAATACCAGATATGCACACAATATAGGCCTATATGTCAGTCAATATGTATATATGGTGGTACAGTATATGGACATATACATAATAAAGGTGAAATGAATCAGTCAATAGCCCTGTTGCTGGAGGTACCTGAATGCTGTCTTTGAGAAAAATTTGATGCTACATTGACCGAACAACAAACCGATTACTATTGCTGACTCAATGGGGCACAATGAAATGAAAGTGAAAGTAAGTTGTTATGCCCCATTCACTTTGTGTTAGTTGTTGGTTCACTGCTCGGTTTATGTTGTATCAAATTTTCTTATTCTTTTTCCTACCTACAGCACTTGATGAGTTTGAACAACAGGGCTATGGACCGGTTTTACACTGGATTTCTCCTTTAATTTTTTTTGTATGTGATAGTCATTAGTAGTAAGGTTACCTCTCCAAGGGCAACTTCAGCTATCCAAAGCAGGTTGAGTGAAGCAAAGATCATCATTATGACTAAATGTTGTGGACCAATAATTGCAATAGGCCTAAGTAAACAAACACATGTAATACATATTCTTTTTGATGTTATTCAGCAATTACTTGATTATTACTACACTGAAATGAGTTCATTGTCATATCAGCCTAGAGAATCAACATATTTAATTCTCTGTTGTTCTTACTGCACTTTGCCATTGCAGAAAAGTTTTAATTAGTATAAACAACAGAATTGTTACTGTAAGTGATTTTTCAACTAGACGCTAATAAGAGAGATTGTAATAGTCAAATCTGAACCAAGGTGGGAAAGGCATATCAATTTAAAGTTTTCTACAAAGTAAATTATTTCAAGCTTTCTTACCCATTTGATAATTTTAACTTCTGCTGAATACATTTTAGGCCGAGAGGTATGACTTACTTACCTTTTCTGTCCGTAGACAGGACATGGGACAGAGGGACAGTTCTTCTTTGAATTTCTACATATACATATGCGTCTGTCTCACAGCTGCACTTAGACTCAGGAAACAGGAAGTAGGCCTAATTACACCATGTAAACACTTTACTTTCACTTTCACCTTATTTTGCATCATCCTTTACACCAGTGCTACATTGGTATCTGATATGTTACAGGGGCCAAGCTAGAAAATTACAACATTTCAATTACAAGAGGTCCGGATGGAAAATTGACACAAAATTGATATCAGGCTAGAACGGATTTGTCGCATAATAAACACACAGGTTTATTGCTTGCTTGTTGGCAAAGCACTTTTCAGTCCATTCACTTTGAAATTTATAGTTTTCTGCGTCAACTTTTCACTTCTTTGGCTTGGATAGCATCAAGTTACGTGACAATCCACATGACTGAGTATTTGTCTCCATGGAGATGACCTCTGCCTCTATGAGCTTGGGTCATAAAACATAAAATAGATTAAGAGGGAATTCAAGAAATGAGAAACAACACAGGGATTTTCACAGTGCATCATGTCAGAAGTGCACACGGCTGATGCACTGCACACACAGGCATTCACACATGCACAAACCACATGCATTCGTTAGAACGGCACTAAAAGAACACTTCAGTGAACACTTCCTGTTTTGCTGACAAACCACATTGGTGGTTCAGGGCTCTCGGAGGTTCAACGGTTTACAGGTCAATGCAGGGCCACAGACAGCAAGACATACTGCATTGGACTTTATAGTAGCCATTTCCGAAATGGCCTACTACTATGCTACATGTGCTACATGCTGCTTGTGCCCCAGCACACAGTGCAGCACACACTACTGCTTCCCACATTTAATTAATTAGCTGCAGGTGCTCCATTAGACTGGCTGAGCCTCATATGCTACTCCCCAGTATGCAGCATGGTATGCAAGCAGCAGAAGAGGCCTACTGGCCACATGACCAGAACCTCATTAATTAATGGACTACAGGTGCTCTACCTGACTCAAGGTTAATTGAGCCCCACACTACTCCTGTGATATTTGTCATGTACTGCATACTACAGGCTGATGTCTGCAGAGTTCAGTATACGAGCAGTATGTAGTAGTCAAGTAGTAGGCCATAGATACAGACGGCAAGTCCGGGCACGCCCATAAAATCAGCTCCTCGTGTCCCCCATGTGGGGAAAACAAACCCTAAATTAGTGAAGGAGTCAATGGCATGCTAAGCTACAAGTTACACTGAGCACCATCTACAAGGAGCCAGACACATTTTTGAGGGCAATGCCTGAAGGTAGTAATGATGGTCAGATGGTCCGATGTGAATTCTGAACTTGACACCCCTCCAAACGCGATACTGATGACAATTTAGATGATGTTTGTTAGCTTCATTAGCTTGCTAACTAGCCAACTTCATTGATCACCACAGTAAATGTAGCTAACTTTAGCTTGCTTAACTGAGCTAATCAGACTTGTGATTGAAAGTTGCTTTACTTTTGACAGGAGCAGAGACGGCTCATGACATTTCTATTAGTGTAACTGCAATAAACAAATGATGGAAAAATGATCTTAGTCTAAACACAAGTAGGCAAACAGGTCATGATTAGACAAAACATCTAATATGGACTTTGTTAAATTTTACTTGGCGATCTTTTATTGTTAAGCAACTTTCTCTACCTTGTCCATTCACCATAATGTTAAATTGGCCTCTGTTATCCCCCACGCTGACTCCACCCTAGCATTTTGGGGGCGTTAACCGCACTTGCCGTCTGTATCTATTTCGGAAATGGCCAGTGTTTTCTTGAGAAATGGTCCCACACTGCTATCCTTCTCCTAACCTGTTTCATGTCTCCTCTTTGTTAGTCGTGCAAGATACCGGAAGATGTTAGCCTGACAAGCCCTCCCAGTGATGTAACACCTTCGAAGTTGCTGTCACTGGTCTGGCCAGCTGCTGACAAAATTCTTGTAGAGTTTTGAAAGTCGATGGCAATCAGGCTAGGAAGATGTAGGCCTAGCTGTTTTAATGCACAAGTTTTAAATGATTATTCATTATGCTTGGGTTTTTATTGAAACTATTTTTTACAAACAAATAATCTATCATTGATTATTCATTGCCAACCCTACTGAGAGGCAATCGTTTTGTCATCAGCATCAATCACTCCCACGGAATTTCAATTGTTAACAGTACTGTATGAACTTCTGCACATTTAGGTTCATCTTCAAGATCAAATTTATTTACAGTATATCACACATACACACAGTTTATTAGCCATTCAACAAATATATAATTGTGTGCTTGGTAAGGATTAAAAATCAATCAGTGTCATTAAGAAACTGCTACTGTATCTAAGCTTCCCCACTTATTTTGTAATTATGGCAATATTACACATAAACCTTTATTTTGTTATGTTGTATACTTATAGCCCAGGGGCCATATTCTCAAAGAATCTTAAGGCTAAAAGTAGCTCTTAACAGTCAAATTTAGGAGGAACTCCTAAAAAAAATGGGCGTGCCAGTCGTAACTTTAGGACTCCTAACTTTTTGGGATAAGAGTAATTCACAAAACAGTTCAGCGCTAAAAGTAGCACCTAAGTCTGGGACAGCTTAGGGGTAGTACAGAGGACTTCTAAGTCACTAAGAGCAACTCCTAACACATCGCGATTGCATGTATTACGTCCTAATCTTTCGAAACGCACGTGAAGAATCATTTATTTGAGCATCCATGGATTGCACAGTTTACAAGGAATGCAAACATGCCACCAAACCCGTGTTAAAATATATATGCAATTTTTCACAGTCAAGTTTAATTTGTGTACTTCCTCTATTTCTAAATGTGCTCTCAAAAGTGCAGTAAAAACGGTGCAAAGATACTTCGTTATTCCACCGCGAATCTCGTTACCGTTTCATTTATGGCTTGTCTTATGCGCTGCGGTCGTAGCACAGCCAGATAAGAGAACATCACGCAGATTACGCCCACCTGTCACTCATCAACCAATCGCCAATGTAAATGCAAGCAGGCTCGTGCATGAGAGCTGACGTCAACCATAGCAACACAACTTTTATTTTAGCCTAAGAGTTGAGAATACGGCCCTAGAACTCTACGTCTAGAGACCCCTGATAGAAACCCGTTGTAATCCTTCCTCTGGCGGTGGATAACCAATCACAGCGCGGTATGTGTACAGGAAATCGTAAGGCGGGCTTTGTACGATGACGACAGTCCTGCTCAAACCAGAGCCATATGTAGAGATTCGTCTTTGGCTTTAGTTTTGGACGAATTGCACTTGTCATTTTCTTTGAAAGTGAAACAATAAAGTGCACTGAAGTCTTTTGTTCTGAAAAAATATGTCTTTGCCGTTACCGACGGGCTATGGGAAAAGTTTGATATACCAGCTGGTACCACTGGCCGGAACGCTAGCCTATTACGTGGAGAGGCAGTTTGAAAGACAACGCAATCACCCGCCCCTCCATTGAGGCACAGTGTTGATAGATAGACTCCTTTCTTGTTTAGCACTGCGGAATAATAATTCCAAAGAATGAACAGGTCTTCCACTTTCTTCAGCCAAACTTGGCATAGTTTATTGCTACCGAACACATATTGCTCCTGTGAGCAGCCAGTACAGAGAGAGAGAGAAATGGTAACATCCCCCTTATATATCCCTGCGTAAATCCATCCTATATATGGCTCAACAGCGCCACCTCTTGGATAACTCATTATATGCATTCATACACCACTCTCAACACTCCCACTTATGAATGACATATTCACTGTTCAACCTTTGTACAGCCAAATAAACAAATAAAACAAATACAAACAATAAAAAAAATGTGTGTTATCATATGCATGACAAAAGCTTCAACATGTTACACACCAAACATGACCTCAGCAAATTTCTGCAGTTTAAGCCTAGAGGCAGGTTTTGTCATAACGTCTGCCACCATGTCATCTGTGGGACAGTAAACAAGTGTCATTTTATCTTCCCTTATGATAGACCTGATGAAATGGTATTTTACATCCACATGCTTACACCTTTGCCTACACACGGGATTCTTAGTGAGTGCAATTGCCCCCTGGTTATCCTCATAGACAACAGTTTTCTTGTACACATAGGTATCTATGCCCCCCAGTAGTTGTTCCAGATGGATACACTCCTGTATTGTTAGTGCTAGGGCCATGTATTCGGCCTCGCATGTAGATAGCGCTACAGTGCTACAGTGGGTTGTTTCTTGGTTCTCCAAGAGACTAAAGCGCTGTCTTTGCTCATCCTCACACAATACCCTGAGGTACTACGCCTGTCGCTAGCATCCCCAGCCCAGTCTGCATCGCTATGTGCTTGTAGTCCTAGGCCATCTTCGCTCTTTCTGAAACAGAGCTGTTTGTCTGTAGTACCTTTAAGATAGCGCAAAACATGTTTCACTGTACCCCAATGTTCATCAGTAGGATCAGCAAAATGCTGTGATAACTTGCTCACTACAAAACATAGGTCAGGGCGCGTACAGGTTGTCAAGTAAATTAAGCTACCAACAGCTTCCCTGTACTTCTTCACATCAGACATTTTAAGTGAATCTTCAGAGAAGTCTAGCTTTTGGTCACATGGTGTTTCTCTGATCCTACACTCATGCATGCCAAAACGTTCCAGTATCTTTTCAACATATCTTTTCTGGGACACTTTCACACAGCCGTCAGACTGGCTGAAGTCCATGCCCAGAAAGCACTTCAAACTCCCTAGATCTTTCATTTTAAACCTGGTAGAGAGCATGTTTTTCACTTTCTCTAGATTGTGTTTGTCGCTGGCTGCGATAATAAGATCATCCACCCAGATGACTACAATTATCTTCCCTGCCTCCTCAGACTCTTTGGTATAGACACAGTGGTCTGTCAAATTCTGAATGAAGTTGTCATCCACAAGACATGTATGGAGCATCTCATTCCAATTACGCCCTGACTGCTTTAGGCCGTAAATGGACTTCTCTAGTTTACAAACTAGCTTCTCTCCCCCTTTCTGTAACCCTCAGGCTGTTCCATGTATATGTCTCTGTCAATGGGTGCGTGCAGATAAGCTGTTTTCACATCCATTTGATGTAATATAAGATTGTCTTGGGCTGCTTTCTGCATCACTACACGTATACTTGTAAAGTTGGCTGTTGGAGAGAATGTCTCACCATAATCTATCCCTGCTCTCTGACTATATCCTTTTGCTACAAACCTAGCTTTGTACTGGTCATGTCCATCAATGTCCCCCTTGATTGAGTACACCCACTTCCCTCCCACTGTCTTACTGCCCTCTGGCAACTTAATCAGGGTAAAGGTCTCGTTGTCCTCTAAGGACTTCATTTCCTCGTCCATCGCCTTCCTCCACTTTTCTGACTCAAGTGATGCCATGGCCTCTTTAAAGGTCAGAGGTACACCACTAACTGCTCGGTAACAACAGTCTACACTTGTAAGTGTACTGTCATCATCAGTATCATCTGAAGTGTAATCCCTGAGATATGCAGGGGGTTTACGTTCTCTGTTGGGATATCTCCCACTGTCTAGTGCAGGTGACGCCGCCCTAGGCAGGTTTTCTCCATCATTCTCTGATGCTGACTGTGGGCCATCAGTCTGTACATCTGTGCTCAATATCCTAGGCTGTGTGTTCTCTACTCTCTCGTCACAACCCACTTTGGTGTCAGGCCCTAGCTCCTGTGTCTGAGTCTCGTTCTCACATGTTGTCTTGCTAACAAATTTTACAAGTCTGTGCTTCTGCACCTTTCCCTTACTGGGGAAGTAGACTAGGTATGCAGGACTGCCTTTGTCATGCCCTACAAAAAGCCCCCTCTCACATCTAGGATCTAGTTTTCCTCTGTCTTGTTGATAGGCATAGCACACCGATCCGAATTTATGCATCTTAGAAAGATCACACTTCTTACCCGTCAGTGCTGTGTACGGGGTAGTGCCTGTGTGCTTGTTAAAGCATCGGTTCCTAGTATAGGCTGCTTCCTGCACGGCATAGTGCCAAAGACTCTTGGGTAGACCACTGTCTATAAGTTTACACCTGGCCATCTCGAAAAGAGTACGCCCTTCTCTCTCAGCGACCCCATTCTGGTGTGGAGCATAAGGGCAGGAAGTCTCATGCCTGATTTTGTTCTTTCTCAGTAGTGCCTGAAACTCTCTGCTAGTGAACTCTGTTCCATTATCGGATCGGATGCATTTTACAGTGCCATACGGCGCAATATCTGCAAGATACTTTTCAGTAGCCTGGACGGCATCGCTTTTAGCTTTCAGGAAGTAAACAGACACTGCCCCTGTGTGTACATCTGTGAAAGATTGCATATACTTGTAACCATCTATGGACTCATTGTTTACTGGACCAGCTAGATCAGTGTTCACCAGCTCAAGTGGTGTCTTTACCTTATCAGTTGGGTTTCTGTTTCTAGTTTGAGTGAATTTTCCCTCTATGCATACAACACATTCTTTATCAGGCCTACGCTTTGCACCTTTAATGTGCATGCCCTCTGTTACATCCTGCAGCTTCAAGATATCCTCGTAATTACAATGACCCATCACCTCATGCCAGGTCTGGATATCGTAACTAACATGACATACATCTACTTCACACTCAGTTTGTAAGTAGTACATTCTCTTGTGCACATACATATTGAACCTTGTGCCATTTGGTAACACTATGGCATCTTTACCTTCCTCAAAGAACACTTTGGCTCCGTGATCAGTGGCAGATTTCACAGAAAAAAGTTCTTGAGGGTAGGAGGGGATGTATAGGGCATTCCTTAAAGTCACTACACACCGGTGGCCTTCACTGTTTATGAGACATACCTGTGCGTCTCCCTTGCCTTGTGCCACTCCAACAGTACGCTTCCCATCGGCCAGTTCCATGCAATGTCTATCAGGTTTGAATGTACTGTCAAAGTTTTTGAACTTGCTTTTGTCATTGATGATATGGGACGTCGCCCCCGTGTCCACTATCAGTCCCTTTCTCTGAATCTGCAATCGCTGTCCTGAGGGGCTGGTATCTGCTGTTTGTGCACTGAAAGTGTAGTCTTCTCCTCCTGTGACTCCTCGAGCGCCATCCGGTTCCTCGATCTGCTCTACATCCACCGCCATCGCCATCTTGGACACACGCACACCTGGTGTTCCCTTTAAGTTCCTTCTTCGTGCACGCCTTGTCAGCGTGCCCTCTGCTTTTGCAAAAACTACACCAAACTTTTTCTGCGCAGTCATCTCTTCTATGGCCCTTTTCTCCGCAACGCCAACACACCATCTCTGCTGGCCCGGTTTTTCTCCTTGGCGCCACTTGTGCTCTCAGCACCCTTTCTCCCGCCTCTGCAACGACTGGCTCCAAATCTTCCGAGGCTTCAAAATTTCGCAACTTTGCCTTGAACTCTCCTAATGACATGTCCGCTGAACTATGCGTCACCATCAGCGTGAACGGCTTATATTTCTCCGGTAAACCTCTCATAATCATCGCCATCATTAGCCCTTCGCTAGGTGCTTCACCCGCACTTTTGAGAGCAGTAATAATCTGCTCTGCTCGGATAACATATTCGGTTACAGTCTCATTGTCAGCTTTCTTAAGCGCAGTCATTGTTATGTACAGTGAGACAATTCGGGGCCTACCTTTCCCAATGTAGTGTTCTCTCAACACTTTGAGACTCTCTCGACCATTGTCCTTTGTATCTCTGAATATCAGTCCCAAGCTCGTATTGTCGAGTAGCGGCGCCAATGCACAATAGGCGTCTGCATTCAGTTTATCGTCTTTAGCCTTTTCCTCCACCGTCAGTGGTCCCGCTGGCTCTGTGAGGATTGTCTGCTTCAGCCCAACTCCATGCATGCAGCACAGCATTCTTTCTTCCCAGAGCTCATATTCCTCTGCTCTTCCGTCGAACTTTGGCCATTCCGTCTTGTTTCTGTTCGCCATGACTTCTTCTATTTTAGCACCTCAGCTTTTCTTCTTTTAGCCTAGTTTTAGCTTCCCGGTTCTCCCGATGCTAAACTAGCTCTACTTCTATGCTAACGTAGTCTTGCTAGCTGCCTAAACATGTGCCCGTCAAACTTTAGATTTATTTTCGGTACCTGGGCCCATAACCTGTTGATAGATAGACTCCTTTCTTGTTTAGCACTGCGGAATAATAATTCCAAAGAATGAACAGGTCTTCCACTTTCTTCAGCCAAACTTGGCATAGTTTATTGCTACCGAACACATATTGCTCCTGTGAGCAGCCAGTACAGAGAGAGAGAGAAATGGTAACATCCCCCTTATATATCCCTGCGTAAATCCATCCTATATATGGCGCAACAGCGCCACCTCTTGGATAACTCATTATATGCATTCATACACCACTCTCAACACACAGTCTATCAGTGGTCTTCAGACTATACATTCTTATGATATAGTCTGGCGTGTCAGGCTAGTATACTTATACTATTCTGTAAAATATAGTTTGACGTTTTAAATACATTAACGTTTATCCCTTGATGCCTTTTTTTGTTACACCATTCTTACCTAATACTTAACCAGTACTTCAGGAGCTTTAAATTAAAGCGTTACTGAAAAACTCTTTTGGGGATTTAGTTGACATATTTTTGCTGTTTTTTATCTTCCTTTTTCCTCCTCAAACAAAAGAGTGAGAGATTGAATCACAGGATTTCTCCTTTACAGCTGGCTCCATGGCTAAAGAGAAACCCTTCTAGACGTGAGAAAAAATGCATTACTGCAAGAGAGAGGATGCAAAAGAAAAGTTTGAAGGTAAGATCAGCATGGTGCTACAAGATTTTGCTCTGCACACACACACACACACACACAAACACACACACACAAGCCTGTGAACCAGCAGTGCCCTGCTTTCACAAGCCACACCGGTTTTGTTTTTTTCTTGCATATGCCTACACAAAACCACACACTTCAGTCAGGACTAGTGTCGAGCTAAAGTGATACATACAAGACACCAAAGAACACATGTCAACTCAGTCATTTTTACGTCACTTTGTTTTGCCTGTGTATGCAAGGGCAAAAGTTGCATGCAGCCTATGACTACCCACAGTTCCTTGCAAGGCAGACTCGTAAGCACTGTTTCCTTCTTGTCTTAAAGGAAAAATCCGAAGAGAAATAAACACGTAGCCCTACTGTTTCATAGTGCCATGCGCTCTCATAGCCACCTCAATCACTGGATTTCATGCAACGCAGACTGAGATAGCGAAACGGCAGCTAACGGTAACAGAATGGGGCATTTCAAAACGAAATCAAATTGATTAGGTTTCATTTTTGACATGCCTCATTAGGGATGAGTATTGATAAGATTTTATCAATATCAATGCCATTATCAATTCTGCCTATCAATCCAATTCCTTATCAATACTCTTATCGATACCTGAGGAGCCTAGTTCATGCCAAAAAAGGCTGGCCTTTTCTCAATACAAAGTACATACAAGAATGGACTTCCTTACTTGCGAGTTCAATCTTGGGAAGTCGAGAACGAGAGTATAAACTTCCAAGAATGCGAGGACACAGTGCGCTGAACCTGCAGTTTGAGACGCTGGGTACTTGTTACGTTAGCTACGAAAGCTACAGGGGGAGGCTGTATACGCTTGCCCCAAAACACACCGGCAGGTTGGTGGATGACAAGCTAACAGTGGTACAAACATTGTATCTCACCACAGACACACTTTTTGGTTACAAGACCCATGTGTACAGAGTTAATTTAAACAATTTCCCGCCTGATTTTAAAATATATCAAGTTAGAAGCTCAGAATGTATTAGTTTAAAGACAGAAATGGTAAATCCTTGCATTAAGCTCCGCCAGCCTCGTATCTCAGAACGGAGCGCTTAAATGCAGTATGGGGAATAATGGTCCTGAAGTTATCAGAAGTCACCATCCGATGCATCCTCGAAAAGATGGCTGAATCAAGATAACATCCGGGAACTCAATGCGAACTTGAGTAAATGCGAAATTTTGAATTGGAACAGTACTTCGGCTGTGTTTAATGACGTTTCACGAGTCCACGAGATCGCAAGTACATTCAAGTATGGATATTGAGAAACGGCCGCAGTCTTTATAGGCTTGAGAACAGCTACGTGTCTCTGTTTCCTCAATATGGTAGGCTATGTGAATCACTGGAGTTAATGTGATAGCTTGCTATGAAAATTGCGCTAATGCACCGCAACGTGCGGGCAGAGAAACTAAAGAATTGATAAGAGAATTGATAACGTTTGGAGACGTACAATATCGATGGAATTGATCATTTTGAACCGGTTCTGAATTGGAATTGGTTCTCGATACCCAATTCCAATTCGATAATTGGTTCTCGAATTGGAATTGGTTCTCGATACCCCATTCAGTTAGTGTTAGCTGCCGTTTCGCAAACTTGGTTTACGATGCACAAAATTCGATCATTGAGGTGGTTTTCAATAGCACTTAGCAGTATTAAACAGCAGGGCTACGAGTTGATTCACTCCGGATTATACCTTTAAGGAGGTCATAAATATAGTGTACCATAGATTGTTAGCAATTACCAGCCCGAGAAAATTTCATAATGTTGGTTCCCAAAACAGGTTTCCAAGCTCTATTTTAAGACTGTCTGAGAAGCTCACTTTACTGTTATTTACTGTAATGACAGCGTTGTTCTGACACATTAGAACTGTATACAGGTTTGAAGAATGAACATACATTTCATTGACAGAGGAAACAGATGCTGTAACTAAATTATTGTATTTAATACTCCATCTAGAGGCTGGATAGTGTTATTGCAGGACTAAAAACAAGATTTTACCTAAACTTCAGGGCTCTGTTCTGATATATTATCACAGTAAATGGAGCGTCCCATTTTTAAAAAAAAAAAAATATGAGAAACACAAACAAACAAACAAAAACAAATGTCATGCCAGGAAGGATTCCATAGGACCTAAAGGTTGGATTTCCATTTAGGAAATGTTTGTTTCCTCTTTCTAGGCCTCTGTATGACAAATACTGCCATTTGTCTGACTGCCATGTTCTTGATAGAACCCCAGACCTAATAGTATGACTGCAGTGATGGAAGTCGTTTGAAACACATAGAATGAAAAATATATACATTGTAAAACATCTGCAAGTATACTGGGCCTGAGTCTCTAGTCATTCTTATGGTTACCTTCCAAATAAGCATGCAAGTCTAGCATATTGTAGCAATCGAAATGGAATTTTTTAAATTTTATTTTTTATTTAGCCTTTATTTAGCCAGGATAGTCCCATTGAGACTAAGCATCTCTTTACTTCTACCAGGGAGTCCTGGTCAAAATGGCAGCAGTATAAAACAAGCAGTTGCAGACAAGACAAAGACAAATACAGAAAAAACACAATTTACACACATACTAGACACTTACACAAAAGACAACTAGAAAATCTTGAATGCCTTCATTTTACCTAGGGTTAGTAAGCTGAAGAAAAATGCAAAGTCAGTTCAGTAAAAGACAAATAAGAAAGTAAAGTCAGTATAGTGAAAGAAAAAAGTGAAGAAAACTGTTAAGTCAGTATTGTGAAAGATAAAGTTAAAGAATCAATATGTATCAGTAGGCATACAATATGTCTCTTTAATAAAGACTCTGTAGTCTCACAGGCAGAGGGCACCATTTCCTTCAGGCTGAATCATATACAGCTTTAGAGACCATTAGGCCACAGTTTGACATACATACTGGTTGAGAATATATTGAAGATCAGCCATCCAATAGTCCTCAAGTTAACAAATGTAGCAAGGCAATGGACAGGATTATTATGGTCTGGGAGCAGTAAGGGCATCCTGAAAGAGGAGAAGAGAGCAACACATTTAAAATTACAAGTAAACTCATCACTTACTGTCAAAAAAGCAATTGATTCCTAATACAAATGTATTCATTTAAATAAATCTCCTCACCTTACAAAAGCAGCTTTTACATTAAATCACTTGTCTGCTTGTCTTGTCTGCGTCAGTATCAAGGGACACAAGGGACACATCTTTCTCGGTGGCCATTATCATAAAGGCTTCCAGTTTGCCGACAGAAAGGCAACTCTTCAGTCTGTGTTTGATGTAGGGGAGAGTCGAAAACGACCATTCTACCTGAGTTATTGACAGGGTCAGCAAAAACTTGTATGCCAACCCAAGTAGTGGGTATGCATGAGTCAAGTCTGAGAAAGATTTTGTAGCAGCACAAGGGCCACTCTTTGCAAGAGACACAGGCTTTGCTTATTATGTCCATCTCTTCTTGATCACCAGACTCCTCTTCAACTGCTCTCATAGCATAGTCATCCAATGGCGATTTTGACAGCCTGTCCCATTGTTGTGCCAAGTTTCTCAGTTCAATGTGTAGATTGTCAACCGCCGCTCTGCTGTCAAAAACAACTAGGCGCTTGCTGAGTTCCTCAAGTGCAGATTCAGGGAGAGCGCTGGTGTGGATAAGGGGGAAGATTTTAGGATGTAGGAGGGATGAGTCTGCATACAGGGTGGCATGGGTGAGGAATCTTTTCTGCATGGCCTCGACAGCTGTATCAACAATTTGGTGATGCACATTCACCTCATAGGCCTTCTCTGAGTCACTGAGACTCTCATCCTGGGCCATCTCTCCTGGCATGACTTTCCTTCTCTTGACCCTTTTCTGAGGAAGTTCAGCCTCCACTTCCAAATCTAGGTCCTCCTGCTCCTCCAGCTTCTCGTTTGCCCAGTGGACAAAAGGAGCGTTTCTCAAAGTCGAGGAAGCATGCTTGGAAGGCTGCTTTTTCAAGCATTCCACGTCATTATTAGTCGCCAAGTACTGTTCCAAAGTCAAGCATCCTTCTAAATTCTAGCGAGGACAGAGGCCTTTGTTCATAGATTTTTCAAGGATGCACTGATGGAACCTTGTTTTTGAAGTGTACGACTTCCAAGGCTAGTGTGCTACCTAGGAAGCATGCTTGACTTTGAGAAACACTCAAAGAGTCAGCTGCATGTTTGACTGCTGGGAAATCTCTTGCTATGTTTTTGAGTCCATCCTGGGTTGTGGTCACCATTCTGTGGGCTGAGAGGATGTCCACTACTCCAGTCTGTAGATATTTGGAAAGTGGTGATGTGAACTCAAATATCCGGAGAAATAACTGAGCTGTTGTTGTCATTCTGTTAACATTTCGCCTAACATTAGCCTACTTCTTACCAGGCTAGCTATTCTGAGCTCCTCATCCTGTCCCTGGGTCACGTCTGTCTCTCCACCTCCGAATCCACCTCGTTAGCTTCTTCCTCTGTGTTTGGCCTACACTGTTCTATAGAGACATTCGGTGGCATCCCGACAGACCGTGCACTGGGGGCTGCTGGTGTTGTTGACGGCCCTGCACCTGGTGCTGTGGTCGTGGTGGAAGCACTTGCAAACATGTCAGTAAGCTTTGCACATTGTGCTGCATCCACTTGTAGGCTTTTAAGCCTTTTATCTCACAGCTTCTGTGCACCATCCTATCATTTCCGCTGTTTACCCATTTCTGTTTTTGACTGTTCTGTCCTAGTCCGTTCAGCTCAAATGGCAGGATTGATGACCTGGGGCAATGGTTGAGGGGACGAGCGGGCCAAAGAGGTGCTGAGAGATTTCATTGGACTAGCCCATTGTCCTTTGAGAAATTCTACCAATAGCCACATTTTGTGTTGCAATTACCGCCACGGCCGATAAAATAATATAGTTTTTAAAAATAAAATTAGGACGGCGCCGGCCCAAAAATATGCCTGGGCATTGCCCAGTAAGCCTTATAGCCAGTCCATGCCTGCCCTGTACTGTATGTGTTATATGGCCCACATTGCCCTGACCAATGTCAGATAGTGTTGGTGTGTGTGTGATAGAGCGACAGAGAGAGAGAGAAAGAGGTGATGAAATATAGTGATGTAAAAGTTGAATTGTGTGTGTGTGTGTGTGTGTGTGTGTGTGTGTGTGATGAAATATAGTGATGTAAAAGTTGAAATGTGTGTGTGTGTGTGTGGTAGAACACTGTGGTTGCTCACTTAAAACTCAAACACATTTCAAGAAAAATTTATTTGCAAAGCAGTTTATTTTAGTATATTCAATGTTCCGCAGAAAGAAATAAAAAAGTACACAGATATATGATGCAACTAAAACAAGTCCAGAGAGTAGGGACAGATTGCGCAAGATAACCTTTGTGTAGTTTGTGCACAGAAAGTGCACTATCATTTATGCCTTGATACTTTTTGTTAAACCTACTCCTTGCCCAGTACTTCACAGACTGTAATTTAAAAGTTTACCAATGAAAGTAATGACAGACATTACAACTGATCTCTGTGCCTTAAATAAGGACTTCATCCTTATCCTCTTGAGGATCCTCCTCAGGATCCTTCTTAGGATCCTCTTTGGGGTCCTTCTTAGGTCCTTTCTTATGTCCTTTCTTATGCCCCTTCTTATGCCCTTTCTTGCCCCCCTTCTTATGCCCCTTCTTGGACGCCAATTCACACTTCAGGTTACTCTGGACCTGAGAATGCTCCAACACATACACAGTTTGACACCAGTCTTCTGTTTTAACATCAGTGACATTAAATGTCTCATAGGGAGGAATCAGCACCTCCTTCTCACCTGGGGGGCCATAATCTTCGATATTGGCACCATTACATGTTTTGATTTCAAAACAAGAAATTTCTCCAGATGTTTTTGCCGTCTCTTGGTCAAGGGGTGCAGAGATGAATGAGCCGAATCGAATCTGTTTGTCTTTAATATCTTTAGGAAATTGGGCCTTAGTACCACGATAAGTTTGAACACAATCATTTTCGTCTTTCTTCAGGACCTGTATTGCACGTGTTAACCAAAAATGAAGGAAAAGCCATGAATATCTCTTTTTTAAGTACTTATTTCTACCCACACGGGTTTCTTTGCTGAAAGCCTCATACATTTGAGGTTGAGCAGCACCTCCCTGTGCGAATAAATACAAGGCAGCACAGTACTCTTTTTTCAATTGCTTATCTTTGCACCATTCCTGCCCTTGGAGCCATATGTTCTTAACTGACTTATCTTTGATTTTTTTAAACTTAAGGGACTTGTAAGCTACGGATGACATCCACTTCATATTACATTTGTCATACATATCGTCAACAGAGTCTTCTGCCATATCCAGTGGAGTCTCCTCCTGCAGTAGGGACAAGGCATATCAGTAACTCAAGTACCACACACATATGAGTAACTCAAGTACAACACACATATGAGTAACTCAAGTACGACACACACATCAGTAACTCAAGTACCACACACATATGAGTAACTCAAGTACGACACACATATGAGTAACTCAAGTACGACACACATATCAGTAACTCAAGTACCACACACATGAGTAACTCAAGTACGACACACATATGAGTAACTCAAGTACGACACACACATCAGTAACTCAAGTATGACACACATATGAGTAACAAGTACGACACATATGAGTAACTCAAGTACGACACAGACATCAGTAACTCAAGTACCACACACATATGAGTAACTCAAGTACGACACACATATGAGTAACTCAAGTACGACACACACATCAGTAACTCAAGTACGACACACACATCAGTAACTCAAGTACCACACACATATGAGTAACTCAAGTACGACACACATATGAGTAACTCAAGTGCGACACACATATGAGTAACTCAAGTACGACACACATATGAGTAACTCAAGTACGACACACATATGAGTAACTCAAGTACGACACAGACATCAGTAACTCAAGTACAACACACATATGAGTAACTCAAGTACGACACACACATCAGTAACTCAAGTACGACACACATCAGTAACTCAAGTACGACACACGAGTTACTCAAGTACGACACACACATCAGTAACTCAAGTACGAAACACACATCAGTAACTCAAGTACGACACACATGAGTAACTCAAGTACGACACACATATGAGTAACTCAAGTACGACACACATATGAGTAACTCAAGTGCGACACACATATGAAAATCTCGTGATGAATGAAGGCATATTGATGTAATCTTATAGTGATAAGTGGGGAAGGTACAGCACCTGGCACATGGCAACTTGAAATATTAAGATCTGGAGAAGTACAGCAAAGGCCAACATTCTGTGAAAAATATAAATAACAATTAATGATTTCGTTTTTTTGTTGTTTGATGCAGACAGTTGCAAAAAATGTATGCACCAGGTCTGAATGAAACATTCAGACATGAATGAAACATTGACACAAGCCAGGTACTTATGCATACTCCAAGACGTATCAAAATGCTACTTGTCACCCCATTACTGAATATTTTTAAAATTTAGAACATTTTGACAATTTTTATTTAGTGAATAGATGGAAAAGATGGAATCTGAGGTGCGTACCTGGGCTCCATTGTCTCCTCAGTGTTGGGAGTCTGAGACCTTGCAGGCAGATTCTCACTGCAGCAGCAGAAGACTGGGTTGTATCTCGACGAGCTGTTGGTGATCTCTCTCAGCTAGAGGAGAGTGAACACAAATTGTTTGGGTGCCACCTTAAATACCCTATGCACACACACACACTCATTCACACACACAGAGACAGACAGACACACACACACACACACACACACACACACACACACACACACCCTTGGCACACGCCCACACACACATACAACACACCCAAACACACACACACACACACATACTGTATGTCTTAGGGAGAGTGTATTTACACTGAGGCTAAACTGTGCACACAGATTATATTACAGACAAATGACAAGTAGGCATAAAAAACTGTTTCACATATTCTTAATTTTTTTAGGCTATAGGAAAACTTATGGGAGAAGAGTTGATTTGGTAAGACTATCCGATAACTATCAATTGCGTGCGTTTCAATGAGAGCCGTAAACAAAGTTCTTAAACGGCACTTCTCAAAAAGGAGGCATACACGCCATGCCCATAGGCGGTTCTAGACAGGGGGCTCGTGCCCGTGGAGAAGTGACCCTGGCCCCTGTGCTGACCAGATAATAAAATTATTACTCTCATAAGCACTGTAAGAAAGATTGCAACGTCTGACTGACTACCAAATACAACACTCAGCAAGAATTAATTGCTATGGGAAGTTACCTAACAACTTCTTAAAATGCACCAGATTGCAGGAAATTTCCTGGGGGAGGACCCCCAACCCCCCCTAACTATAGTCTACACATTAAATATGTGTATTCAATTATTCTATATTCTTGATATTTTGAAGGTCATCATTTGATGCTGAAGTTTATTTCAGTGGTAGCCTACATTTTGTAGCCTATATGTGCCCCCTTGAAAAAAACCTCATGTCACGTACTTTCAAAATGAATTTAAAGCACTGAATAATGGGATTGTGAATATATTAGCTTCAATTTCAAAAATCGTGTCAAAGGAATCACTGTTATGCATTCAGAAGTTTATCAAAACACTTTACATGATTGACAAAAACTCAGCTAAGCTTGTTTGTATAATGAAACACTATAGCCTAAACATATCTATTGCATCTATATACATTTCTCTCCTCTGGACCCTTAAGCCGGCCGCACACCGGTTCCGACAGCATTGCGGAGCACTTTCGAATCCGACAATTTTGCCTAGCACCTAGCACAGTAGCCGGTGAAATTAACATTGGATGTCAATGGACGGCTCCGACAAAATAGACTTCAATCGTAATTCACAACCGACGGCGGAAGACTTCGGCGCTGGTGTGCGGGGTTGCATTGAAAACAATGGAATAGAATGTTGGAAGCAGAGTGCTCCGCACTGTGTCGGAAGCGGTGTGCGGAGCCCTTTACTGTGAGACCAGGGCCGGTTCAAAGTACTTAGGGGCCCCAAGCAAACAGGGCATGGGGGCTCTTCACCTCCCATAAACACCTACATTAACCAGATTATTCTAATCTTCAAGCATCTTTTATTAATATAATTATTTGTGTTGAACTTACAGTTGTCTACCTTCAGTCTTGAATCACATTTTATTGAAAAACACTCCTCACAAAAATACTGAAATGATCAAACAGTCAATCTTGGGGGCCCCTATCAGCCTGGGGCCCCAGGCAATTGCCTGGTTTGCCTGTCTTGTTGCAACGGCCCTGTGTGAGACCTGTAGTTAAAACAGTCAAAACACTACTTCTTCAGAATATAGCATTGCCTCATTCCTTCTTGGACATTTTGTGATGATTCATGGTGACAGCCATTTTGCAAAACGTCCTTCTAACTGTGGGGCACACCCCACCAGTGGAACGTTGATTTGAAATAGCACTCACTAAGAAATATGGTGGGACAGAACAAAACATTAGCAACAGTTGATTTTTCTTGATTGCTAAATGTTTGTGCAATTGAACATGTCGAAATGTCCTACAGTTGGTTTGTGCTTATCTTAGGCCTCTCTTTTCAGTCAGGGTTCATCCAAGGTTTCTAGTGGTGCTACTCATATATTTATAGGACAAAAACTCACTGAGCTACAGACATGAGTTTGGAATAGTCCTAACCGTATCCCCACAGGGGTCCCGGACCCCAGGCTGTTAAACATATTTCTCAGGTTTTTTTCAAGTTCAAGGCCTTGTTCTTACAAAAGTATTATAGGCCTACACATAAATCAGCCTGTCAGATGTACACAACTGTTATATATGCGCTGTATCACAAAATCTAAAAGTTGCATTTTTTCTGGGTTCAGTGTATTGCAAAGGATCATGGGAGTGTAAGTACACTCAAAATGTTTGAGATGGCTTGAAATGCCTTTATTTATGGGAAAATGAAAAAATGAAAAACGGACATGTTAGTGGAAATACTTTCAAATATTATGTTCATCAAACATGTCAGGGTTTACAGTGTGCTTTCATCCACATATGTATCTCCAGGTAAGGGGATGCATAATCCATTTTCTTAAAAAGATGGAGTGATTCAGGGCTGCCAACCCTGAGACACACATATTTCACAGCCTCCATACACAGTGTTGAAGTGGAAGTCGGTAAGCTATGATTTTTTACAATAATCATCTATCTATTAATGCAAGGAACATCTCTCTCTCTCTCTCTCTCTCTCTCTCTCTCTCTCTCTCTCTCGCTCGCTCTCTCTCTCTCGTCTGTGTGTGTGTGTGTGTGTGTTCCATGCATAACTCTCACACCGTTTGTCCAACTGACCTCAGATTTGGTATGCATCTTGCTATTAGCATGAGTGCGTGCAGTCAATGTCAAATTTATTTGTAAAGCACTTTATAATAGACAACAGTCAGCCAAAGTGCTATAAAATAACAACAAAACAAAATACAATACAATAATAATAAAAAAGCAAAATAGTCAGAAACGAGAAACTTAATATAGCTTAAATTAACTAGGGATACTTTTTTTTTCCTTTTAATGAGAAAACAAAGAAAAGTGGGGAAAAGAAACTTAATCTTACTTATCTTAAATAACTTATGACTTAGATTATGAGAAGCTCTAAACAGAAGAGAAAGAAAAAAGAAAAGTGAAGTGAAGAATAAGACGAAGAATAGCGCACACTCATGTCTTCTTTTCTTAATTTATATATTATATGCTATGAATTAAGAAAGGAGGACATGAGTGTGCACTAAATGTATATGTATGTATCATGTATAGTTCATATATCCTGTATACTTAATATTGCCTGGTAGCACCTCCAAGTATACATACATGTAGGCCTAAATGGACTACACATTTCAGAGAAAACATTGTTCAAAGATATCCTAGGATGGCAGGTACTCAAGCATCTTCTAAAATTTGGCTTGGCAAAATGAAATGGCAAATTTGAAGAGTTGACAAGGCCCCAGTTTTGGAGATAGAAGACTTTATATTTTACAGTAAGTATGTCTGGTAATAGGATAACATTCTGCAAGATATACTGCAGTTGCTCTAAGATTATTAGATCCACAGGTATTAAGAAAAAATAAACACATTTTTTGCCCAACTTCAGGATCATATACCAAAAAACTTAATTAATATATCAGGTCCAAACTTACTTTTCTTCACAGATCAAATTATGGTTAAAATTATATTAAAAGGAATTGGGAGGGTGTTTTGTCCCATCTTGACACATTGCCTGGTCAATTGGTCAAACTTTGATCTTCAAACATTGGCTATATTTGGGTGGGTAATTTTATTTTTCTCCTATCTCTTGATTCCTATGGATGTGTTTACCTTTACCATGTGTGTAGTAGGGTGGTAGGGAAGGACAGAAAAAAAAGTTCAAATTAATTTGTATTCATAAAGCACAGTTTATTTTAGACTCAATGTCAAAGGAAAATCACAAATATCTCTATATGATGCAACTAAAAAAACAAAAGAAGATACACATCAGTCCCAGAAAGAGATGGAATACCAGCAAGATCCCCAGAGCAGAATAAAGTCATTTATTGTATTCTTTCTCTTACAGTATTATTTTATTTAAGCAGTCATAACTGTATTGGAGCCAGAAATATACTGCTGGTTCAAATTCATAGATGGCTATTTGTGCCAGAGCAAAGTTCCCAATAAGAGTAGACAGGACACTTCTAACATTATCAGAAGCTAAGTAGACTAATTGATGTTAAGCCTTTTAGATTTAGATTTAGCCTTTAAGACGAGCGTGGTAGCAATAATAGAGATACTGCACTGATTCTGTGTCTCAAGGCTTACGGTTATTGGGCTTCTTATTGGAACCCTTACTGGGCTTCTTATTGGGACCTGTATTGGACTGCTTGGGTGCCAGTTTACAATTCAGATTACTTTTGACCCCATTACTCTGCAACACATACACAGTTTCACACCAGTCATTTGCTTTTATATCAGTAACTTTAAATGTCTCATAGGGAGGAATCAGCACCTCTTCCTGACCTATGAAAGCACTATAATCTTCAATATAGGCACCATAGCATGTTTTGATTTCAAAACAAGAAGTTGTTCCAAACGTTTTTGCTACATCTTGGTCGAGGGATGCAGAGGTGAATGAACCTAAACGAATCTCTTTGTTTTTAACATTTTTAGGAAATTTTACTTTGGTGCCACGAAAAGTATCAAAGCATTTTCGTTGGGTGTTCAGGTCCTGTACTGCACGTGTTAACCAAAAATGAAGAAAAACCCACATATATTGATTTCCTATGTAGGCATCTCTACCAGTACGAGTAGCAGCATTGAAAATTGTATATAGTTTCCCTTGAGCAGTGTTTCCAAGTGCGTATACATACAAGGCAGCACAGAATTTATCTTGCAATGGCTTGTTTTTACAATTATTCTCCGCCTTAGCCCAACTGTCCCTAAATTTATTATCTGTGTTTTTTTTATCATTTAGGGACTTGTATGCTACTTCTGACATCTTCTTCATATCGCAGTTGTCATACATATCATCAACAGAGTTCTCTGCCATATCCAGTGGAAACTCCTCCTGCAATAGGGACAAGGATTATGAGTAACTCACATATGACACACATTTCAGTAAGTCAAGTACGACACACATTAACTCAAGTACGACACAAATATGAAAATCTTGTGATCAATGAAGGCATATTGATGCACTGTAATCTTATAGCAATTAATGGGGAAGGTACCTGGCACATGGCAACTCTCACTGTTAAGATCTGGAGAAGTACAGCGAGGGTCAACACACTGTCAAAAAATATAAACAATTATCTCCCTTCAGAAGTGATTGTCTTCTCTGATTGGCTGATAGGGTGGGCATTGTTTTTGTATAACTGGCTACCTGAGACGATTTCTGTTAAAATGTTTCACCACTGTTCCATATCAATGCCTTTTAGAATGGTAACTATAACAACAACAAGCAGGCTTGTAGATCTACTTTCAACTGAAAATAGTACCCAAACCGAACAGGTTAACCTCTTTTAAATTACAGTTGCATGTTTCTTTGCATGTTTTAAACGCTTCTTTAAATATACAGCAGAGTAATACAAACGGGAGATAAGTGGGATAACGACTTTCAAGGTGACCGGTTCTGCAGAAATAATGTGTTGGCGGAGGTAACTCCATCTCCACGTTGTGTGCTAAGTTCTATGTTCTAAACCTCCACCATACCATTATTTCAGCAGAACCGGTCACCTCGTCAGCCGTTATCACTTACTAAAAACAAAATAATAATCTGTCTCTCTTTGTTTTTTTTTACTGTAAAACGATTCTATGGTGATCCATGTGGTTGTTTGGTGCAGACGGTTGCACAAATTAATACCCCAAGTCTGAATTAATTGAAAGATGCCAGGTACTTTTACATACTCAAAATGCGTCATCCTATTACTGAAAGAATAATTTTACAATAGAATTTGTTGAATAAGAGTGTTGAAATCTGAGATACGTACCTGGGCTTCATTGTCTCCTCAGTGTTGGGATCTGAGACCTTGCAGGCAGATTCTAACAGCAGCAGCAGAAGACTGGGTTGGTGCTTGAAGAGTTGGTGGTGATCTCTCTCAGCTCAGAGGAGTGTGAACACAATCATCTGGGTGCCACCTTAAATACCCTATGCACACATACACACACACACGCACACACACACGCACACATACACACACACACATGCACACACACACAGAGAGAGAGAGAGAGAGACGGGTGACACACACACACACACACACACACAAACTATACGCAGAATCGCAGATTATATGAGAGACAAATAACATCAAGGTATAAAAACACAAATGATAAACACAATTTTTATAGGCTACAGCTGCACTTAAGGGTGAAAAGCTGATACAGACAGTCATTTACGATTTATGAAGGCAGTCCTAAGAATAGTGTGAGTACAAGACAGAATGCATTCTGTTGATTACAGAAAAACGTTGGTTTTTATGTTACAGTCCGATGCTGACAGTTTCACACCCACGTTCTGTTTTTGCAGATGTATGAAAAAGTCTGACAGTTTCACACCCGCTGTCTGTCTAAGCATTGTTGCTTAACAGTGTAGCATTGCATTTTGTAATGATTGATTAATGATACAGTTTTGCTGTGCAGTTGTGTTGACAGTTTAGAGAAAATCTTGTCACATGATTTAAAAATGAGTTTAAAGCACTGTTTTTTAGTTTGAAGACTGAACAGATTAGCTTCAAGTGTTATAGCCTCAAAGATCGTGTTAGAAAAAATAACTGTTAAGCGTCGAGAGAAAAAAAACTAAACTCTTCTAAACTCTTTACACGATTTCCAAAAACTTTACCCCGATTTGCTGAACAGATATACTTGTTTGTAGAACGAAACACTGTAGCCTAAACATATTTATTGCATCTATGTACATTTTTCTCCTCTGAACCCTTGCTGTGAGGCCTGTTAAACAGTCAAAACACTCCTTCACAATACAGCATTGCCTCACTTGATGCAAGATGATTAAGTTATTCTGTAAAACGTCCTTCAAACTGTGGGGCATTAAGAAATGTTGTGGGATAGAACAAAACATTTGTAGCATTTTTTTTAAAGATAGCTAAACTTTTGTGCAATCAAAATTTCGAAATGATTCCGGTTGGTTTGAGCATATCTTATGCCTATCTTTTTCTCACAGTACTAGTGCTAGTTTCTGTTATGAACAGAATCCAAAGAAAGAGTGGAGTCAAGGATAACACCTAGATTTCTCACCTCAGTGGTAGTGGAGTTGAAGTAACCAGGAATGGATAGCTGTACAGAAAGCGATCCAGTTTTTGAAAGATGGAAAGGATGGAGATGAGGATGACTTCCGTTTTGTTCTGATTTTAAATTCAGATTATTTTGTAGTCAAATTCTCTCAAGAACCTATGTTTAAAAAGACATGATTAAAATGTATAATGCAGAGGGATTCCTTTACACTGCTACTACAGAGGTTTATCAGTTGTCAGTACATCTTCTTAGCTGCAGACAGTTTGGAAATGTATGTAATGGGATGACGGCCGACAAGGTGACTACAGAAATAATGGCGAGGTGGAGGTTTAGAACTCCGGCGAGGAGAGCAGCACGGAGGCGGAGTTACCTTCGCCAAGACATTATTTCTGTAGAACCGGTCACCTCAAAGGCGGTTATACCGCTTATGTCCCGTTTGTATTTATCTCGCATATATTGCGTATAAAACATAAAAGGAATATGCAATATGCAATTTAAAGGGACACCAGGCAACGTTTCACTGTTAATTTACCATCCTCAAAGTCACTTCGATGATTAAATGGTTCGTTACGGGGTGACCGATGGATCTCTTATCAGTCTCTATCATTTGTTTCGCTGTAATCCCGCTTTGCAGAATGACTGGTCGCGGGTCCACGAAATAGAAACTGAAAGTAGGTATAACGGAAATTGCAATTATTACCAGCTTGTCAGACAACGTAGCTCACGAAAATGATCATCTTTGGTTCGTACTTTTTGGTTTGCAAATAAATTTACAGTGATTGTTGAGAATGGACAATGTACTTGTAATTTTTATATTTCTCGCAACTGTAGGTGGAGCTCTGAAGATAGAAAAACACAGTCCTGTCTGGTCTCCGCCAAGGCAATGTGGTCACAGACACAATATAAATTCCAGATCATGTTCTGGATCACCAATCGCCACCAAAATCGAATCAGTTCTTGCTTGTCCCAATACACATTGTCTGAAAATTTCATCCAAATCCGTGCAGTACTTTTCGAGTTATCCCACTGACAGACAGACAAACAAACAAACAGACAGACAGACAAACCAACATGACCGAAAACATAACCTCCTTGGCGGAGGTAATAATAATAATAATAATAATAATAATAATAACTAGAAAAGCACTCAGAGAACGCAGACCTCCACCAGGGCAATGTGGTCACAGACACAATATACATTTGAGATCATGTTCTGGATTACCGATCGCCACCAAAATTGAATCAGCTCTTGCTTGTCCAAATATACACATTGTCCGAAAATTTCATCCAAATCTGTGCGTACTTTTCGAGTTATCCTGCTGACTAACAGACTAGCAGACAAGCAAATGTGATATAGACAGACAAGTCTAATGTGGGAGGGGAGACTATTCCAGAGCTGGGGAGCAGAAACAGAAAAGGCTCTGTCACCTCTGGTTCTAAGGTGAGAGGAGGGAAAAGAGAGAAGAAGTTTAGAAGAAGATCTGAGTGGCCTAGAGGTACAATAGGGACTTAGCAGGTTGCAGGTGTATTGTTGTGCTAATTCATGTAAGGCTTTAAAAACAAATAGTAACTAGAAAAGCGCTCAGACAGCGCAGACCTACGCCAAGGCAATGTGGTCACAAACACAATATAGTCTACATTCCAGATCATGTTCTGGATCACTGATCGTCACCAAAATTTAATCAGCTCTTGCTTGTCCCAATGTACACATTGTCCGAAAATTTCATCAAAATCCGTGCAGTACTTTTCGAGTTGTCCTGCTGACAAACAAACAGACAAACGGACAAACAGACAGACAGACAAACCAACGAGACCGAAAACATTTCTACAATTCTACATTTCACTGGCAACCAGTGCAGTTCACAGAGCACAGGAGTGTTATGATCACGCTTCTTAGTTCCAGTGAGCAATCTAGCAGCAGCATTTTTAACTATCTACCAATAGAAGAGTTGGGAAGGCCAAAATAAAGTACAATCTAATAAAGTACAATGAATTACAGTTTTTAGTCTTTAGAAGAGAGGAAAGATTTTAACTTTGCAATAGTTCTCAATTGGAAAAAAAATGGCCTTCATCACACTGTTTACTTGTACGTACAGATATTATCTGCATGCCAGGTGAAACTGCGCAATAGCAACTAGGTGTAGTTGTAAACGGTTCGCAAGAAATATGATTTTGAAATTAGTTGGTCAATTTCTTAAGCAACTCTGTGTCCATCACACACCCATTTTTCTTTGTGCAATAGTCAAACATAACGTTTATTCCACAAATGACAAAGCATAGTGTAGACCATATACCTGGGCAAACTAAGGCCCGGGGGGCACATGCGCTATTGAGCTATTTACTCTGGCCCATGGAGCCTTCTCAAAATAGAATTATTTCTCAGCCAAGATGATTTCTTATAGGCCTTATTTTGTCAAATTGGTTGTATTCATGAAATACAAAACCCCCCTGAAGAAGAAAGTGGGGCTATTGGTTATAGACTTGCCAATTTATCAGCATCAACCCCTTATATATCACAATGTTCTATCTGGACAGGGAGTCCTTGGGCAGGCTTACGGCCGATTCACACACAAACCTGTGCGTGAGCGGCGCGTAAGCGGTGCGGGCGCGGTTTTGGAGCGATTTCATTTAGAATACATGTTAACAGGTTAGGTCATTCAGACTGCACGCGTGTTCTGCGCGGCTCCTGTCCGGTTTCTGAGCGGTGAACCGCGCAGCTCCCGCGCTGCTTTTTTGAAATAGAAACAAGTTCTATTTTTCCAAGCGTTTTCAGCGCGGTAAGCGGGACTTGCGCGGTGTCCATAGATTTTGAATGCAGAGCTCGGGCAGCCGCTTCGTGCAGAACACCGCAGAGACAATTTCTTGTGTGAATGCCCAAGCCCACAGGCACCGCTCACGGACCGCTTACGGACCGCCCCGCTCCCGCACCGCGAACGCGCAGTTTGTGTGTGATTCGGGCCTTAGCGTTGTTTGAGTCGACTTGTTAGTTGTGCTGAGGTTGAAGTCGTCTTACCTGGAGATCTATCACTTGTGACCAGACTATACATTTTATGTGACCAAAATACAAATACCAGCAACAGTGCGTGAAAACCTTGTGAAGACTTACAGAAAAGGTTTGACCTCTGTCATTGCCAACAAGATGTATATGACAAAGTATTCAGATAAATTATTGTTATTGGGCGAATCACTATTTTGTCTCCCATACTTGAAGTGTAGGCCCACCTATGACAAAAATAACAGAACTCTCTCATCTTTTGAAGTGGTAGAACTTGCACTGACTAAATGCGTCATTATATTATAGAGTACCTATATTAGGTGTACAGTGTAGTAAAAAGCGTAGCCTTGTAAAGTCTTTATATAAAAAGTCTATATATATAAAGTTTTTATATAAAGTCTTTACAAGGCTATGCTTTTTACTACACTGTACACCTAATATATATAAACTCTTTTTTTAAAAGAGTATAGAGTATAGTAGGGATACAATATTAGTGCAGTATCGAGTAGCACAGTATTAATGTAGTATAGTACATACAGTGTTGGGCAAGCTACTCGGTAAATGTAACAAGCTAAGCTAAGAGTTACGTCCACATCATATGAAGATTCACTACACCAAAGCTACCGGAAGACAAAATGTAGCAAGCTAAGCTATGAAAAATGTCAGAAGTAGCTTAACTATTGTGAAGCTACTTTTAATACACAAAAAGGCCAATAAATAAGTCCAAAATAGGAGGAAGAGCAGAGGAACCCTGAGATTTGATGAAGGCCATTATTTTCTTAAATCTCAGAGTGCCTCTGCTCTTTCCCCTTTTGGACTTACACTTCACCCCGTACAGATGAGCACCTGAGTAACATTGTTTGCACAGCCTCCTGAGCACTCTAAGCTCTTTGTGTCTTCTCAGGCCTATATATAAATTCTGTGATCCAACCAATTGTACAAGTATTAGTGATCAAACTATCAGGCATACAATAGTAACTAACTAATTATATCGAAATGTAGCCTACTTTTAGATTGGGGTAAGATATTTTCTAAATTAAACTTCATCAAATTGACACGATAGACACAATTGATTTTCATTATGGACACTTTTTTGAATTATGGCACCTGTCAGGTAATAAATGCATCACAATACTGTAAGAACTGATCCTCGGTGCATGGCCTAGATGAAAGATTTGCTGTTGTGAACTGATGCCCTGAAAATGTAGCTTGTGGGAAAGCTACCACACTACATTGCCAAAAAAGTAGCCAAACTACTGAAAAGCTATCAGATTCAGAAAATAGCTACACTACAGCCAAGCTACTCAGAAATGTAGTTAAACTAGTAGCTTCACTACTTGTAGCTAGCTACTGCCCATCACTGAGTACATATACAGTACTTGCACATACGTACAGTACTTTATTCAATAGAGAAAAAAGCAATGGCACAGGACTCATATGTAGTAGAAAAAATTTGTGAAACTTTTGTTTCTTATTTCAGGCCTTGACTCATGTTGCCATCTCTTCTACTGACTCATCTTCCTGACAGCCCATGACCCCTTATACCATTTGCACGGATGGACTTCAGTTAAATACACAAATACACTAGGTAAATACACAAATGGAGCAGAGATGGTGGTCACAGATGGTTTTCTGGATCACTGATCAAATCAGTTCTTACTCATCCCAATACAGACGTTTTCTGAAAATTTCATCCAAATCCATGCACTGCTTTTCGAGTTATGTTGTAGTACAGACACACACAGAAACACACAAAACCTAAACTTTTGGCGAAGGTAACAATGGATGATGATGATGATGATGATGGTGAAGATGATGACAACTTCTGTACATTTCCGCTTGACATTGTCATCATGGAATGTACAATATGCCTCTCTAAGGCCCAGCAGTCTACTCAGGAAAAGGGCTTAGATCAGTGTTTCTCAAACTTTTTCAGACCAAGGACCACTTTGCCCAAAAAATGTGTTGTCAGGGACCATCTGCCCTCACGCCCCCTCACCAAGTCACATGCTGCTACCCTTTAACTAAGGAATTTATAGAGTAGGCACTTCAAATAATAGTAAATAACAAGTCTGCCTCTTATATTCAGTGAACAACTAATGTTTGGCCTTCAAATAATGACACATATTTTTATGGTAATCAACACTTGAGCTTGCTCACGGACCACCAGTGGTCCCCGGACCACACTTTGAGAACCACTGGCTTAGATAAAGGTCATGGAGTAATACCATCTTCACAGGCAGAGGGCGCCATCTCCTTCAGGCTAAATCATATAAATCTTTAGAGACCATCGCATTACTGTTAGTAGGCCTACATTCATTAACATTTGCTAAACAAGGTACCAGTTGTTGGTCCCTCGAGTAGGTGATATGGTTAGATGACTGTGTAGTATCAGATGGAAAAGATAGAATACAAAATAACCAACAACAATATCAATTGAATGGGGCATAAAATGAAAATGAAAGTCAGTATCTGTGCCCCATTTTTTTTAAAAAATTGGATTTAGGGGACTTCAATATGTTGTTCTGCATTTAATTCATTTTTGTCTTTCTCTGTCATTCAGGACTTACACTGTATAGATTATATGGCCCACATTGCCCAACCAATGTCAGACATCGGATAGTGTTGGTGTGTGAGAGAGCGATAGAAAAAGAAAGAGGTGATGAAATATAGTGATGTAAATGTTTGAATGTGAATTGTGTGTGTGTGTGTGTGTGTGTGTGTGTGTGTGGTAAGAGAGTGTTGTAATTCACTGTAAAACTCAAACCCGTTTAAATCAAAACTGTATTTGTAAAGCACAGTTTATTTTGATGGAGTCAATGTTCTTCAAAGTAAAAATAAAAAAGACAAGAAAAGTTGTGTAACAAAGACGATACACATTACAGTCTCAGTCCCAGTCCGGAGACTGGCCAATATTGCCAATGATTATGTAGATAACAGGGCACCTGAGGCATTGTTGGGTTAAAAAGTTTAACCAGCGTTCTTTATCAATGCTCTTTGCATTGATAAAGCATGCCTTGCAGATCTTCTTTTATAAGAAAATAGTACCCCAACCGAACAGGATAACTTCTTTCTAAACGGAGCCACATGTTTCTTTTATATTTTAAACACTTGCTTACCATCTATACGTTTTAGGTGCAACCGGGTGATAAGCGGGATAACGGCCTTCTTCGCCATACGTGTCGTCCATTATTTCTCTATATCGGAACACCTCGGCGGCCGTTATCCTTTACATAATTATGCAGTAAGTACACTATCGTTTTACCCTTGATACGTTTTGTTGAACTGTTACCTTACCTACTCCTTGCCCAGTATTTCACGGACTGTAATCTAAGTCCATCTTTACCAATGAAAGTAATGACAAAAGACACAACAACTGATCTCTGTGCGGTCTTTGGTATTTTTTTTTCCAGGCAGTGCTGCCTTCTAGGCACTACTCCACTCAGTTTAGGGTTAGGATGAGGGCTGAGGGGGTTAGGGTTAGGAATAGGGTAAAAGTAGTGCCTTTTAGGCTGTGCTGCCTGGAAGGTGCCATTGGGGGCAAAAAACACCATTGAGCCCTTAAAACGCAACACCAGCCTTATCCGTCTTAGGATCCTTCTTGGGGTCCTTACTAGGCCCCTTCTTATGCCCCTTATGCCCGTTCTTAGGACCTTTCTTATGTCCCTTCTTGCCCCCCTTATCCTCTTTAGGATCCTCCTTAGGCTCCTTCTTAGGATCCTCTTTGGGGTCCTTCTTAGGACCTTTCTTATGTCCCTTCTTGCCCCCCTTCTTATGCCCTTTTCTATGCCCTTTTCTGGGCGCCAATTCACACTTCAGGTTACTCTGGACCTTAGAATTCATACCATTGATCTTTTTAAGTCTCAGTTAAAAACACATCTTTTTTCCCTAGCCTTTAATACTCCCTAAACCCTTTTCCTCTTTTATTTTTGTTATTATTTTTGTTTGTTTGTTTTATTTGGTCATTTGCATATTATTATTATTATTATTATTATTATTATTATTATTATTATTATTATTTGTTTATTGTTTATTATTATTGTATTATTATTATTATTATTATTATTTTTAAAGCACTTTGGATCAACTATGTTGTTTGAAATGTGCTATATAAATAAAAGTGACTTGACTTGACTTGACTAGAATGCTCCAACACATACACAGTTTCACACCAGTCTTGTGTTTTTACATCAGTGACTTTAAATGCCTCATAGGGAGGAATGAGCACCTCCTTCTGGCCTTGGGGGGCATAATCTTCGATATTGGCACCATGGCATGTTTTGATTTCAAAACATGAAATTTCTCCAGATGTTTTTGCTGTATCTTGGTCAAGGGATGCAGAGATGAATGTGCCAAAACGAATCTCTTTGTCTTTAATATCTTTAGGAAATTGGGCCTTAGTACCACGATAAGTTTGAAGGCAATCTTTTTTGTCTTTCTTCAGGACCTGTATTGCATGTGTTAACCAATAATGAAGAAAAAGCCATGAATATCTCCTGTTTAAGTACTTCTCTCTACCAGTACGAGTTTCTTTACTAAAGGTCTCATACATTTTAGGCTGAGCAGCACCTCCCTGTGCGAATAAATACAAGGCAGCACAGTGTTCCGTTTTCAATTGTTTGTCATTACACCATTTCTGCCCTTTGGCCCATATTGCCTTAACTGACTTATCTTTTTTTCTTTTAAAATCGAGGGACTGGAATGCTACAAATGGCATCTTCTTTGTATCACATTTGTCATACATATCGTCAACAGAGTCTTCTGCCATATCCAGCGGAGTCTCCTCCTGCAGTAGGGACAAGGCATATCAGTAACTCAAGTACGACACACATATGAGTAACTCAAGTACGACGCACATATGAGTAACTCAAGTACGACGCACATATGAGTAACTCAAGTACGACGCACATATGAGTAACTCAAGTACGACGCACATATGAGTAACTCAAGTACGACACACATATGAGTAACTCAAGTACGACACACACACACATCAGTAACTCAAGGACGACACACATATGAGTAACTCAAGTACGACACACATATAAGCAACTCGAGTACGACACACATATGAAAATATTGTGATCAATAAAGGCATATTGATCTTATAGCAATTAGTGGGGAAGGTACAGTACCTGGCACATGGCAACTCTCACTGTTAAGATCTGGAGAAGTACAGCAAAGGCCAACAGTCTGTCAAAAAAAAAAAATGTTTATAAAAAACACACTGTCTTGTTAAACAGCTGTAGCATGTGCACATGTTGGGACTCAAATATAGAAGCAAACAACTGATAGATAGGTTAATACTTTATCAATGAAAAAGTAGGCCTATTAGGCCTACTAAAAGAAAAAGGGGGGTCAAATGTGCACTATAGTTATTTATTTGTTTGTTTATTACAGGGTTTTTTTTAGAAATCTTTCCTACTTTTCAGTTCACAGCCCTTGTATCTCCTTTTTTTATTGACCTCCTCCGTTCCTCTAATTTTTACACCTTTTTCACTCTCTGTCTAATACTGTATTATGTACTCTATACTGTAGGAGGGCAATTGTAAGAATCGTGTGAGTAGAAGTCACAGAAGTGTACATGTATTTTAGTGTGTGCTATGAAACTGCAAACCAAGTCACATTAACAGTACATTGAGTTGTTTTTACAGTTCTTCCCTAAAACCTGAACATAAAAGTGAATGTAAAGTGATGATTGGGTTTGTAGTGTGGCAGGCTTTGCAAAAAAAAAAAAAAAAAAGATATCTTCAAGTGTTAATAGTTTCTGAAATTATGAAAGAATCACTACATTTGTTCAGTAATAAAACTATTACATTGTTCCATACTCTGTAGCACACACAGTGTAAAAATTATACACCACTCACCATCCTATTTCCGAAAGGGGATGGTACTGTATTTCTGCAATTATTATTCGGTGAATAAGAACAGGGCCGTTTCAAGGTACTTAGGGGGCCCCAAGCAAACAGGACATGGGGGCCCTTCACGCCCCGTAAATACTTACATGAACCACATTGTTATAATTTTCAAACATTATCAATATAATTATCTGTATTGTACAGTTGTCTGACTCCAGTTTAAAGTCATTTTTTGTTGAAAAACACCAGCAACATAACTACTAAAATGATTAAACAGTCAATCTTGGGCGCCCCTTTCAGCCTGGGGCCCCAGGCAATTGCCTGGTTTGCCTGCCTTGTTGCGACGGCCCTGAATAAGAGTGATGGAATCTAAGGTGCGTACCTGGGCTTCATTGTCTCCACACTGTCAGGAGTCTGTGACGCTGTAGGCTGATTTCAGCTCAGCTTGTTGCTCAAGGAGCTGGAGGAGAGTGAACACAAGTACTCTGGGTGCCTCCTTAAATACGCCCAAGCACACGCACACACACACACACACACACTCACACTCACACACACACACACACACACACACACACACACACACACACACACACACACATACACACACACACACACGCTCACACTCACACTCAGGCACACACAAAACACTCAGTCTGTACAGATAAAAGTTGCTGAATACAGTACAGACCAAAAGTTTGGACACACCCCCTAATTCAAAGCGATTCATTTATTTCCAGGACAATGTATATTGTAGATTCTCACTAAAGGCATCAAAATTATGAATGAGCACATATGAAATTATGTGCTTAACAACAAAAGTGTGAGATTATGACAAACTTTTGGACCTGAACCCGATCAAGATGGTTTGGGGCGAGCTGGACCGCAGAGTGAAGGCAAAAGAGCCGACAAGTTCTTAGCATCTCTGGGAATGAATAACTCTTCAAGACAGTTGGAAAACCATTTCAGGTGACAACCTCTTGAAGCTCATCCAAAAAATAAAAAGAGGACAAAGCAGTTATCAAAACAAAAAAAGAATACTTCGATGAAACAAGAATATAAAACATGTTTTCAGTTACCTCACACTTTTTTTTATTAAGTACATAATGCCACGTGTTCATTCATAAGTTAGTTTATTTTGTAGATTGTCACTGAAGGCAACAGTCATGAAAATAAAGTAAATAATTTAATGGGAAAGTGTGTCCAAACTTTTGGTCTGTACTGTATGTTCATTGTTCACTTTTATGTTTGTAATTTTATCCCTTCAATTTTTTTTGATTCTTCTCTCATTCATATGCTTTCATATTCTATCACAGCAGTCACACAACCCATAAAATAAATAAATTAGCACATAAAGCACCAATTGAACACTGACAATAAGACACCGAATTTTGTCTTTCTTGGCTGGTCTGCAGGGCAAAAGAGGGGTCAAAGCAACATAGGATTTATCCCCCTCCTTATTTCTTCACCAATTCTGTTCTGTTATATCTCTGTCCAATGTTGTCCAACACTGTAATCTTTACTGTTTGTTAAGTATAAAGTGTATATTTTTTGGAGCTCATGCCCAGTGTGCAGATCACTCTATTACACTGTCTACCACTTTTGTCTGGCACCTGGATTATTGTTTTTGTAGATGTGCCCACCTCCAAACGTTGTTGTTGTTGTTCTTCTTTGCCATACCGTCAATGTATTTATTGCACATTTTATTTATATTGAAGAGTTCATTTGCAAAAGCCTCTAAAAGCCATTTGGAATTAATTTACAAAAATATTCTATATAGTTTTGAAAAACTCTGTTATCAATCCAACTCCAATTGAAGTGTTTTGGTCTGACTTTTTTGCACTTGATAAAAGTATTTCAATTGTAGTTTGACTTTGATTACCTGGAAATTATTTCGGAAAATGGATTTAGAGACTTTTGCAAATGAACCCTATACACATTTCTCTTTTCTCTGAACCGTTGCTGTGAGGCCTGTTGAACACTCAGAGTACTCTTTCAAGAAACAATATAGCATTTCTTCACTCCCTTCTTGGTAATTGTGTGATGATTCATGGTGACAAAGTCATTTTGCAAAATGTCCTTCTAACTGTGGGGCACACCCCACCAGTGGACTGTTGATTTGAAAAAGCATTAAGAATTCTGGTGGGATAGAACAAAACAGTTTTGTTCAAAACAACATTTTTTTTTTATGATTGCTAAATTGTCTCATGTAGAGTAAGAAACAGTGGAGAGAGAGAGTCTTTAAGATACTCTCTATGAGACAGAGAACACACACACACACACACACACACACTATGAGACAGATAAACTCTTTCTTGTTGCTCAAGGAGCTGGAGGAGAGTGAACACAAGTCCTCTGGATGCCTCCTTAAATACGCTATGCACACACACACACACACACACACACACACACACACACTATGAGACAGATAAACTCTTTCCAAAAAAATTAGAGGTGGGTAAACTGCGTTTTTAATTTTGTTCAGCCACCACTGCATCCCTTTCCACACATCACCGCACCTTCAAATCCAACTTCTAACACAAAAATATCTGGCCTATATAACTCCAACCTCATTCACCATAGTAAATTAGTGTCTCTTTTCATCTTGGGCAAATTGCTGATATCAGGTGAAACTGTGCAATAGTAACGGTGCATCGCTCACACACCCATTTCTCTTAGTGCAATTGTCTAACGTAACTCTTATTCAACAGACAACAATCCATTGTATAGATATGATTTAGGTAGCTTTATCACTGACATGACAGGTCTATTTGACACATCGAGTGTTTCTCAAAGTCGAGAAAGCATGCTTGGAGGCTGCTTTTTCGAGCATTACACATCATTGTCAGTCGCATCCTTCTAAATTCTAGCGAGGACAGAGGCCTTTGTTAATAGATTTTTCAAGGATGCACTTATACAACCTCATTTTTGAAGTGTATGACTTCCAAGGCGAATGCAGGGCCGGCCCGAGGCATACGCGAGTTATGCCGTCGCTTAGGGCCCCGACAGCTCGGGGGGCCCCCACGAGCGCTCGAGACATTACGATTAAAAATATTACTTTATTTTTGAGGATAAACATTATCTTAACATCCTTGTGCTACCAACCCATCAATATTATCATCATTCCTTTACCGAATCCATTCAACTTATATCACTTACTATCACTCTTTATCTCAGTCATGGTTTGGCTTACACACCTCTGACTTCTCCCAACAATCTAGCGAAGTTGATGTAGCATTTGTATTTTTATTTCATTCTTGTTATTCTGGCATCATAAAACGTTTATGTTTACCACAGAAAAACTATAACAACAACCTGCAATATGATTAGAACAAAGCCTCCTGGGAATGGTAAAGCACAGCCATAGCGCAGTTTCTAATCCACCGCGGAAGAATCCATTCTACTTGTTTGAATAGAGTAGCTACGCATAGCGCTGAAAGTCGACTCCGCGTTCACCAACATCTCACCGCATGCAATCGTCAGTCCATTCCACGTGATCGTAGGTAAAATGCATACCGCTGAAAGTCCACACTCCATGTTTTGCATTTGGAACAAAGTAAGTCAGTAAGTGAAATGAATCCTGTGAGCAGGAAAGGAACAGATTCCCGAGGAGGCAATATAACGTCAGCTCTGTTAATTGCCACCTCACAACGTAGCTTTGGCTGAAACCTTATTCTTTTGTTGTACTAAACTAAACATTCAAGTAGGCTATAGGCTTAGGTTAAGGATAGCCTATTTTTGGTTGATGAATATTTGCTGCCTGCACAGACATTGAACATGAGGAAGTTCTTCTATAGGCAAAATCCTAGTCAGTCTTAGGAGATGTATCAAGCTATCTTAATGTAGGACTATCTAATCATTTAATTCAAACCTAGCTCTTTATTGTCAAGAATGGCAAGAATCACTCTTCTCTGATGATATAGGTTAGGCCTATTATTGATGCTTGAAATAGCAAACATAGTGAGTGAATCAGGGCTATATCTGTTAACATAAGCTGCTTATTGTATAGAGTAGCCTACCAATGTCTGTGATATCAGCAATAATGTTCGTATGTGTTGAATGTGTGAGTGTTGTATAAAACCATAGCATCCTAAACTTTTGTTGTCTAATATTTTTCAGTATTTTCAAAAAAATGGTGTAAAATTCAGATGATGACAAGAACACTGGGTGAATTTAAACAATTAATGAAACAAGCAATATGTTGTCGTTGATAGGGAGAACAAGCAATAGTTAATCCATCTCAATATCTCTTGAGAGTGAGTCAGAGGCAGGGTCAACACCCCCCCCCCCCCCCCCCAACACCAAAAAAGAAGGCTGTGGTGGCGGTGAGGGGGGCCCCCAAATGAAATTCTGCTTAGGGCCCCCTTTGGGCTTGGGCCGGCCCTGGGCGAATGTACTACCTAGGAGGCATTCTCAACTTTGAGAAACACTGAAAATGGCCCTTTAAAGGCAAAATCCAGTGACTCAAACAGTATTACTGCCCCCTGGTGTTCAAAATGAAAGTCATTGCTCAGAATCACAAATGTATTTTGTCTAATAGCTCAACAGTGGATTTGACAAATTACACACCCTCTATTTCAGGTGTTTGGAAGGAGCCAGAAGCAGTAATTTCATCTCTTGAAAATTTTAACACAATCCCCCACACTGCTTTTGACCATTCACTTCCATTTCTGAACATCAGAGGGCAGTGATGTTTATTGTTCAAGACAAGTGGGCACTACTATAATTGCAATTTCACTAAGAGTCGAGCAAAAGCCATAAAGAGCTTTTGCGTGGGGATACCATAAACTCACTAACGTCAGATGATTTGTCATGCTGCTCTCAGCTTCACTACCCTAAGACTTTTAGGCTGGGTATGCATTGAATGTATATTGAAATGTGTGTCTGTAGTTGTGGTAGGACAATGTTGTTACACAATAAAAAACTCATTGTATTTGTAGAGCACAGTTTATTTCATTATTCAGTGTTTGTGAAATGTGAAAAAGAAATGAAAATGTCCTGGGTACATTTTCTATTCAGAAGGAAAGCTGGGGTAGCCTCATGATTTGTCCTTACATTGCATGAAAAACACTAGAAAAGCCCTCAGAGAGCGCAGACCTCCGCCGAGGCAATGTGGTCACAGACACAATATAAATTACAGATCATGTTCTGGATCACCGATCGCCACCAAAATCGAATCAGTTCTTGCTTGTCCCACTATACACACATTGTCCGAAAATTTCATCTAAATCCATGCAGTACTTTTGGATATGCACACCAGACCAATGGTAAGAGATGAAGACAAAGATAATCAGAAATAAAATAAACTAAATAATCTGAAACAGTATTTGGAGTTAAGTCCAAGTTCAGTAGTGCAAGCCACCGTTCTAATGGTAGATTGCAAAGCTTATTTATTTTTCTGCTTCTGACCAATCGCTTTCACTGTTGCACAGCTTGGGACAAAAATGTTCATTGTTCAACACTAGAGGGCAGTATTACCACGTCAATTTCACTACAGGGCCATGAAGGAGAGGTAACAAACATAAACCTTAGGCCCAATCCCATTTCTATTCCCTAACACTAGCACTCGTTTTCGAGTTCCCTCCAAGATGAGACACCCCTCGGTTGTGTAGTGAGAAGTGCGATCTTCCCTAATAAATGGGACAGCACTTTGCATAAAAACGTCTTCACCTGTTTCATGCGTCTATCGTTAACACTGAATGGATATAAGGCTCTTAACCGGGGTAAACTGTTCAAAAGCCGTCATCGACAATTATCATCACCCACATGAGAGGCTCTGGTAATTCTGGTGAAAGATTTGCGCACTTTGAAAAATATCGATCTTTCTAATAGTCATGTTTTAACACACCAGTGCGGAATTCAACTGAATTTACATCAAACTAAGATATCCCAACATTAATATATATATATACATGCTTAATTGCAATTGTAGCTATATTTTTTAAGTTCTTATCCAGAGCTGAGAGAACGGGACACAGCTCGGGCAGTCGGACACAGATCGGGTACCGATCGCAGTTCGCAAAGAATCGTGGGTAATTTCATCTTCACTTCAACTTCACTTTGTTCGAAGTCTGCACCCGACCTCCCTCCGTTTGAAGGGGCGATTTGAAGGGCTGAAAGCCACTATCCCTCGGTCCCGAAAGTATTGGGACACCCTACACTTACACATGAACGCGCAAACCGAGTGTTAGGGCCAAAATCGAGGGGAAGTGATAGTGAAGTGATATAAATGGGACTGGGCCTTAGTGGTTGTCTGAGCTGTCTTTTAGGGCACTTTAAGGCAGCTTATCAACCCATATACTCAGCTCTGCAGCTCTTTCTTCCCACAAATGCATGTTCCATACAAACACAATATCAAATCAAAACAAGGGTACAAATTAGACTTTCCAACAGAATACAATTTATTTAAACAAACAGTCAAATCTATTTGTAGGAGACAAATACACAAAATACACTTAAAAGTATAATACAAATGCACAGTGCATCTGATTAACTGAATGTGCTTTGTGGTCCACTACCAGTGCTAAGTCTGTCATTCAACTCACGTCAGATTATTAATTTTATGCTGCAAGCTGCATTTACATCTTAAAGCCCTTCATAAGTAGCCTGACACGCCAGACGATTACATGAATGTATAGTCTGGAGACGAGTGATAGACCCCCGGGTAAAACTGCTAAAACTAATCAGTGCGACTAGCAACTAACAAGCGATTCAAACAACACTAAGCCCAGCCAATAACTCCCTGTCCAGATATAACGCTGTAATTAACTAAACACCACGATGTCTGAATACAACCAACAGTGTACACAGCTCAGACGCAATCGAGGTCTGTGCTATGGCTCGTCACTAGACGGACACGCTGAGCAAATTCAATTTGCTACCACTAGAGTACGTCTAGAGTTCTAGGCTACTTCATAAGAGGGTTGCTTCAAAAATCCTTGCACATAATTACTTGTGTTGTGTATGATCTTACTTCAACCACTCATACTGAAACCAATTTGTGGCAAGATACTGACGTGAGCGAGGTTAGTGCTACCTGGCACGTGGGCACTATCAAGTGCTCAGTATCAATCACATCTCCCTAATGTCCATAATATTATACATCAAAGAGCTCTGTGAGGCCAAGTATGAGCCTGAGGTCTGTGTGACTAGCTCAATAGTGTTTTTTGCCCCCAACAAAACCTACAAATAACGGACACCCTGTCAGCCAATCAGAAAACAGTTTTCCATACCACTGGGTGTTTAATGCTCAATGGTGTTTTTGCCCCCAACGGCACCTTCCAATGCAGCACAGCCTAAAAGGCACTACCCTTACCCTATTCCTAACCCTAACCCCTTCAACCCTCATCCTAACCCTAAACTGAGGGGAGTAGTGCCTTGAAGACAGCGCTGCCTGGAAGAAACCGTTGAAGGCAAAAAATACCAAAGACGGATAGGCTCCCAAAAATCAGTCAGAGATCTCCGTGATACCAAAGATCAATCAGAGAGGGCGCCACCGCACAGTTCAAGTCACTTTTAGAGCCAGTGCTCTTGAGTACGTAACCAGTTTTACACCAGCGGCCGGGACTGGTCTGGTCGACTTGAGACACTTTAAACGTCTCGTACGGAGGAATCAGAACCTCTTCCTGTTCTGGGTAGGCCGAATACTCAGAGATAGCGGCGCCATAGCACGTGTAGATTTCAAAGCACGACACGTTTCCAAATCTCAACGCTTGCCGTTTATCGAGGGAAGACGAAGTGAATGAGCCAAATCGAATTTCTTTGTTCAGAACATCTTTTTTGAATTCTGCACCAGTACCTCGATAAGTCGATCTGCATTTATTTCCCTTTTGCCTTTCACTTTCCTTCAGTACTTGGACTGCACGTGTCAGCAAGAAATGAAGAGAGTACCATTGATAAGTATCTTTTCTGTAGTCATTTTTACCAGAACGAGTAGCTTGATTGAACATGCTATATATCCCTGTTTCATAATCTGTATACACATACAAGGCAATGTAGTAGTTGGCCCCTTCTAAATGATGCATGTTTTTAGTTCTTTTCTCTGTGTTCCACCGATCTTCTCCTTTTCTCCAGGCTGATTCCATGTACCCAGACACTTCTACCTCGTGTTTCTTGGCCGCCAGTGTTGCCATGTCCTTTTCACAGTCCTTGTACTGGTCATCCACCGACTTCTCCGCCATATCTAGTGGATACTCCTGCTGCAGAAAGATACATTTAACAGACTACATTTTTCTACATCACTGTGGACAAGGTGTGAGAGTAAAATTCATGTTTTTAAGCATCTCAAAATTGCAGAAAAGTAAATAGTCATTGCAGTCAGTAAATGTCAATGTTACTTGGAAATGCTGAGTAAGTGCTGGCGTGTGTGTGTGTGTGTGTGTGTGTGTGTGTGTGTGTGTGTGTGTGTGTGTGCGCACAGGTCAATGTGTGTCAGTGTGTAAACAACTTCAGTGTATGTTTCCTTTTCACATAATTAGCTGCTCTTCCTCTCAGCTCAGTATAGTGATGTTCATTGCCTAATGCCTATGTACGGCCACTATAGTAAACTATGCAGAAACTGCTATCAGTAGTTTACATGCATAACCACAAAGCAGGCGTGGCAATGTGCAGACAGACCCCACAAAGATACTGAAAGTAAGACCAAGGTTCCGCTGACTCAATGCAAAGTGCTTGTTCGGCATTGAGTTCGCATTCGGTCATACGCTGTTCCAAATTCTTTCATTCCATGCACTATAGTGCTGTTAGAAGGCTCGTGCAACAGGGCTATGCTTAAAACTACTCTGAAGCTCCACTTTAATTCATATTGGGAGAGAGGTTACCTTGCCAAAGACGACTCCAGTCATCCCCATTAGGATGAATACAGCAGCAAGGGCCATCGTCCTGCATTAGTGTTTGATACACATTTAGGGTTGCCAGACATGTTGAAATAAGGCCATTAATCAGCTTTTTAATGCACCATATTCAGTATTGCCTCCCAAATAGCATAAACAAGACCACTATCCTTGTGATATGGCCAGAAACTGATTAAACTGCAAAAGTACTATTTCTAATATAACACTTCCTTTACACTTCCAAAGGTAACTATATATTTAGCTTTGTTTACTGGGTCATAGAATAGTCAGTATAGAATAGACTTATAGACTTTGAGTGCAAGGCTTTGTTATATGAATGTATACTAAATAAATGTCAATACTTATTCTAGTTATACGATACTGCCAACAACTCTAAGTAACAAAATTTCTCATATAACTGTATATCTTTGCAAAGTATTCACTGCTCATCCTACAGGCACAGAGTAGAGAGCACAACACAATTTGGTCATATTTTTTCATATTGATGCAAAACCAGCCCAAGTCATACAGTATGTAGGCTACTCTTGTGTCTTGGCTGAAAGTGAATCATTAATGTTTCATTGTGAAGGTTAAATACCAAAACCATCTAACCTACTACTGCTGTAATCTGTAACATAACACCAGACAGAGCTTACCTCAAAGCAGGAGAGTTGTGAGTTGTGAGTTCTTCGTCACTGAACAGTGTGATAGTGTCAGGTCAAGAACAGGACACTAAAATGAGAAAACAGTCAGAAACTGTAAAAAAACAGTAAATGCCATATTAGCACTCATACATACCCATCATTATTATTGTATGGTTACAAACATTACCCCGCTGCTGCCAGTGTGAGGCTGTCAGAAGGATTCAACGAATAAGATAGACTATACAGGAAATGAGGAAGTAACTGAACTTTCCCTTTACAGTTCAGAGAGTCGCAGGGCTGTGTCACACTGAACACACACACACACACACACACACACACACACACACACACAGAGAGAGAGCCACACAGACATTCACACTTTCCCATCACAGTGTAGAGTCACAGTGTCACAGGCATGTACGAGGACACACACACACACACACACACACACACACACACACACACACTCGTGCAAGTACACACAACCACACACATCAACATTAGGAGTGAATACACAAGAACAATAAAATGCAAATGTTGCAGTGAGACTCTCGTTGTTCCCTTTCCCTACCAAGCCCCATCTAACTGTCTGTCTGTGTTGTGCAGTAAGGCTATACTCACAGACATGACCACACATAACCACAGCCTCATACTTCAGTTAGGGGTGAGAAAGGTACGGCAACTCTGAGGAGACACACAGAGCAGGAACACAAGCAGCAAAATACTGTCACAGGTCACAGATGGCTATTGTCATGTCCAACCAATTACAAGTTATTTGAGTACTGCAATACAAAGAGAATACAAAGTGAAAAGTCATGTTACATGTAAATACATTTATAGGCTATGAGAATTAAAAAAAAAACAAAAACAAAATCAATCTGATATAATAGTCACAGATTTGGGCTGTTCTGTAAAGACACTCTTTGTAAATCTTCTCTAAAAGAAAAAGACAGCTCTTCTGAAAGTACCATGATCAAGAGGTATAAAAGTCACATAGAGCTATTCTGTGTCTTCTGTAAATAAGCTCTTTATGAATCTGCTCTGAGAATAAGACCCAGCTCCTCTGAAAGTACCGTCTCTCTCTTATCACATCGACCACCCCCCATACACTTCCTCCCCTGCCTCTGACACTTCCTCCTCCCTTTCTCCGCTATTTTATTTTTTTATTATTTTCTTTTTGGTGAAAATAGAAAATATTTTTTAAATGAAAGGTGACGATTAGGGGATATACACAAAATGGGAAAGTAGTTCAAGTTGTGTGTCACAGAGCTCAGTGCACTTTGCATACAAACAAAGGCCTGTGTACAGTAGGCCTACGTAGTGGAGTACACATAGCCACATTTTCTTCCACTTGATAAGCCTTGTTCATTTTATCTGGCGTATATGCAAAACCAGCCCTGTGCTCACCCAGGTACAGGCTGTTCTTCTGTCAGGGGGTTGGTGATGAGGTGTGAAAATAACACAAGAAGTAACAGAGGAAGAGTTAATGTGCAATTTAACATGCTGTGTTTCACTAGTTAATTAGTCAGATAGTGGAACATGTAGAACTAGTTAACTAGTGAGGATTTTGGACCTTACTAGTTAACTAGTGGCAATTTTGGCTGTGACTAGTTAACTAGTTCACACAAATATAGCTTAGTTAACTAGTTGAAATGGTTTGCATGTGCATGAAAAATGATGCCCAATATCTAGATATCAGAATAAATGCTCATTCGGCTTGCCATAGGTTTGTGATGAGGTGTGAAACAGCACAAGAAGTAACAGAGGAAGAACAGGCCATGAGCAGACTTTATATAGCCTCTCTTTGAAACTTCATAACTCTGCAAACCTAAAGTACCACTTGCTACACACACACACACACACAGAGAGAGAGAGAGAGAGAGAGAGAGAGAGAGAGAGAGAGAGAGAGAGAGAGAGAGAGAGAAATGTAACAGAAAAGAATTTTGGCCAAAAAAGTCACACACACACACACACACACACAAGTTTCACAAGTCATCTTTGCCTTGCTAAAAAAAAGAAATGAAGCCAAAAGTGACTCACAAATACAATCATGTTTATTACCTTGTCATTCAACAACTCTTCTAAAAATGAACCACACACTTCAAGTCATGAAAGAGAATTTTAAAACATACATATAGCTGCTTATGTGTGTGCAAGGCCTCATTCATCCTTCTAGTGGTAGGCTATTTCAAACAAAACATGCAAGCAATCAATATAAAATTTAAAAATGGTGAATATGGTGAAAGCCCTAAATATGTACTGTGATTCAACCAATGTTTTAATGACAGCAAGAGTTTGAAAAAACAAACAAACAGACAAACAAAAAATAAAACAAGTAAAATCAGTCAAACTGGAGTAGGCTATGCCTCTTCAAGGCTCATCTGTCTGCACTCTGCAATGATATGATGGCTTTCATATGATGGTCATCTTTTCTGCCAGTAGGGGGTGCTCATAATCAGCTGCAATCATCTGCAAGTGATTTCACACAAACACTGGTGTCACTCTAGCACTCAATGGTGTTTTCTTCCCCCAACAGTACTTCCCAGGCAGCACAACCTAAAAGGCACTACTACCTTAACCCTTACCCTGATGCTAGGCTGTTGCTTAGCCTTACCCCCTCAACCCTCACCCTAACCCTAAATTGGGAGGAAAGGTGACTTCCAGGCAGCACTGCCTGGAAGGAACCGTTGAAGACAAAAAAGACCAAAGACCCACTCTAAAACACAAAAATATTATATGCACAAACCAATATAATTTATGGATAATTTATGTACAATATACAATTGCATATTGCAAAATGCAAAGATGCAAAACCAGCCAAACCAAAGATAATCATTTATACTGATATATTGAGAGCATACTTATGAGCATAGCCTGTAAGTATGCTCTCAATATATCAGTATAAATGATTATTTTTGCTTTTTTGTGACTTAAAGCTCTTTGATATGAGACTGACCTGATCCAGAGCGTCTGGTATATCTGGTATAACGCACAGGTATGTCATCGCTCTCAGTAGAGCATGAGTGCTGGTTGCTGGGATATGAACCCACACTCTCCAGGGCTACTACTTTAGCTAACCATATTCCTTAAAGGAATATACCAGAGTAAGTTTAAGTATAGCCCTGCTGCACGAGCCTTCTAACAGCAATATATTTCGCATGAAACACTTAACATTGAGTCAATGTAACCTCAGATCTTACTTTCGGTTTCCAACAGTCAGGTCCCATTGATTCAGTGTTAAGTGCCTGTTCGCTTCTGCGTTCGCGTTCGGTCTGTGCTGTACCAAATTATTTTGTTCCACTCGCTAACTAGCGCATTTAGCAAGCTCTTTCATCAGGGCTATGCTTGAATTCACTCCGGTATATTCCTTTAACCACGACACTACCACCACCCTAAGATGCTGTCATGAGTGTGATGATTATTGTGTATTGATTATTAGATGTGCAGAGGAGGTTGTGTTTTCACCAGCATTGGTTGGCTAACCTCGGCCAGCATATATGACACGGCATAAACAGTATGCAAATGTACTGTATGCAAAATAAATGCTCTTACCAAGGAGAATAAGAAGTTTGAAACAGTGCGGAAGCCAGATGAGGACCCAGTAGTCTTCCATAACGTTCATTGGAGAAAAGTAGGTGAGTTTGGCATTACCGTGGCACAGGGCATCCGGGGTCAACACACACACTCTCATCACAGCACCTTTGGTTCCACTCGGAATGTGGAACGTCAGAGACTCAGCAGAACTGGAGTTACCGGAATGGAACACTGGGGACCTGGTCATGTGACCAAGAAGAGAATTACAGCTTGAGAAAAAAGACAAATCAAAACCCAGATGTGTGGGTGTGGTGGAATTTATGTATTTTATGTATTAAATGTTATGTATTTTATGCTTCCAAAACGTAATTAGAGGTAGCCCAATATCTAGACGACATAGTGGTAGTAAATTGATTTTTTCTGCAAGTACAGTCAGCTATAGGAAACTGTGATATCCAAGCGGCAGTTTGAAAGTGTTAGACAAAGACCATAGTTTGATTTGCGAGTTGGTTTAGGGCAGGGGTAGGGAACCTATGGCTCGGGAGCCAGATGTGGCTCTTTTGGTGGTTGCATCTGGCTCGCAGACAAATCTTTAATAAAAAGAATAATAACGTTAAAAATATAAAACATTCTCATGTAGGCCTATTTCAATCCATTCATCTATCTATTTCAGTCCAAGGTGACTTGAATAGCAATTGTGAGAAATTCACAGTTGAGGAGTATGCCAAAACACTCTTTTTTCTGAACTTTTTGATTACTTTTAGAATAAAGACAAGATAAATTAACGAATAAAAGACATGCCTGTATATTGTATGGCTCTCATGGAAATAAATTTTAAAATATGTGCCGTTCATGGCTCTCTCTGCCAAAAAGGTTCCCGACCCCTGGTTTAGGGAGTGAGACCAGAACTGAGGTTGGGTCAGGTTTCAGCAGTTTATTTGGTAACGAGATAGACAGATAAGATAAGACAGATTGTCTGAGAAGGCCTTCTGCCCTTAACAGAAAAAAATATTGTTTTTTAAAGCTACAATCTTGTGCTGATGGTTTCGCACCCGCTATCTGTTTTGCAGATGTATGAAAACATTTGTCTGACAGATTCACACCCACAACAGATCTCAGCAGATGTATGGGCTTTTACAAAAGTTTTTTGCTTAAGAGTGCAGATTTGCATTTGCATTTTACAATGATTATATTGCACATTCATTTTACAAAAGAGTGCAGATTCCTTTTTGGTCTGACCCTCTCACCATCTTATCGAGCCTGACGTGCCAGGTTATAGCATATATAAAACCCTAACCCTAACCCTACTCTTATGGGTTGCAGTCCAGATCTTGGATGAGGACCTTATAGCTAACTTGCCTCCATTGGTTACCCCTGTTTCAGACTGTACACATCTGTCGACGGATCCCATTGACTTTGCCCAAGGTTTCTTCCTACATAACAAATTATTTACAAAGCGAGGGAGTTTTTCCTTGCCCTGATTCTCATGGATGCTTCCTGTACTGTCTGTAAAGCGCCGCGAGACAATGTACTGTATTTGTGCGCTATACAAATAAAATTTAATTGAATTGAATTTGCATGGAGCTTTTGCGAAATGCATTGTGGGTCCGTCTGCCCCAACCACTCCGTTGCGTCCATTGAAAAGTTAACGGATCTGTTTCTACCTGAAAAGTTGACAATTTTTCAACTTTTCAGGTAGAAACGGATCCATCAACCAATCAAAATTGACTCCCCCTCCGTCAGACACGCCCTCCGTCCTCCGTCCGGACATGTACCATCTGAAACTAATGTTAGCCTTTAGCTGCAGCTTTGTGATACCTACTCTTTTGGGTTGCAGTCCAGCCCTTGGATGAGGACCTTAGTGACTGACTCCAGGTTCCTTCCAGTTATCACAGCATAGCTTGAGCCATGGACTGGCACTCTGTCTGGTACCAGAGACAGAATTTCCGGTTTCTGAGGCAAGAGGAGAGAAAACAAATAGGAAATGAGACAGCAGAGAAAGCAGATTGGGATAAGTGTCATTAGTGAGAGTGAGAATAAGGACAAGTGTGGAGAAATCTATTAAAATGTGAATGAAATGACTGCATGTACTGTATGTGAATAGAGTATGATGGAGACTGGCTGAAAGACAGGCATATGATAGAGGGACATTTATGTCTACTGTTCCTTTCCTTTTTTAAGCACTAAATCTTAAAGCATAGGTTTGGTTTATATGACATCAAACCTTGTTTTCGGATGGCTTACGATGAATTACAATGGTTATGATTGATATATTTTTTTTACATATATATATTTATTGATTTCATGTACTCTGTTATCTATGGACCTTCCTGCGTCTCAAATAAAGTTGATTATTATATTATATTTTCACAAACGCTTTTCTATCAAGGATTTTCGGTTGTTGCTGGAGCATATCCCCACCTCCACAAAGGAAGCCCATGTTCAGTTGAACAATCCTACGCAGGACTGTGAAGCTCCGGAGATACAGTAGAAAAACGGCAGCCCTGCCTGCTGTCTCTTGAACTAATGTTGTCTTTCAGGCTTTATGTCTGCCTGTATGGACTTGTTGGAACTTAAGGTCCACCTTACCGTGTAATTCTGACCTGAGGTGTAGATTTGGCAAACATCCTAAACAGCCGAAGAGGAAATGAAACAGACAGACAGACAGACAGACAGACAGACACACACACACACACACACACACACACACACACACACACACACACACACACAACACACACACACACACACACACACACACACACAACAAAACAAATGCAGTGTGAATATGCAATAGAATTGTTTGTTTGGTGTTGTTGTTGTTGTTGTTGTTGTTTTGGTTGTGCATGAAGCTTCTCTCACCTGTGCTATGGTGGAGTTCTCTGTGGAGGCTACTGTTCTCCAGGTACAAGCATCACCTGAGAGGGACCACTCACAGCCAGCAGAGAAGCACTCCATACACCTGTAGAATGCAACCATGTGTACACACACACACACATACACACACACACAGACACACACACACACACACACACACACACACACACACACACACACACACAGGCACACATACACACACACTTGCAAAAAAAATGTTTTGCTATATTATAGGGCTTTTAAAATAATGCTTAACAGCTCTGATTGAAAAATAAAAACCAAAAAACAGGACATTTCTCTTACAAAAGAGGTGTCGGCCTTCCTGTGATACTGGAGCAGTTCTTCAAACGCACCTCCTTAGTAAGCTCCTCCCTCTGGAGTGTGATCCTTACTCTCACGCTCAGTCCTGGACACACACACACGGCCACACACACAAACACAAACACACACACACACACAGAAAACTCTCTAGATCACACAAACTCCAGTTCAGCAGGGATGCTCTCTCTCTCACACACATACACACAAACAAACACACACGCACACACACAGAGTCTCTGGATCAGACAAACTCTCTCTCTCTCTCTCTCTCTCTCTCTCTCTCTCTCTCTCTCTCTCTCTCTCTCTCTCCCACACACACACACACACACACACACACACACACACATAGACCCTCTGGGTCAGAAATACTGCATCAGTACTAAACAGACATGAGACCAGTCAGAGACCTTCATCAGGGAAACTCTCACTAGAGAGGATGCAGGAACAGTTGGATGGGCCAGGACTGTCACACTCCTCTACAGCGCAGGAGAAGCCTATGCCGCTGTTCAGGTTGGGCAAAGCTGTGACTGTTATGGTCTGAAATAGCACAAAGACTCATATTAGAACCTTAAACTGTCAACTTCATCATCCATAAAGCCCAATTCAGACTGAAGATCCACGACAAGATGAGATGGTTTTAAAGAGGAGTTGCGGCTTTGTGAATCAATAGTCGCAGGTTGTTGCAAGCAGTTGCAAGCCGTCGCAAAAGATTTAACATGTCAAATTGAGTTTTAGAACGTTTCAGGTTTTTAAAATGTCGCAGCCCGTCTCATCGGGGATCTTTGGTCTGCAGCCACCTTAATGCAATTCAACACCAAACTCGATGAAATGCAGAGGAAAAATAAAAAAAGGAAACCCCATCTACCTGTCCAGTGTTGTTTCTGATCATGCGGACAGAAATAATGTCCCTCTGGAGGGACGTTCCAGGAACTGAGACCCAGTCAGACCTGGTGGAACACTCATGCTGAAATAAGCACCTGTGGAAGAGACACAAGATACAAAAGAGTTTCAGGTAATAAAAGCATGTTCCTATAACTGTCAGGCTCCATCTTACCACAGGAAGTATAGCTCACATCTCATGTCTGAAGTAAAAAAGGTGTGAGTATGTGTTCAGTGCATGAAATTAAAGTAGTAACCTTAACATTAATGTTAGCCTTTTCCAACAGGGTTCATCACGCCCTAGTGAATTTAGAGAATGTTCAATTAATGACAAAGACTATTGAATTGTACAATTTTTCCCTTTAATGAAATAATTGAGTCTTGGACACTTCAGTGGCCTTTCAATTGCCAGCTGGTGAAATTGGAAACCTCAGTTTATCTGCTGTGTTTTCATTGAATGACAGGAGGTAACCTTCATTGAAGACACAAATCTTCTTGGGAACAAAAAAAGAACTGGTTTTAACCAGTTACCACTATTTAAAAAAAATAATAATAGTTTCTGTTCCAGAACATTAAAAATGATAAAGTTTCTGGTTTCCTTTCTATTCCTAGCAATACAGCAAAAGTTTCTGGTTTTCGTTTTCATTCCATGAACCGGTTCAAAGCCTTGGTTTAGAATTGCATTACTGTTGTATTAATGGCTTTTTGACTGCCATCTACCCTTTGCATCGACAGTATTGCCCTTTTAATAATGTTTCACTGTGATAAGAGAGACAAGGCAGTCTGTGATGAGTCAGAGATGTGACTTCCTGTTATAAGGGTCTGTGTGTTCATATGAAACCCATTCAAAAAAAGTGTGAATGTGTGTGTGTGTGTGTGTGTGAGTGTGTGTGTGTGTGTTTGTCCACTGACCGATTTAGAAACACACACCAGCCACAGAAGGGGTCAAGGGCAGACCAGCAGTCCCTCAGATTGTGATACACACCACAACGGGCTACAGGGATCCTTCTCATCTACAACACACACACACACACACACACACACACACACACACACACACACACACACACACACACAAATACTGATTCATGTATTCATGACGCTTTTATCCAAAGTTAATTACAAAAAAGGACTAGAAGTCAAGCAACAGCACACAACTGAAACCTTACCACTAGCTCACAGGAAAAGAACAGAGTACAGAGTGTAATGCTGTAGGGTGTGTGTGTGTGTGTGTGTGTGTGTGTGTGTGTGTGTGTGTGTGTGTGTGTGTGTGTCTGTTGGGTGGGGTGGGGGGGGGCTGTGTGCTGTAGCAAAAGATTGAGCCGTAAAGTTGGGTAAAGTACAATTATACATGTAAGTGTGTTGAAAGCGCATAGCGAGTGAAGTGCTCTTAACATGCACTACTCTGTCCTTTTGTGTTACTGCCCTGAAGAAGGCACTCATGCCGCTACGCGTGGGCCTTGTTTTTAAGATGTCCATGTAAGGACTTGTCATTAAAATAAAGACTTTTAAACTGGGAGTGCCTTATTCAATAGAATTTCTGAACTTAGACGCTACATTACGTTTGATCCCACAGCTGGTTGGAGCAAGTTACTTGATTAGCGCAATGTTACGTTTTTATTCTCATTACACAATTGAAGGAAATGCACTCCGACCTGACTCCGATGCGACCTAGTGATTTGGAAGGCCAGACAGACTCTCTCTCTCTCTCTCTCTCTCTCTCTCTCTCTCTCTCTCTCTCTCTCTCTCTCTCTCTCACACACACACACACACACACACACACACACACACACACACACACACTTATTTAATCTAGTCAATTACTCAATATTGGTAGACAATACATGACTCACCTGGTTTCCCTGAGCCATGAAAATGTGTGTATGATTCACAGGAGCAAATTGCATTTTGGGCAAAAATGGCCAATCCTTCTCTGAACTGTACAACACAGCAGGACAGCCAGGTTTGAGGGACTTGTCCAGGACCAGCTGAAAATCAAATGATGCAAAATGGTGGAGGTTATTGGATGAAATTTAACCACAAAGTCAAAACTGGTCAGAATAACAGCTGGCTACAAGCTTCTTCTATGTAGATACGACTTCCCCTATATAGCTTGATGATTAATTTTCTATTGTAATTTCATTTTCATTTTATATTTAGCCTATTATACAGGAAAGAATTAAAAGTAACAAAGTTACAGTTTAAAACGGGCCTGACTCAGCAAGAAGCTGATTTCCAGCAGGTCCCTGTTCTGCAGCACATATAACAAGTAACAAGGACATCACAACAAAGACATCACACATATACACATATTGTAAGTCGCTTTAGATAAAAGCGTCTGCTAAAGCTAATATAATGTAATGGCTACTGTGTAGCAAACCACAGCCTTAGATGATCTGTAAATGGTGGGCGAATATAATTGGGGGCCACTGGGGAGGTGGTGGCACAGTTGGTAGAGGTGCCGTTCGGCAACCGGAGGGTTGCAGGTTCGAGCCCCTCTTTGCCTGAACCCATCGGGCATCCTTGAGCAAGATGCCTAACCCCAGATGGCTCCCGGTGAGCAGGTTGGTGCCTTGCATGGTTGCCTCTGCCACCGGTGTGTGAATGGGTGAATGTGACGTATACATTGTAAAGCGCTTTGAGTGCTCGTAGGAGTAGAAAAGCACTATATAAATACAGTCCATTTACCACTTACCACTGTTCACTACACATGAACACATCCACCCAAACATAGCCTACTACTTACACTTGACAGCCTAGCCATATTCTATCTGAAATTGAGCATAACATATATCATGATAGTGGAACCATAGCCATTAGGATTAATCTGAGTTAAAAAAAAATGTGATTAATCACTTGTGTTAAAGCGCTAATTTTTGCCGGCACAAATACATTCTATAGTGTAGACATTTACTCACCCTGATCAGCAGTCCTGTTGCAGTGCCAAAGAAAAGAACAGTCCATGAGTTGCTCTTCAAGGCAGCCACTGAAGTTACGGCGCTGTACCTGAACACCACTTCGGTTGGCATGAGAACCTTATCTTGGATCTGACTGGACTGGAATGACAACAGACACAATATGATGACCAAATGTTCTGAGAAACTGCTTCAAACATAAGATTTTCCCATACATAGACCAATGTGTTAACCAAGGGTCTAAGTATATTACATATTGTGTGTAATTTTGGCTAATTCATCATTAGTAATGTTAAAGTACTTCTTGGAAATGTCTTATTGCACTAAAGAGACTGTCAAGGTGAATGCCAAGATAAGGACTGTCAGAAACAATCTATAAGAAGAAGAAGAAAAATACTAATAATTAAAAAAACACTGTAAACCATAATTGTTCTGTTAAATACGTTGAATGCTAAAGACAGGCATCGCTCTTATTCTTCCCTCACCTTTTTTATTTCTTGAGATGAACATGCATCACCTTGGTTGATACAAAAACCTGAAACGGGCGCGGTGCGTCTTCGGCTGATATCGAAAACCGCCACCGCAGTGTCTGCCGCCTTCGCCTTGTCTTGATAGACACCTGCCCAAAGGACAGGCGTCTCTCCAGGAATAACGACAGAGGACAGAAGCACCCAAGATGTGTCTCCTTCACAACACTTCAAGACCGCACCTCGAAGACTTTTGAATGTTTCGCGTTTATAAGATTTGTTTTCCATGTGTAACAGGTCAGAAGTATTGCTTAGTCAAATTATTGTAAATAGTGCAATAGCGCCCTCTTGCGTCCTGGTACGGTGTAGTTGGGAACTGCATTGAATTGCTCAGAGCAATTCACGGAGATCTATGGGTAGGTCACGTTTTTATGAGGTCTAGCTGTAACGATGTATTAACTGCATTTTAAGTGGATATAAGCCATGATTTGTCATGGTATTTAGTTCACTGGTTAAGGCCAGTATTTTGAGTTGATTTAACATCGTGTAAAACATGGTTTTAGGTTTATTTGCAGTTTTGATTAGCATGCTAATCGCTTTCTATTTACACTCACGTTATCTAGACAGAGTGACCAGACCCACTGTATGAAATCCCTTCAAGTACACTGTACTTTCTGTATATCTTTCAGGTAATATTTTCAGAATATTTTTGTGTTCATAATGCTAAATGAAAGTGTTCTACCAGACGTTTTGGTGCACTGTTTAACCATAAGCTAGTTAGGGGTAATCCACTAGTTCACATTCCAGTAGCCTGTTTAGGCTATGTGAGTTCCACGTGTTTGTAATGAAAAGGGAAAAAAAAGGATCTCTTGTCTTATCCTGTGTAACAGACAGACTTTTATAGCTTTAAGTATATTGTACAAGTGTCTAGAACTAAATCACTATACGATCACACACATAAGTAGCCTGTTTCAGGTTTATTTTGTTTATTTGTACCTTTTTATAAATTTACATGGAAATATTAGCACACACACACATATAAGGCAGAGCAATTCACGGAGATCTATGGACAGAGTGACCAGACCCACTGTATGAAATCCCTTCAAGTACACTGTACTTTCTGTATATCTTTCAGCAAATAAAACAGTGATCCATCCAGCTGTCCAGTGTCTAGAGTGTGTGTGTGGAACCCAGTAGAGTGGTGCTGCGGAGGTGGAAACCGTCACATCGGTGGCGTGACCCGTCACACATGCTTAAAAGTTTCACTTTAGATTCAAATCCTCTCTTTTCGTTCAGCAGTAGATACGTGTGTGTGGATGCAGTAGACTGGAAGCCGTCCACAAACTCGACCTCGGTGTCAATGTTTTGGATGCTCGCAGATGACACACCTAGGATATCTGTTACAGAAAAAATCCCCCCCCTAGATTGTCCATCTTTCGTGTCCCGCAAAGTTATCAATGCAGCGCTGTCACATGGCGATTTCCTGACGTTTTTTCCAATCAATAAATATGCATCCTCTCCATTTTTAATAATACGCGCAATATTTGGGTATGCTCCAATGCCAATGGATTCCTCGTGAATCGTTTTGGAGATTTTATTAATGTCCACAACTTCACAGTATCCGCAGTCGCGATCTCCACATATTATCAAAGTGCCGTTTGCGATGAAAGGAAGAAGAGTAACCACTTTGTTGGAAGTTGTTGCATTTGAAATGTCTTTCAGCATCTCTTGACTGAGATCATCAAGCCTCATCTGATGAAGTTTAGTATCCGTGAGGACGAAAAGTTTCCCATTGTCAACCACAAAATCAACAACACCACCATCCTCAAAGGACCTCTTTTCCAATTCTATGCAGACACAATACTTGCAGACGACCCCAAAAACTGAGCAGAGAAAAAGCCATTTTCGTCTCTCGGTCAGGTAGGTGGCTGCATCCATCTGATTAGAAATGTGTCGCTGGCGCTTAGCCAAGCTTCTGAAGCCTCTTGCAGATCAGGGCGCTATGATCGCCGCCTTATACCCAGGGGTGAGGATAGGTTATTTAGCAGTAGGTGTTAGATGATTAATCGACATGTGGCATGTTTCATGATGACATGTTATCAAGCAGCATAGGGCATGCATAGTAGACCCGGAAATGTTGAGTAGCCTACCGTTTCATTTCATGTAGAAATGCTAGGTTTTCTGGATTAAAGCCAGCTTGGCTGCTAAAAGTTGCACTTTGGGCAATTTGCGTAAATAGGCCTATAAAAAATAGTATGGCAATAGCCTAAAGAATGCAGTCATTTCTCATAAGCATACACACATAAAATATGAAATAATTGGCTCAAAACCAGGAAATTGCCATGTTTAGTCAGTTTAGTGTGTACTGCCATGTTTAGTCAGTTTAGTGTACTCAGCATTGATTCACATTTTTAAAATGTTGTGGTGGAGCAGCAGATTTATTACATTAAAAGTGACGTAGTGTTAAATATGTGGTGTTACTTTTCCTTTGCATTACCCTATTCAATCCAGTCCCCAAATGTAACTGGTCCACTAAAATATATGCCTATGACCATTGTTGACTTTCCTGTTCCTGTGTTGATAATGGCATGACTATCAGACTTTTTTATGTTATGCAATGTGAAGTGTATCTTGTTCAGGCAAGTCTGTGATTTCTGTTATTTTTCATTATTTAACATGATAATTAAATGATTATGCCAATTATGCAAAATTCCAGATGTGCAATTTTCAGCAAAGCTGAAGGCTAGTTGAAGGCTAGTTTCACCTTTTTATGAAAATGGATTATTCAACCCCTTACTTTGAGTTACACATGTGAGTAAAAGCAATTTTGGTCTCAGTGCATGCATTTTCCTTGCCTGGCAACCCCAATTTTACCTTTTTCTTAGCTTGCCTTTAGTTCTGGAATTTTTTATTTTATTTTATTTTATTAGAATACAGACTTTTTATTTATTTTTGACCTATTTTAATAGCTTTCGTTCTTTTAGCCTATTTTACTTTTCCTGCACCGTATCCTTTACTCTTAATGCAATTTCAATACATGTTTGCAATAGTAGGCTATGTACTGTATGTGACAAATAAACTCTCTTGAATCCTGGATTGTGAAGTTGCCAAATAGCAACCAGTGCCTATGCTAAGCTAAACCTAAAATGGGGGTTGCCAGACTTGGAAAATGCATGCAGTAGGACCAAAATGTTTTTACCCACATATCTAATTCCAGCTAAGACGGTGAATAACCCAATTTCACAAAAGGTGGAATATTCCTTTAATACCAAAAGTCTCAATGTATGCCTCCAGTCACCAGTAAGTCACCAGTACCAAATAATCTAGGTAGCTAAGCGAGGGGGAGTGTGCTATTTGTCTCCACTTATGCTTACTGATACCCTGAGATAATGCTTTTTAAAAAGCTGTGATTTAATAAGCCTAATGGCTTCCTTTATTGCACCAAGACCAGGGTTATTGACCTAGGGATATTATAGGATATGTTTTGCAAGGGAGAGATGCAAGACAGTGCATGGTATTGGGAATAGACAGTGTTTGCCAAGAGTCTGCAGTTGGAGTTGTGCAAACTCTGAAGACAGGGCCAACACTGCATGGTGTCGAGATTGCACTTCAGTAGAAGGTGGCCATGGGAAGACGGTGATGGACATTTTTCTTTTATAATAGCAGCCCTGGTCTGATCAGCCGGATGCCGCGATTTCTTCAAGTCGTTGGAGGGTGTTCTTTGAACTGCGCATCGGGATTTCTTTTTGTTAGGTTGCCTGGTTTTTGTACAACGCCAGAGTATGTCCGTGTTCACCTCAGGTGGTGATGCCATTGCCAGGAGTAATATGCCGGATTACATAACGGTAAAAGCCTTTTCACACAGGACTATCGGATTTTAATGCATTCACCATCCATAAAACTTTGCGTCTTTGGAGAGCGAGGAAGAGACAGCAGAGACTTTGAGCATACTGTAACCCCACTCTGCCAGGTAAGCATCACCTCTCTTTATGAAATTGCCTACTATGCCCTCTCTCCTTATCCACTTCCCCCCTTTGCCACATGTAGCCTACTGAGGAAGTTGTTTTGAAATAGCATGTGGACAGTCCTCTTCCCTTTAGAATGTCTCATGTCCACCTGAGCCGAGTCCAAGTAGTCTGTGGTAAACTCTGGCTGCGTCCAAAACGGGAAAAATGCTGCCTTTGAAGGAAGCATTTGGTGGCAGCGAGGCATCAAGGCATGTCCGAAACGAATAAATACATAAAATCCTGCCTTCGAAGGTACCTTTGTTTTGGCCAATTTTGAAGGAAGCATCGATGCTTCCTTCATGCTGCCTTCAGCGCCCAACATTCTATAGAATCTACCAATCTCTTGGCAACGGCGCCTGGACAATTAAATAAACAAAAAGACGTCGTTCTAAATTGCTAACTTGCTAGGTCGTCCGAGAACGAAGTTTTTAGCGGCTGCCTTGATACCTTCTACGGCAGGTAACTTTGTAGAGAGTAAAGGCAGCGAGGCAGCAAGCCACTACCTTCCCGTTTCGGACATAGCCTCTATAGAGCTCGTTAGTCACGTGTCTGAATAGCTAGCTCCGCTTAGCCCATGGGACCCCGGAAGTCACATAATGGTCATTGAATTTGTATTGGGAAAAAGTATTATTTTCTGGTCCAAGTCATTATATGTTCTGGGTTACACATATGTTGTTTGCCGAATTAAATGAGGAATTTACGTCAGAAAACTTTGTCAGTTTATCGTGAGATTGTTCCCTAAAAGGCTTTTGAGAAAGCGTATCAAGACAGCGTGTGTGTCGCAAATGTGACGTTAGCCCCTCGAACGCTTTCCCTCTGTATAACGAGCTCTATAACGAGCTGTATGTCGGTGCTGGAGTAGACTGGGGCCCAGACACTCATGCATGTCTGTATGTGTAGAGGGTGCAGAGGAGGGGACTCAGCACACAGTTCTGAGGGGAGCCAGTGCTGAGTGGGAGATGCCTGGGGAGATGAGAGGTGGGGGGCCTGGAAATGGAAGTGTGTAGGGAAAGTCTTATGAAATACTTCCACCTAGCAGTCACATATAAAATTACAATGCAGTCTCTATAAAATGCACTACTTGTGTGTGTGTGTGTGTGTGTGTGTGTGTGTGTGTGTGTGTGTGTGTGTGTGTGTGATGATCACTAATCATAGATGAAATGTAGGGCACACATATCCCTCAGGTATAAAAGTGGAGTGAGGAGAAATCATCGACCACTGGATGGATCAAAGATTGGAACAAGACAGACTCCTTCTGGTAGCCTGTCCCTGCACAGACATACATCAAGATGCTGGATCTTGTCTTTCAAGTTCTTCTACACACAACAAGATAACACTACTACCAGTCACAGCGCAGGAGAATTCTCTTCACCATGTGATCGGCATCGGCACAGACATTTTATTCTACCTCATATTTAGTCATCTTGCAGAAGTGGAGTGTGCCATGTAAGATGCCAGCTTGCTTATCTGGAGAAAATCTTTGTACACATTTACTACATAAACTCAAACACTACTTCTGTATATTGTTCATGAATTTAGTAAAAATAATATACAGTATTTGATCCTATTTTACAGTACATAGAAATTAAATATTTTGAAGTAAAGCATCTGTCATACTATTGGCTACTTTCGAATAAGAATGACTGAATTAATGTTTTGACAGAGAAAGTCACTCACAAAATGCCTGTTTATGTCTGTGAGTTGAGTTCACTCCTGGGACTTTGAACTTCCAACAAGAGGTGAGACAGGGCTCAGGTACTCCTTCTGTGATGGAATGTTGGTTTTAACCAATCAGGTTACTGACTCACTGAAGAAGGAAGTGAAGCACCTCGGTGACAGAAGTCTGCTCTGCTAAAAACTTCAGCTGAACAACTACTGTGGTATGTAAGAAATGATGGGAAACATGGAGTAATATTCAGATTAGTTAATAATGTTGGAGAGAATGTTGGGTTTCTGGGAGATTTGCATAGGCCTATAAGAAGCACAATTACTCAGTAGAGACGGTAGATTCACCACTTGCTGTGAAAGTGAAAGTAAAGTTTTTCCAGCAGCTATTACGAGAGGGAAGCTTGTTACATTGTGTTGTCTCTAGTCTCTACTAGGCTCTATGAAATGGCTGCAAAGTTGGAGGATGAAACATCTTGTCCTGTGTGCACTGAGATCTACAAGGATCCTGTTATCCTGACCTCCTGCAGTCACAGTTTCTGTAGAGACTGTCTGGAGAAGTGCTGGAAATCTAAAGGATCCAAAGAATGTCCACTCTGCAGGAAGAGATCATCATATGAATTTCTCCGTCCTAATCTGGCTTTAAGGAACTTGTGTGAAGCTCTATCTGAGACAGTCTTGGAAGAGAGTGGGGGAACAAACATACTCTGCAAAGAACACAAGAGGAAACTGGAGCTCTTCTGTCAGGATGATAAACAGCTTTTATGCCTGGTGTGTCGAGACTCAAAATTGCACAAAAACCACAACATTATACCTGCTGGAGAAGCTGCTTCTGACACAAAGGTGAAATCTGCTTTCTTGTTCTCATTCACAGGATCTGTGCTTATCAGAGTATTTTTGTTGCTTTTATAAACCCTGCATCTTGTAGTATGTCTGATGATTTGGTGAACATGTGTCTTTAAAATATATTATGCTTGCTCATACACTATTGTTCATTAAGCTTGCTGACCAACATGACACAGGGCCATTTCAAAGTACTTAGGGGGATCCAAGCAAACAGGACATGGGGTCCCTACACCTCACATAAATACCAAATCAAGTTTAAAGTAATTTAAAACACCACTAAACTATTGAAATGATTTAAAAGTTCATCTTGGGGAGCCCTTTCACCCTGGGGCCCTAGACAATTGCCTGGTTTGCCTGTCCTGTTGCGACAGCCCTGTGAATACACACAGACAAAGTCACTTTGTTGTTTCCCCTGACCAAAGACTGTACGGCAAACTTGGGTCTGTAAAGGTTGGTGAATTAAAGATATCTGTAGGTGATGTTGTAATGTATGTCCACACCCCTCTAAAGTGATCCATTAATTTTAGGAGGAGCTCAAGGCCAAACTGCAGCCTCTACAGGAGAAGCTGAAGGAGTTTGAGAAAGCTAAAGTCACCTGTGATAAAACAGCTGAGTACATTAAGGTCAGTGTGATGGAGACTACTGTCATATGACTCATATCTAACATGACTGTCCCTGGTCCCTTCTCTCTAGTTGAGAAAGAACATTTACTACACAAAAGATGTTTAATATAAGATTATAAATATTGTTTGTCACTTTCAGTTGTTGATCAGAATCAGGGCCGTCGCAACAAGGCAGGCAAACCAGGCAATTGCCTGGGGCCCCAGGCTGGAAGGGGCCCCCAAGATTGACCGTTTAATCATTTTAGTAGTTATGTTGGTGGTGTTTTTCAACAAAAAATGACTTTAAACTGGAATTAGACAACTGTACAATACAAATAATTATATTGATGTTTGAAAATTATAACAATGTGGTTCATGTAAGTATTTACGGGGAGTGAAGGGCCCCCATGTCCTGTTTGCTTGGGGCCCCCTAAGTACCTTGAAACGGCCCTGATCAGAATGGACACAATTAAACGTTTTTATTTTATTCAGATTCAAACCCAGAAGACAGAGAAGCAGATCAAGGACGAGTTTAAGAAGCTTCACCAGTTTCTACGAGATGAAGAGGCAGCCAGGATAGTTGCACTGAGGGAGGAAGAGGAGAAGAAAAGTCAGGTGATGAAGGAGAAGATTGAGGAGATGAGCAGAGAGATCTCATCTCTTTCAGACACAATCAGAGCCATTGAAAAGAAGATGAAGGCTGATGCTGTCACATTTCTGCAGGTAACAGAAATATGTGCATGTGTGTAAATCTGATTACAGCAGTCATAAATGTAAAACGTTTGATATGTCAATTAGGACCATTGCTTAGGACACACTTACAGTCTTTTTACACCAAAATCAGCAGCTTCATATAATTGTCTTTTTTACTGTAATGGGTTATACAGTATGTCAGTTATATTCAGTAACTGATTAGAACGCATTCACACACAGGGAGGGAAGAGTTAGGATCATTCTGAGGGTCTGGCACTGACAGGGGACCCAGTGAGCATTTCAATATTATAACTAGAACCTCCGCCAAGGCCATGTGGTCACAGATGGTGTTCTGGATCACCTATCACCACCAAAATTGAATCAATTCTTACTCATCCCAATACACACGTGTCATCCAAATCCATACAGTACTTTCAAGTTATGTCGCACACAGACAGACACACAGACAGACACACGGACACCGGCGAAAACATAACTTCCTTGGTGGATGTAATCAATGCTTGGGGGGCGCATAGCCTGGTCATAATCAGCCCCTCAGTCTACTGTACGCTTCTTTTCATAGGGTCTGGGATCTTCACTATTGAGATATGATTGCTTGCTGGAGATGTTTAAATTCGAAACGATTGGATCAGCCCTTGACTGATAGCCTATCGTATTGTTTCACTGCCTTCTTAAAGCTGTATTCGGCAAGTCCTTTAAAGTCAAATTTCGTAGAATTCACATTATTCTGGAAGTAGACTATTTAGAGAAAAAAAACAGAATTTCTAAGCTCCATCTAAACCCTGCAGTTGTGGTTGCAAAAATCCAGCGCTCCCTGTAGCCTTCCACAAATCAGGTTCGGAGGGATCCCCATATGAAAAAGATTTATATGAAAAAGTGTCATATAAAAACCTTTCCTGCCAGAAACATATATGACTATCCAAATCTTATATGGCACATACTACAAAAGTGGCCCGTTTCTCATTTAAGTCATAGGCCTACTGTATATGAATGAAGCTCACAATATATATGATTTGAATAAGTAAGTTATAAGGAACATTAAGTTTCAGTATATGAGACATACACATTACATATATAGGTTTGTGTATGAAACATACACGTAACATACATGAAATTTATATAAACCTATGCAGGCTTTATATTTTGATAAGAATATATGTAATTAACCCATGTGGAATTGGTGAGACACAGCACACAGTGAAGTAACTACTGACCTGGTACAGTGGGCTGCATGCAGGAGATTAGGTCTACTGATAGTTTAGATGACGCATTGCACAGGAATCGAACTGTCAACCTTTAGTTACAAGTCTTCCCATATGAAAAAGATTCATATGAAACTTATAAGAAGTGTCATATAAAAACCTTTCCAGCCAGAAACATATATGACTAGCCTATCCAAATCGTATATGGCACATACTACAAAAGTGGCCCGTTTCTCATTTAAGTCATATATGAATGAAGCTCACAATATATATGATTTGAATGAAGTAAATTATAAGGAACATTAAGTTTCAGTATATGAGACATACAAATTACATATATAGATTTGTGTATGAAACATACATGTAACATACATGAAATTTATATAAAACTATGCAGGCTTTATATTTTTATAAGAATATAATGAACCCACATGGAATTGGTGAGACACAGCAGACAGTATACTGACCTGGTACAGTGGACTGTATGCTGGAGAGTAGGCCTACTGATAGTTTGGATGACGCATTGGACGGGAATCGAACTGTCAACCTTATAGTTAAGTTAAGTCTCAAGCCCTAACCACTAGACCACAGCTATCTGACACAAAATGTGGCAACAACACCTACCATGGCATCCCCATGTATAAAGAATATGATATAAAACACATATGTTTTTTTTTTTTTTTTAAAGACATGTTTTGGGCTTTTTATTAGATAGCACAGTGTAGAGATTACAGGAAGCAAGTGGGAGAGAGAGAGATGGGATGGAATCGGGAAATGACCTCAAGTCGGAATCGAAAACCTGTTAGAAGGCTCGTGCAGCAGGACTATGCTTAAATTTACTCCGGTATATTCCTTTAAATGGTGCAAAGTTGTATAAGTTTCACATTATTTGGATTTTATATGGATTTTGCATGTGGCCTGAGTCCTTTATAAACCCCATATAAGATTCTTATACAACACAACAAAAACATTGTAAAATGAAGTTTCACAGTATGTGCACCTTATATGGATATTGTATGAGCTTTGAATCCCCTATAAAATACATATAAGATTCTTATACAACATGTAGGAAAAATGTAAGTTTCATATAAATCTTTTTCGTATGGGGAGGGTTAGCTGCCTATTGATCACAGCTGTGATCAAGCCGCTGACAACGTTCTACAGCGAGGGAGGAGCGTAGGAGAAACGGGGAGGAACCAGAGAGTTGTATGAGTTGTATGTTTCGCCTAAATCTCGGAATTACGTAGACTTGCCGAAGCATTAAAGTTTTAAAAGTTTGCTGATTGGATCAGACACAAGGCAGCTTTTGTGAATGAGGTCAATGTCCGGAATCCCAGACGGAGTTATGGAGGGAGATGAAAATCTAACAGAATTACACCCACATCCCGAACTCATTTACGTAGGAAGGCAATGAACAGGCTAGGGGGACGACTATTATTTTGTGTCATGGAGCCCAAGATTTCTAGCACTTTTAACTCTTTGTGTGCACTGAAATAGTAATTCACTATTTTTATTATTTATAAAGAAAATGATCTACAAATGAAATACAACATACCAGTGACCACCTCTGCCCACCCCAATCCAACCCAACCTCATACACCATTCCCCGGGGCCACAAAAATCCACACACCATGCTTGCCACTCTGAGTCCATGTACAAAGGGAAAATAAATTATTAATAGAAATCTAATTTTCAGTAAAATCATTCACAACATCCAAAAATTAGGCAAATAGACAGAGACTATGATAAAGACCCTATTAATTTGACCTTTGTTGTGTGTGTATGTGTGTGTGTGTGAGCGGGGTGTGTGGGTAAAAGAATATTTAACATCTTTGGTCTTTTCCAGAACTACAAGACTACAGTGGAAAGGTGAGTAATCTGCCTCCTGTCTCTCTTTTCTCTGTGGTTCTGAACCCAAACCCACAGCAGCACTGACTCCTGAATCATTTTCCAGAGCCCAGTGCACACTGCAGGATCCAGAGAGGGTTTCAGGAGCTCTGATCAATGTGGCAAAGCACCTGGGAAATTTGAAGTTCAGAGTCTGGGAGAAGATGCAGGAGATGGTTCAGTACAGTGAGTAGCCTGGAAAGAAATAAAGATACTCAATTAGGATCAAAAGGATGACAGACAGCTACTGTATGTCTGATTTGGGTACATTAACAAATACAAGTTTCCTTTGTCTGCAACTCCAACAAAACACAACCGAACAAACATCTGCTCATAATACCCTGGATTTGTACTTGTACTAAACCTAATCCCAAATATGAATTCAGAAAGAATTTCTGAATCTCTGTGTGTGTGTGTGTGTGTGTGTGTGTGTGTGTGTGTGTGTGTGTGTGTGTGTGTGTGTGTGTGTGTGTGTGTGTTGTGTGTGTGTGTGTGTGTGTGTGTGTGTTGTGTGTGTGTGTGTGTGTGTGTGTGTGTGTGTGTGTGTGTGTGTCTGTCCAATAGCACCGCACCATTAACAGGGCAGGATATAGAAACACACCAATAACCCTCAGATCAGGGGGTGGGGTCATTCACATTCTCATCACACATCACTTAGTGTTCAACTCATGTGTGTGTTCTTTCTCTCTGCAGCTCCTGTCACTCTGGATCCCAACACTGCACACCCAAGACTAATCCTGTCTGAGGATCTGACCAGTGTGAGACGTGGTGATGAAAGACAGCAGCTTCCTGATAACCCAGAGAGATTTGATAAGTATGCTGAAGTCCTAGTCTCTGAGAGCTTTAATTCAGGCACTCACTGCTGGGATGTGGAGGTTGGGGAGAATAATGACTGGGCACTGGGTGTGATGACAGAGTCTTTCCAGAAGAAGGGAGACTACACCTCCATGAGTGGACGGTGGGGTGTAGGGTATAAAAATGGTGCATATAGAGCACGTGCTACACCTCATCCATCCACTCTCCTCACATTGAGGAAAAAACCCCAGAGGATCAGAGTGCAGCTGGACTGGGACAGAGGAAAGCTCTCATTCTCTGACTCTGATAATAACACACACATACACACTTTCACACACACTTTTACTGAGAGAGTGTTTCCATACTTTTCCAGTGTCCCTCCACTGACTATCTTACCAGTGAAGACAGCAGTTACAGTAGAGCAGCTCAGGTAGAGTTCAGACACCTGCTGCAGGTTAACTGGGGATGTGGAAGGGAAGAGACACCAGTGTTGGGCAAGTTACTACAAAACTGTAATGCGTTATACATTACTTGTTACTGACCTTTTAAAATAATCCCTTACATTACAATATTACTGTTTTGAAAATGTAAAGCGTTACACTACTGTTGCATTACTTTCAAGTTACTCTTCGGGCCCTCCGGTAGCCTATAACTATCACTAATTCGCTATGAATGTTGAGAATGACAAGCGGAGACTGTAAAGTTCAACATTAATTCCGGCAGACTTTAACAAAGCAGACTTTTTACCCTTGCTGATCTCTCAGTGATTTTTGGTGAATTTGTATGAAGGAAAAAAACACAATTTCATTCCAAGTTAAAAAATGCATTGTAACTTGAGTTACTGACAATTGTACTGAGTAAAATATTACCAATTTTTCTTCTGTAATGCCTACATTACCAAGTTACCACAAAAAGCAATGCATTACACTAATAACTTACTTTTTGTAACTTGTTACTCCCAACACTGAGAGACCTCAATATGACCTCAATACTAATACCTTATCTGACCCTGACAATAACACACACACACACACACACACACACACACACACACACACACACACACACACACACACACACACACACACACACACACACACACACACAGACCTTGCCAGGGCCTCATTGACTGCACTGACACACACAGTCAGCCTACAGCAGTTTGTAACTACAGGCTATTGACTTCAGTCCTAAAACTCTATGTAGAGTATCCACAGAAATGAATGCTTATTGAATGTTTCTTTGTAATCCATGTTTCAGTTCCTGTGCTGTCAACACAGGTAAAGTGACTGTGCTGTTTCCCCACAGTTCAGTTTAGTCTAGTTTTGTAATGTTTTGGAATAAAGACCATATTAATTTAATTGTGTGTGTGTGTGTGTTGTGTGTGTGTGTGTGTGTGTGTGTGTTGTGTGTGTGTGTGTGTGTGTGATATCAAGTAAGATGACAGACAAGTGGTTTGTCCAATTATATGCAAGAATTTTTGATGACATCCATTCTACTGAAGCCACTCTCTTATTATGGACTGACATCTGATGGATTAGGCTGCATACAGCACAACGAATCATCTGACGTGAGGGAGGTTAGTTAAGTCCTGCCTGCCTACTGTCTACTGTGTATCTACATGTGTGGTTCCACATATGTAGAAGTCTCCCAGAATTACACCAATACATAAAGGGTGGCGTTATACTAGATCCCAATTGCTTTTGTGTTGTATTGACTTTGTTATGTGTTCTGAGGACCCCCTCGAAAACAAGATTTTTAATCTCAAGGGGTTATCCTCAATACAATAAACTTTCAATAAACTTTCAATACTGCAAACCTGAATGTCTGGAGAGAGTTTGTGTGTTTTGTCTGATTTTAGCGTCTATGTCTCTGGCAGATACAGGACACGCCTAAAACTGGGACTGAACTTTAATCAGTGAAGGAGTTGGAACAGGTTGGGGAAGTTTATTACTGACTGGCCAATCAGAATCTTTCATAACCTCCCTCTCAAAAATTGTTGTCAGAGTAGGAAGTGAAGTTGAATGACAGGTTGGTTCAGAGTTCTTGGCTCTATGGGAATATTTCTATTAGAATAATTGATCGCAACATTGACACTAATAAGAGAGAGCACTAAAGGGAAAACTAAAAAAAAAATGAGGCTGAAGAAATTGTGTGGAGATTGAAATTCTTGAGGAAGATGAACTCAATGTCTTAGACTGCTGAAAGTGAAAGTATTTAAAGTTACGCTCTGCAGGGTGAGTTTACTGTAAAGATAGAATGGCTTCTAAACTAGAAGAGGATCTCACCTGTCCTGTGTGCTGTGACCTCTACAAGGATCCTGTCATTTTAACCTGCACTCACAGTGTGTGTAAAGCCTGTCTGCAGCAGTTCTGGGAGAGCAAAGGATCCAGAGAATGTCCGTACTGCAGGAGGAAGTGCTCCAGAGAAGCATTATCCTGTTAATATGGCTCTAAGGAATCTGTGTGAGACCTACTCACAGGAGACAAGTCAGAGAGCTTCAGCAGGGTCTGAGGTGCTCTGCAGTCTGCACAGTGAGAAACTCAAACTCTTCTGTCTGGAGGATAAACAGCCTGTGTGTGTGGTGTGTCGAGACTCCAGAAAACATAAAAATCACAACTTCAGCCCCATAGATGAAGCTGCACAGGACCGCAAGGTAAGGATCTTCTGCTCTTATAATAAAATATAATACTGTAGATGTCTTTGGTGAAATTACATGTCAGGATCTCTCTAGCCAGAAAATGAATGAAGTAGAATACTTCCAGTGTAATTCCAGTGGTTGTAAAACTGGGCTACTTGGATGGGTTTTTAGGGGGTACGCAAAATTAATCTGTGATAAAGATACTAAGGAAAATGATCTTAATACTTCAAATTCCTAAACCCTATTGCTATCACATTGTTGTGTACTAACAGTAGAGAGTGTTAGCTCTTTTGTATATTTAGCATTATTGACCTTGTCTGTCTAGTTCCTTCATGTCCAACACTGTCACACTGCCACACTACTGTGATTCCTTAATCTACCAGTAGATGACAGTGGATGCTGCTTTGTGCTTTGGGAGTTATGACCACTCGTGCCTCTGGTTCCGCCAGCGACCCCACTCTTTCCAAGAACATGGCAAACCTGACATAGATCTCTTGGTTTCATAGTGCTTGTGTTATAGTTTTGACTCCAGTCTAAATGAGTCCTCATTCATTCCAGGAGGAGCTCAAGATCAAACTGCAGCCCTTACAGAAGAAACTCAAGACTTTTGAAGAAGTGAAACTCATTTGCGTCCAATCAGCAGCTCATATTGAGGTGACATATTGATCATTATGATAAACGTTGGTAACGCTTTGATTTACAGCCCGTGAAGTACTAGGTAAGTATTAGTAAGTAACAAAGAGAAGTGTTCTTTCAGCGCTTCTGTGGTATAGTCAGATCCGGTGCAACCAGAGCAGGACGAATTGTTAAGACAGGAGAGAACGTCGGTGCAACACGGATGACATAAACTTTTATACTTTTATTCAATGGTGCAAAACATAATGACTAACGTTTCAATGTTCTTACATCTTCATCAGAGTCATCTCTGATGAAGATGTAAGAACATCGAAACGTTAGTCATTATGTTTCTGCACCATTGAATAAAAGTATAAAAGTTTATGTCATCCGTGTTGCATCGATCTCTCAGTCGTTCTTAAGTATTAGTAAGTATTAGGTAAGAATGATGTAGGCTAACAAAAAAGTATCGAAGGGATAAATTACTGAGTACTTACAGCATAAGTTTGCTGGAATAACACAGGTTCACTCTTTATTTTACAGCCCGTGACGTACTAGGTAAGTACAGGTAAGAACAACGTAACAAAAGGGGTAACTCTAGATGCAGCATGTATAGCCTACTATACTATACCCTATTGAAAAGTAAAGAACAAGTAGCCTACAGTTGAATTACCTAGATACCCCAAAACTACTTGTAAATACACCCTAACATTGGATGTGGGGGCTGTAAAATGAAGTGAATCAACGCATGCATTTCCTGTAGGCTATACTGCGCATCTAGGCTATACCCATTTTGTAATTATGGCAATATTACACATAAAGTTCTATTTTGTTAAGTTCTTCGTACCTGTACTTACCCAGTACTTCACAATGGGCTTTAAAATAAAGCGTAAACGCGTGTTATTCCAGCAAACTTACGCTGTAAGTACTCAGTAATTTATTCCTTGATGATGACACCATTCTTACCTAATACTTACTAATACTTACCTAGTACTTCACAGGCTGTAAATTAAAGGGTTACCTAAAAGTTTTGCTTAGAACTTTTGTTTATCAATTATGTTTAAAATGTAACAGTGAAGCTCATCACACTAAGTGTTATGGATCATTCCATCTAGATTGGATAATTGATCTTGTGATGTTTTATTCAGACTCAGACCCAGAACACAGAGAAGCAGATCAAGGAGGAGTTTGAGAAGCTTCACCAGTTTCTACGAGATGAAGAAGCAGCCAGGATAGCTGCACTGAGGGAGGAAGAGGAGCAGAAGAGTCAGATGATGAAAGAGAAGATTGAGAAGATGAGCAGAGAGATCTCATCTCTTTCAGACACAATCAGAGCCATTGAAAAGGAGATGAAGGCTGATGATGTCACATTTCTGCAGGTAACAGAAATATTTGGATGTGTGTAAATCTGATTGCAGCAGTCATGATAAAAATGTTTTAATGGGTTATATGTCAATTAGGACCATTGATTAGGACACACTTACAATCTCTTTAGACCAAAATCTGTGCATTGGCGATGCAAGGCGTCCGTTTCGTGAATGCATGTTAACAGGTTAGTCCATGCACACTACACATGTGTTCTGTGTAGCCTCTGTCTGGTTTCTGTGCGGTAAACCGCGTAAATCCCACGATGCTCGCTTGAAATTCTGTTCATTCTATTGAATTCTATTTAATCTAAGTGTGTTTAGCGTGGAAGCGCATGCAGTCTCAATAGATTTGAGTGCAGAGCTATGGCAGCTGAATTATGCAGAATACAGTTTCTTGTGTCAGTGCACACAATGCACGTCATGCACACGACATGCACTGCGAATGGACGACACTGGTCATGTTTTGCGACCAACACACAATTGCAATGTGAATCACACATGGGGTGGGGGGGGGGGACAGGGGGTGATTGGATTAGGATGATTCTGAGGGTCTGGCACTGACAGGGGGTGCAGAGAGCATTTCAATATTTTATAGTCAATGTTTAAGGGGCCCATAGCCTGATCATACTGTAAGCAGCCCCTCTGTCTATGCTTCTCTTCATTCCGTCTCATTTCACCCAGTGCCTCCAGTCCTACCATCTCAGAATTCTCTGAAAAAAAAATCTGACATCTAAAATATTAGGTTTATATTGTATGGATCTCGGTTATTGAAAAACAATTGCTGGCTGGAGATGTTTAAATTCAAAACTATTTTATTCACTCGCTGCATCCTTCGCAGATTGGATTGGATGCAGTCGATGCGAATGAGGACAGGCGGAGTTATGAGGGCAGATAAAAATCAAACGGAAATGACGTAGTAAGACAATTGCCAGGCTCGGGGGCTAAAGATTATTTTGTGTCATGGGGACCAACATTTCTATCAGTACCCCTGCTCACACTCTTTCAGCTCTTCATGTTATGTGCACTGAGATACAGACTCATTCTGTATTGCAAAATTAGCCAAATGAGACTATGATCACATAATGTTTGAGTGTGTGCGTGTGCGTGTGCGTGTGCGTGTGCGTGTGCGTGTGTGTGTGTGTGTAAAATAATATTTAACATATCCAATTTTTGTATTTTCCAGAACTACAAGACTACAGTGGAAAGGTGAGTGATCTGCCTCCTGTCTCTCTCTTCTCTGTGGTTCTGAACCCAAACCCACAGCAACACTGACTCCTGAATGTTATTCCAGAGCCCAGTGCACACTGCAGGATCCAGAGAGGGATTCAGGAGCTCTGATCAATGTGGCAAAGCACCTGGGCAACCTGAAGTTCAGAGTCTGGGAGAAGATGCAGGAGAATGTTCAGTACAGTGAGTAGCCTGGAAAGAAATAAAGACGCTCAATTCTATCAAGAGGATGACACACAGCTACTGTATGTCTGATTAGGGCACATTAGCAAAATCCATGAAAACACAACGGAACAGACATCTGTTCATAACACCCTGGATTTCTACTTGTACTAACCCTAATCCCAAATATGGGATTTGGGATTTCCCATCATCTTCACTCAGTGTTCAGCTCATGTTTGTGTTCTTTCTTTCTGCAGCTCCTGTCGCTCTGGATCCCAATACTGCAAGCCCATATCTCATCCTGTCTGAGGATCTGACCAGTGTGAGACGTGGTGATGAGAAACAGCAGCTTCCTGATAACCCAGAGAGATTTGAGAAGTATGCCAGTATCCTGGGCTCTGAGGGCTTTAACTCAGGGACTCACTGCTGGGATGTGGAGGTTCGGGAGAACGATTGGTGTGGAGCTGGGTGTGATGACAGAGTCTCTCCAGAGGAAGGAGAGTACACCACCATGAGTGGACTGTGGTATGTCTGGTATCAGAAAGCTGCATATGGAGCACGTGCTTCACCTCGTCCCTCCACTCGCCTCACAGTGAAGCAGAAACCCCAGAGGATCAGAGTGAAGCTGGACTGGGACAGAGGAAAGCTCTCATTCTCTGACCCTGATAATAACACACATATACACACTTTCACACACACTTTCACTGAGAGAGTGTTTCCATACATTAACTCTGCCCTTCCACTGAGAATCTTACCAGTGAAGACAGCAGTTACAGTAGAGCAGCTCAGTTAGAGTTCAGACACCTGATGCAGCTTAACCACAGATGTAGATGGGAAGAGCCACTCAGTACTAATACCCTATCTGACCCTGACAAAAACACAACACACACACACACACAAACACACACCTTGTCAGGGCTTCATTTAACTGCACCCAGTTAGAGCAGATAGTGAACCAATCAGAACACAACTGACATACAGCAATCAGCCTACAGCAGTTTGTAACTACAGATTATTGACTTCAGTCCTAAAACTCTATGTAGAATATCCACAGAAATGAACGCTTATTGACTGAATTTCTTTGTGATCCATGTTTCAGTTCCTGTGCTGTCGTCACAGGGTTAAGAGACTGTGCTGTTGCCCCACAGTTCAGTCTATTTTTGTAATTTTTTGGAATAAAGGCCAAGTAAATTTAATTGTTAAAAAATAGTGTAACGTGTGTGTGTGTGTGTGTGTGTGTGTGTGTGTGTTTTGAGTACAGCTGTGAAGTGTTGGGTGGTCAAGTCTGAGGTCAGCTTTTTGCACACTGCCTCAGTGAGATTGTTTCTGCACTACAAGCACAGGACCACACACACACACACACACTGCCTCAGTGAGATTGTTTCTGCACAACAACATGGACACAAGCACAGGACCACACACACACACACACACACACACACACTGCCTCAGTGAGATTGTTTCTGCACTACAGCATGGACACAAGCACAGGACCACACACACACACACACACACACACACACACACACACTGCCTCAGTGAGTCTGTTTCTGCACAACAACATGGACACAAGCACAGGACCCCACACACACACACACACACACTGCCTCAGTGAGATTGTTTCTGCACAACAACATGGACACAAGCACAGGATCACACACACACACACACACACACACAGACTGTCTCAGTGAGATTGGTTCTACACCACAGCATGGACACAAGCCTGGCCTTAATTGTCTTCCTACATACTTCTCTTAGATTTTCATCTCCCTCCACAACTCCATCTGGGATAATTAACCTCGTCCACATCGAATACATTGACTCAGAGCCAATCAGCAAACAGAAGGCGGGAGTTGTGAGACATGAGACATCAGGTTTCTGCTGTTGTAGTTACTTCATGACCAAGCTGTTGCATAACATAGGCTATGTCACAGCAAAATGGTAGCTATCTGGTGGAATTGGATTGAATCTTCACAAACGTCTATGGTTCACATTTCATGGTTCACAAATGTAGATGGCTCACCAGTCAGCTCTAACTACTCTTTTGCTGGTCTGACAGAAAAGTTTTTTGGAAAGGCCTTGTGGTACTACACTTTATGGGCCACTAGGGGCCACTAAAGTACTGCAGAATTCTGGGGGATTTACAGGGAGTGTGCCATGCAAGATGCCAGCCGGCTCACCTGGAGAAAATCTTTGCATACATTTAGTGCATAAACTCAAACATTACTTCTGTATATTGTCCATATGAATTTAGTTAAAAATAACATTTGAGAGCTCTACAAATACAATTGAATTGAATTGCATTGAATTAAATAATCACAAGTAATATTAAGTCTGGAGACCCACCTATTGTTTGTTTTGTAGTGGAAGAGTCGTTGACAATTGTTCAGAGCCATTTATTGGGCACTACAAATGTCTATCATAGCATCTAGCTCAATGCCAATACCAGAGCCACCTTGTGATGTAAAATGCAATTGAGTGTCGTGCTAGTCCCTTTTTGTTCTGTGATTGGATACCTCGGGTCAGCTCTATGTTCCCACAGCCCTATGTTCCCACAGCCCTATGTTCCTACATTTGTTGGGAATTTTTATTTTTCACAGAATTTTTGGAAAATAGGCCCTATGTTCCCACAACCCTATGTTCCCACATTTCTAAGGAAATTAGGGAAATTGGGCCCTATGTTCCCACAGCCCCATGCTCTCACATTACAAAGATTTTTTTTCTTTTCTTATTTACCCACAGCAATATGTTCCGATAAGGTCATGTTCACACCAACACAGGTAATATTTACCCAGTTAGCCCTTCCGTTCACATTAGAATGGAGGATTCTGAAACTGATTGCTGAGGTCGATTTCAAAAATGATCGCTGAGGTCGATGAATATAAAATCATTGTGGAATGTGGATGCAAAACGTTCTGAAAATGAGAGTGGATGAAGATTGTTTTCATTATGGATATGAATCTATGCAGCACAGCATAAAAGAACCTTAACCCTTACCCTAAACCCCACTACCTTGAAGGCGCCATTGAGGGCAAATAATATCAAAGATCCAAAGATCTACTGTAATCTTGCTTGAACTTACATAGGGGGTCTACCAGGCAGGGGTAGAAATGTGGGTCTACAGTACCTTACTTTAAAGAAAGAGAAAAAAACTCTTAGAAATGTGAGAATATAGGGCTGTGGGAACATAGGACTGTGGGAACATAGAGCTGTGGGAACATAGGACTGTGGGAACATAGACACGCTCCTGGATACCTAAAGCAGGCGAGAAAATCGGCCATGGTCACCATGCTGCTTTGCAAAGAAGTATGGGTGATCCCAGGCTAGTCTGAATGTTGACTGAAGTAATTTCACAGACACAGAAGTGTACAGTTTTTGTACTAAATTGCTAAATGAGTCAGTGAGTTGTGTTTATAGGTTTGCAAAAAAGTATACTGAGCTGTGTGTTGTGTTTACATTTTACAGAGTGTAAAGCACGTATGGAACTTTTTGTTTGACAGAATACGTGAATAATACATAAATTATACTGCAACAGTCAGTGTTTAAAGCATTCCGACAAAACTGTCCTGTCTGCCTTCTGTAAACATGAATGTCTGGAGAGTCTATTTGTCCGTCTTATGTGGGTTCAGTGTCTGTGTCTCTGGCAGATACAGGCCACACCCACAACTGGAACTGAACCAACTTCACTGAATCAGAATGAAGAAGTGGGAACAGGTTGGGGAAGTTTATCACTCACTGGCCAATCAGAATCTTTCATAGCCTCTCCCTCCCCAGGGAAAACTTGTCAGAGAGCAGGAGGTGAAGTTGAGTGGCAGGTTGGTTCACTGTTCTATGTCTAGCAGATTCAATAGGAATATTTTTATTACAGTATTTAATTGGAGTATTAAAAAGGGAAACAACATGGGAAGCTACTTACTCTAAAATGGAAACTAAAATAAGGCTGAAGAAATCTTGTGGAGATTGCAATTCTTGAGGAAGATTAACTCAATGCCTTAGACTACTGAAAGTGAAAGTAAAGCTACTTTCTGAGGGGTGAGTTTACTGTAAAGATAAAATGGCTTCTAAACTAGAAGAAGACCTCACCTGTCCTGTGTGCTGTGAACTCTACAAGGATCCTGTCATTTTGACCTGCACTCACAGTGTGTGTAAAGCCTGTCTACAGCAGTTCTGGGAGAGCAAAGGATCCAGAGAATGTCCGTACTGCAGGAGGAAGTGCTCTAAAGAAGTTTATCCTGGTAATATGGCTCTAAGGAACCTGTGTGAGACCTACTCACAGAAGACAAGTCAGAGAGCTTCAGCAGGGTCTGAGGTTCTCTGCAGTCTGCACAGTGAGAAACTCAAGCTCTTCTGTCTGGAGGATAAACAGCCTGTGTGTGTGGTGTGTCGAGACTCCAGGAAACATAAAAATCACAACTTCTGCCCCATAGATGAAGCTGCACAGGATCGCAAGGTCAGGATCCTCTCTGCTCTTACAATAAAATATAATACTGTAGGTGCCTTTGGTGAAATTACGCGTCAGGATCTCTCTAGCCGGAAAATGAAGTTGAATACTTATTCAGAGTGTACCTATTGTAATTCCTTTAAACCAGTGGTTGTCAAACTGGGCTACTTGGATGGGTTTTTACACAAAAATGAATCTGTGAATGGCTTATCAGCCCATAAAGATACTAAAGAAAAAGATCTTATACTCAAACTATTCCCATACAACCCTATTGCTATCACATTGTTGTGTAGTAACAGTAGGCCTACAGAGTTTTAGCTCTTTTGTGCATTTAGCATTGTGGCCTTCTTCTGTCTAGTTCCTTCATGTCCAATACTGTCACACTGCCACACTACTGTGATTCCTTAATCTACCAGTAGATGGCAGTGGATGCTGCTTTGTGCTTTGGGAATTATGGCCCCTCTCCCTCTGGTTCCTCCAGCGACCCCATTCTTTCTAAGAACATACATGGCAAACCTGGCATAGGGCTCTTGGTTTCATACTGCCTGTTTTATAATATCAATTTAATGAGTCCTCATTCATTCCAGGAGGAGCTCAAGATCAAACTGCAGCCCTTACAGAAGAAACTCAAGACTTTTGAAGAAGTGAAACTCATTTCCGACCAAACAGCAGCGCATATTAAGGTGACATATATTGGTCATTATGATAAAAGTTTTGCTTAGAACTTTTGTTTATCAATTATGTTTAAAATGTAACAGTGAAGCTCACACACACACACACAGTGTTATGCATCTGGTCATGATTAGATTGGATATTTGGTCTTGTGATGTTTTATTCAGACTCAGACCCAGAACACAGAGAAGCAGATCAAAGAGGAGTTTGAGAAGCTTCACCAGTTTCTACGAGAAGAAGAGGCAGCCAGGTTAACTGCACTGAGGGAGGAAGAGGAGCAGAAGAGTCAGATGATGAAGAAGAAGATTGAGAAGATGACCAGAGAGATCTCATCTCTTTCAGACATAATCAGAGCCATTGAAAAGGAGATGAAGGCTGATGATGTCACATTTCTGCAGGTAACAGAAATATGTGCATGAGTATTAATCCGGTTACAGCAGTCATGATACACTGACAGGGGGTGCAGAGAGCATTTCTATATTTTAATCATTTTAAGGGGCCCATTGCCTGGTCCTAACCAGCCCCTCTGTCTATGCTTCTCTTGGTACGACGGTCTAAAAATTTCGTCTCATTTCACCCAGTGCATTCAGCCTGACCGTCTAAGAATTCTCTGAAAAAAAAAATCTAATAAAATGTTACAGTTTTTAATAGGAAGAATCTAAAATATTAGGTTTATACTGTATGGATCTTGGTTATTGAAAAATAATTGCTGGCTGGAGATGTTTAAATTCAAAACAATTGGATTCACATGCTGCATCCTTTGCAGATTGGATTGGATGCAGTCGATGCGAATGAGGACAGGCGGAGTTATGAGAGCAGATAAAAAAAAATGGAATGACGTACTAAGACAACGGCCAGGCTGGGGGGCCATATATTATTTTGTGTCATGGGGACCAATATTTCTATTAGTACCCCTGCTCACACTCTTTCAGCTCTTCACGTTATGTGCACTGAAATACAGACTCATTCTTAATCTAATGTTCTAATCTTCAGTAAAAATCTAATGTTCAGTAAAAACACAACATGCAAAATTAGCCAAATGAGATGTGTGATCACATACTGTAATGTGTGTGTGTGTGTGTGTGTGTGTGTGTGTGTGTGTGTGTGTGTGTGTGTGTGTGTGTGTGTGTGTGTGTGTGTGTGTGTAAAATAATATTTAACATATCCAATCTTTGGTATTTTCCAGAACTACAAGACTTCAGTGGATAGGTGAGTGATGTTCCTCCTCTCTCTCTTCTCTGTGGTTCTGAACCCAAACCCACAGCAGCACTGACTCCTGAATGTTATTCCAGAGCCCAGTGCACACTGCAGGATCCAGAGAGGATTTCAGGAGCTCTGATCAATGTGGCAAAGCACCTGGGCAACCTGAAGTTCAGAGTCTGGGAGAAGATGCAGCAGATTGTTCAGTACAGTGAGTAGCCTGGAATGAAATAAATTCTCAATAAATCCTCAATTCTACATGCAGTCTAATTAGGGCACATTAGCAACTAAAAGTGGATTTTTTCATTATCTCAAACAAACACAACAGATCTAACACCTGTTTAAAAACACACTCTACACATTTATTGGATTGGACACTCCAGTGTGTGTGTAAATATTATCAATAAATATTATTAAACACACTCTACAAGCACTGGATTGGCATTACAAATGTGTAATTAGAAATTCATGAATGTGTACGTGTGTGTGTGTGTGTGTGTGTTTGTGTGGGTACAGTATGTGTGTTTTTCTAACACAAAACATGTCAAACACACACACACACAAACACACACACACCAGAGTGAAGTTTTAATAAATGGATGAACTGATGGATGGACAAATTGGATAACAGGAGAAAGAGAGAAAGTAGTATACAGTAAACAGCTGGGGTCCCTTCTGATGACTAAAGAGCATTTCACTGTTCCCACATCTCTCTGCCATTACACTTGTTAACACTATTAATAATGACCATCATTCACATCCTCATCACACATCACTCAGTGTTCAGCTCATGTGTGTGTTCTTTCTCTCTGCAGCTCCTGTCACTCTGGATCCCAACACTGCAAAACCCACTCTCATCCTGTCTGAGGATCTGACCAGTGTGAGAAGTGGTGGTACGAGACAGAAGCTTCCTGATAACCCAGAGAGATTTGATAAGTATCCCGACTGTCCTGGGCTCTGAGGGCTTTAACTCAGGGACTCACTGCTGGGATGTGGAGGTTGGGGAGAATGATAACTGGGAGCTGGGTGTGATGACAGAGTCTCTCCAGAGGAAGGGAGACTACACCTCCATGAGTGGACTGTGGTATGTGTAGTATAAAGGTGCTGCATATACAGCACAGGCTCCACCTCATCGCTCTACTCGCCTCACAGTGAAGCAGAAACCCCAGAGGATCAGAGTGCAGCTGGACTGGGACAGAGGAAAACTCTCATTCTCTGACCCTGATAATAACACACACCTACACACTTTCACACACACTTTCACTGAGAGAGTGTTTCCATACTTTGGCACTATCCCTCCACTGAGGATCTTACCAGTGAAGACAGCAGTTACAGTAGAGCAGCTTAGGTAGCGTTCAGACACCTGCTATAGATGAACTGGTGATGTGGATGGGAAGAGACACTAATATGAACTCAGTACTAATACCCCATCTGACCCTTACAATAATACACACACACACACACACACACACACACACACACACACACACACACACCTTGTCAGGGCCTCTTTAACTGCACCCAGTTAGAACAGATAGTGAACCAATCAGAACACAACTGGCATACAGCAATCAGCCTACAGCAGTTTGTAACTACAGGCTATTGACTTCAGTCCTAAAACTATGTAGAGTATCCACAGAAATGAATACTTATTGACTGTGTCTTTGTGATCCATGTTTCAGTTCCTGTGCTGTCGTCACAGGGTTAAATTAAATGACTGTGCTGTTGCCCGTCCAGTCTATATTTGTAATTTTTTGGAATAAAGACCAAATAAATGTCACTATTAAAAAATAGTGTGTGTGTGTGTGTGTTGAGTACAGCCGTGAGGTGTTGGGTAGTCAAGTCTTAGGTCAGCTTTTTACACACTGCCTCAGTGAGATTGTTTCTGCACAACATGGACACAAGCACAGGACACACACACACACACACACACACTGCCTCAGTGAGATTGTTTCTGCGCTACAGCATGGACACAAGCACAGGAACGCACACACACACACACACACGCTCAGTGAGACGCACCACTGTCTCAGTGAGATTGTTTCTGCACTACAGCATGGACACAAGCACAGGACCCACACACACACACACACACACACACACTGCCTCAGTGAGATTGTTTCTGCACAACAACATGGACACAAGCACAGGACCACACACACACACACACTGCCTCAGTGAGATTGTTTCTGCACTACAGCATGGATACAAGCACAGGACCACACACACACACTGCCTCAGCGAGTCATGTTTCAGCATGGACACAAGCCTGGCCTTACCTTCCTACGTTCTTCTGTTAGATTTTCATCTTCCTCCACGACTCCATCTGGGATTCCAGCCATTGGCCTCATTCACATCAAACACATCGACTCGGAGCCAATCAGCAAACAGATGTGAGTTGTGAGATATGAGACGTCAGGTTTCTGCTGTTGTAGTTACTTCATGACCAAGCTGGTGCATAACATAGGCTATGTCACAGCAAAATGTTAGCGATTGGGTGAAAATGGATTCAATCTTTTCAAACTTCTACGTCGTAATAGTGAACGAGGGGATGGTCATGGCCAGGCTACATGGATACAAGCATTACACACACACACACACACACACACACTCACACTCACACTCACACACACACACACACACACACACACACACTGCCTTAGTGAGTCAGTTTCTGCACTACAGTTTGGACACAAGCACAGGAGATTACACACACACACACACACACACACACACACTGCATTTGTGAGTCTGTTTCAGCACTACAGTGGACACAAGCACAGGAGATGAGACAAATGCTCTGCCTCAGGGAGTGTACTGACACAAGAGCTCAGATCACACACACACACACACACACACACCGCCTCATTCAGTCTGTTTCTGCACTCCCACACTGACACAAGAGCACAGTATGCAAATCTGTAGATGACACTCTTTTGCTGGTCTGATAGAAAAAAAAAAGGGGGGGGGGGGGTCGTCTCTGTGTCTGTAGCGTACACACGTCCCTCAGGTGTGAAGGAACAATAAGGAGGAACCATGGATTAGAGATTTGGACAAGACTGACTCCTGGAAGCCTGTCCCTGCACCGACACACATAAAGTTGGATCTGGGGAGGTTCCATTGGGAAGGAGTGTGATTGTGTGTGTGTGTGTGTGTGTGTGTGTGTGTGTGTGCGGGGGGTGGGGTCGGGGGGTTGTCTTTCAAAACTACACTCAACAAGATAACACTACCATTAGTCACAGCACAGAAGAATTCTCTTCACAGACAGTTTTACTTATCTTATCTAAGTTATTTACTCATCTTGCAGAAGTGGAGTGTGCCATGCAAAATACCAGCCTGCTCACCTGGAGAAAATCTTTGTATACATTTAAGTACATGAACTCAAACATTACTTCTGTATATTGTCCATATGAATTTAGTTAAAAATAACATAATATGGTGTTTGATTCCATTTTACATACGAATTAATCCTTTTGAAATAAAGCATCTGTCATACTGTTGGCTAGTTCTATCATTAGACAACCGGTATTCTGCCAGATACGGTATTCGTCCACCACCGTTTTTCAAAATGAGGGGGTAGTTAGCAAGATTTAAGACAATGATTGTTTGTGTTTTGACATTTAGTTGAGCTTTGCCAGTTGGTTTTAGCCAAAATTATAAAATATTAGCTTTAGACACATTTATTAGACATTGCTATGACACTCTTGCTAACGTGTTAACAAGTTTAATTTTGTATGGAAAGTGACTTCAAAATTGGCTCAAAATCTCCCACTGCTGTCGATTTGGTTGACTTTTGTCAAGTTTGTGCTGAATCAGACTTGCTAGTTGTCTTCATTTACTGAGCAGTGTCGTTAACAATGATTTTCTTCCGTACCCGGCCGAATACCGTCCGGAATTATTAGCATTATAAAAATTACATGGAGTTTTGCCTTCTTAAATATGCACCTTTATTTTTGGTGTTCACGGCAAAATGAGGTGTCAAATTAGAGCTGACAGCATGGAGAAATTGACGTGAATGTTAACCAGGCGATATACGTAAAATCAACAATGTTATGAGCTCTTTACCCTTAGGTGGCCGAATACCGATTGTCCCTGCAAAATACCTGTTTATATCTGTGAGTCTCCTCCTGAGACTTTATCTAGAAGTGAGACAGTCCTTGCGTTGTATTATTCCAGGATCTCATATGCCCCAACTCCGAGGAAATGACGCGTACCACGCCCCTTTTCTTTAGCAAGTGGTCTCGTTTCCTCGTACAGCTCAGACTAGACAGAGCAACAACTCAGATGACAAATTCAACATGGCTGCGGCCTGTGTCACTTGCTGTTTTCATTGTTTGGACTGTTTTAGTGGTTTAAATAACTATTTCAATCACTCATATTAACACTGCATCCATATAACTACCTATGGATGTGGGAGTCAGTGTTGTAGTGAGGCCAATGTTGAACATGGACTTGTATCAAACAGGTGTCCTAAATGTAGCCTCGGGTTGCTAACAGAAAACAAACAATGACATGAACATTGACGTGAACATTGTTTTCACTTCTCCACGTGCTTCTTCACGTCGGAGGAATTTGTATAATAAAACGTTTGAAGTGTAAAATCATGTGACAATCCGAGCACCGAGACGGCTCGTGGAGGATAATCAACCGAACCGAGTGCTCAGGTGCTCTTCTGTGATGAAATGTTGAGATTGACCAATGAACTCTCAGCTTATCTAGGTCCCGCCCTCTTATTCAATGAAGAAGGAAGTGAAGCTCATGGCACATGGCTGCCCTGTTCAAAACTACAGGTGAGCAGATACTGTGGTATGTGAGAAATGATGGAGTAATATTCAGATTGGTTGTGTTGATAACATTGGAGAGAATGGAGTTTTGCATAGAGACGGTAGATTTACAAAAGTTGTGAAAGTAAAGTCTGTTCAGCAGCCATCAGGGAAACTTGTGACACTGTGTGGTCTTAGATTCTAGTCTTGGAATGGCTTCAAAGTTGGAGGATGAAACATCTTGTCCTGTGTGCACTGAGATCTACAAGGATCCTGTCATGCTGACCTCCTGCAGTCACAGTTTCTGTAGAGACTGTCTGGAGAAGTGCTGGAAATCTAAAGAAACAAAGGAATGTCCACTCTGCAGGAAGAGATCATCAAATAGCTTTGTCTACACAAATCTGGCTTTAAGGAACCTGTGTGAGGCTCTGTCTGAGACTGTTTTGGACGAGAGAGGGGGACAAACATATTTTGCAAAGAACACAAGAGGAAATTGGAGCTCTTCTGTCAGGATGATAAACAACTTGTGTGTCTCATTTGTCGAGACTCAAAATTGCACAAAAACCACAACTTCAGTCCTGCTGGAGAAGCTGCTTCTGACATAAAGGTGAAATCTGCTTTCTTGTTCTCATTCTCATTCTGTGCTTATCAGAGAGCATCACCCTGCATAAGTAACGGATGCTAACTAGCTGGGTTAGCTGGCGGCAGTACGTGTAAATCCTCACAACTCAATTCCTTGGGTGCTTCTAACTGCTGAGTTAGAAACCTGGGCTTTTAGCTCAGTGTTTAGAGCATCCAACTCCCATGCATGGGTTTGTTGTACCTGGTGGGGTAGCAGGTTTGAGACCCATGTGCCTTGCGGACTGCCACCAGCTACACATACAGGGCAATGCCTGGTGGGCCGAAGGGCATTTTTGGGCCTTTCCTGTCATAATTTTTTCTTAAGATATTGGACTAGTCCAATTAGATATCTAATGTTCATGCAATGTCTCCAACTTCTCTGAATCTGTGCTCTGGATCTGTGCTCTTTCCTCCCCTAAGAGATGCCACTTATAGGCTTTACTGCCTATTCATTATCCCTCTTAGATTTGTACTATTTTTACAAACCCTGCATTATGTAGCACAACTGATGATTTGATGATCATGTCATGTGTCTGTATTTTGATATAAATATTGTGCTTGCTTGTTCATTATGCTTGCTGACCAACATGAACACACACAAAGTCACTTTGTTCTTTCCCCTGACCAAAGACCGTATGACAAACTTGGGTCTGTAAAGGTTGGTGAATTAAGATATCTGTAGGTGATGTTTTGATGTATGTCCACACCCCGCTTAAGTGATCCATTCATTTCAGGAGGAGCTGAAGGCCAAACTGCAGCCTCTACAGGAGAAGCTGAAGGACTTTGAGGAGGCTAAAGTCACCTGTGATGAAACAGCTGAGTACATTAAGGTCAGTGTGATGAAGACTACTGTCATATCTAATTTGACTGTCCCTGGCCATGTTGTCTCCTGTTGCATAGTCAGTAGTGGTGGTCAAGTTACTGGTCATCATCTCATCTGGGCCTCCATCTCAAACTCCTCCCTCACACATTATATCCATATCCAGTAGGAGGCGCTCACTTCACAGTCTTCACTCTCCTCCTCTCTGTTGTCTGCTTTCTCTCCTCCAATTACCACACAGCTCTCATCCTTCCTGAGATTCTCACAGGTCCTGACAGATTGAGAATGTATAAAAAAACATTAATCCAAGCGAGGGAATGCAGCAAATTTACTACCCAAACAATGTTAAAATATTTTAAAGTTTACAGACATTTCATTATATACTGTAGGTAGTTATGTAGTGCAATAGACTTACTTTCAATTGTTGATCAGAATGAACACAATTAAACTTTTTTTTTTTTATTTTATTCAGATTCAAACCCAGAACACAGAGAAGCAGATCAAGGAGGAGTTTGAGAAGCTTCACCAGTTTCTACGAGATGAAGAGGTAGCCAGGATAGCTGCACTGAGGGAGGAAGAGGAGCAGAAGAGTCAGATGATGAAGGAGAAGATTGAGAAGATGAGCAGAGAGATCTCATCTCTTTCAGACACAATCAGAGCCATTGAAAAGGAGATGAAAGCTGATGATGTCACATTTCTGCAGGTAACAGAAATATTTGCATGAGTGTTAATCTGATTACAGCAGTTTCATGATAAAATGTTTTATGGTTTATAAATATGTCAATTAGGACCACTGAACCTGAACCTGTCTGGTGCGGTAAACCACGGAGATCCCGCGATGCTTGTTTGAAATTCTGTTCTATTCTATTGAGTTCTATTTTCCCAAGCGTGTTTTGCGTGGTAAGCGTATGCAGTCTCATTAGATTTTGAATGCAGAGCTATGGCAGCTGATTCACGCACAACACCACAGAGGCCGTTTCTGGTGTCTATGCACAAGATGCACATGATGCATGGGCTCCGACACTGACAGGGGTGCAGAGAGCATTTCAATATTATAATCAAGGTTTCGGGAGCCCATAGCCTGGTCATAACCAGCCCCTCAGTCTCTACCTCTCTTCATATTACAGTCTAGAAATTAGTCATTCCGTCTCATTTCACCCAATGCCTCCAGCCTCACCATCTCAGAATTCTCTGGAAAAAAAAAAATCTAAAAAAAGATTATAGTTTTTAATAGGAAGAATCTAAAATATTAAGTTTATAATGTATGGATCTCTACTATTGAAAAACGATTGCTGGCTGGAGATGTTTAAATTCAAAACAATTGGATTCACTCGCTGCGTCCTTCGCAGATTGGATTGGATGCAGTCGATGCGAATGAGGACAGGCGGAGTTATGAGGGCAGATAAAAATCAAACAAAATAGTGTAGTAGTAAGACAATGGCCAGGCTCGGGGGCCAAAGATTATTTGTGTCATGGGGACCAAAATTTCTATCAGTACCCCTGCTCACACTCTTTCAGATCATTCTAAAAAGAAATCTAATGTTCAGTAAAAACATTCACAACATGCAAAATTAGTCAAATGAGACTATGATCACATAATGTGTGTGTGTGTGTGTGTGTGTGTGTGTGTGTGTGTGTGTGTGTGTGTGTGTGTGTGTAAAATAATATTTAACATATCCAATCTTTGGTATTTTCCAGAACTACAAGACTACAGTGGAAAGGTGAGTGATCTGCCTCCTGTCTCTCTCTTCTCTGTGGTTCTGAACCCAAACCCACAGCAGCACTGACTCCTGAATGTTATTCCAGAGCCCAGTGCACACTGCAGGATCCAGAGAGGGTTTCAGGAGCTCTGATCAATGTGGCAAAGCACCTGGGCAACCTGAAGTTCAGAGTCTGGGAGAAGATGCAGGACATTATTCAGTACAGTGAGTAGCCTGGAAAGAAAAAATATTATAAATATTATTAATAAAATAATAAATATTATTAAACTCACTCTACACTCTGGATTGGTATTACAAATGAGTGATTAGAAATTCCTGAATGTGTACGTGTGTGTGTGTGTGTGTGTGTGTGTGGGTGGGTGTGTGTGTACAGTACAAAACATGTCAACCACACACACACACACAGACACACACACACAGACACACACACACAGACACACACACACACACACACACATACCAGACTGAAGTTTTAATAAGTGGATGAACTGGTGGGTGGACAAATTGGATAACAAGAGGGAGAGAGAGAGAAAGTAGTAGACAGTAGTAAACAGCTGGGGTCCATTCGTACTGATGACTAAAGAGCATTTCACTGTCCCTACATTCAATTCAATTCAATTCAATTTTATTTGAAAGCGCTCAAATACAGTGCATTGTCTCGCGGCGCTTTGCAGACAGTACGGGAAGCATCCATGAGAAACAGGGGCAAGGAAAAACTCCCTACACTTTGCTAATAATTCACTTCTAGGAAGAAACCTTGGGCAGCCTACCTGCCTGAGGCCTAATAAAGTATCCGTAATGTCAGTAGTCTGATTGACCATGGTTTACACAGAACAGCATGGGTACTGAAGTCTGAGTTAATAGTTTGTGTGACAGTCAATAGGGTAGAAGGGTCAGGGGCTGGAGTCAGTAGTTGGGGTGGCATTAGAGTTCATTGGGTGTAGGTCGCCATCTAGGTAGTGGTCATCAGGGGGCTGTCAGGCCAGATCCATCATGGGTCCTCTGAGAGAAAAGGGAGGATGGTCCTGATGTGTCTCCAGGGAGGTTGGTCGGCATCCGTGGGGTAGGGGTTGGTGGCCGGGAGGCAGGGGGGATGGGCGGTTCACCACTCAGCGGATTGTGCATCGGGGCAGAAGAGGCAAGAAAAACAAAAGAAACAAAGGATTAGGCCAGTCTAGGAGTATATTACTTCAATATATACAGTAGGTGTGTCATGTATGTCAGAAAGAGGAGAGAGGAGAAAGAGGGTGCAGGATGGCAAGTGTGCAGTAGGTGGCAGCACTAGGCTATCGCAGGTATGTTATATGGCATCTCACCAGCCCAGAAGGGGGTGGTCAGTGGCCACCTTGGAAAACAGCAGATGTAGCCCTTCCCTCTGCCATTACACTTGGTAACACTATTAATCGTTCACATCCTCATCACACATCACTCAGCGTTCAGCTCATGTGTGTGTTCTTTCTCTCTGCAGCTCCTGTCACTCTGGATCCCAACACTGCACACCCAGCACTCATCCTGTCTGAGGATCTGACCAGTGTGAGACATGGTGATGAGAGACAGCAGCTTCCTGATAACCAAGAGAGATTTGATAAGTATGCTGACGTCCTGGGCTCTGAGGGCTTTAACTCAGGGACTCACTGCTGGGATGTGGAGGTTGGGGAGAATGATTACTGGGTCCTGGGTGTGATGACAGAGTCTCTCCAGAGGAAGGGAGACTACAGGTCCATGAGTGGACGGTGGGTTGTATATTATAATAATGCTGCATATAGAGCACGTGCTCCACCTCATCCCTCCATTACCCTCACAGTGAAGCAGAAACCCCAGAGGATCAGAGTGCAGCTGGACTGGGACATAGGAACACTCTCATTCTCTGACCCTGATAATAACACACAGATACACACTTTCACACACACTTTCACTGAAAGAGTGTTTCCTTACTTTTATACTTTCAATTCCCTCCCACTGAGGATCTTACCAGTGAAGACAGCAGTTACAGTAGAGCAGCTCAGGTAGAGTTTAGACACCTGCTGCGGATACCCCATCTGACCCTGACAATAACACAGACACACACACACACACACACACACACACACACACACACACACACACACCTTGTCAGGATCTCATTAACTGCACCCAGTTAGAGCAGATATAACCAATCAGAACACAGCTGACACACAGTTATTAATAACAGGCTATTGACTTCAGTCCTAAAACTTTATAGAGTATCCACAGAAATGAATACTTGTTGACTGTTTCTTTGTGATCCATGTTTCACACTTTCACTGAGAGAGTGTTTCCATTCTTTTCCACTGTCCCTCCATTGAGGATCTTACCAGTGAAGACAGCAGTTACAGTAGAGCAGCTCAGGTAGAGTTCAGACACCTGCTGCAGGTTAACTGGGGATGTGGATGGGAAGAGACACTAATATGAACTCAGTATACCCCATCTGACCCTGACAATAACACACACACACACACATACACGCACACGTGCCCACGCGCGCACGCACACACACAGACACGCACGCACACATACACACACACACACACACACACACACACAGACAGTCCTTGTCATTGCCTCATTAACTGCAACCAGATAGAGCAGATAGTGAACCAATCAGAACACAACTGACACACAGCAATCAGCCTACTGCAGTTTGTAACTACAGACTATTGACTTCAGTCCTAAAACTCTATGTACATTAGAGAGAATATCCACAGAAATAAATGCTTATTGACTTTTTCTGTGTGATCCATGATTCAGCCCCTATGATGTTGTCATAACAGCGTTGTTGCCCCACAGTTCAGTCTATTTTTGTAATTTTTTGGAATAAAGACCAAGTAAATTTCATTATTAAAAAATAGTGCAACGTGTGTGTGTGTGTGTGTGTGTGTGTGTGTGTGTGTGTGTGTGTGTGTGTGTGTGTTGAGTACAGCCGTGAGGTGTTGGGTGGTCAAGTCTGAGGTCAGCTTTGTACACACTGCCTCAGTGAGATTGTTTCTGCACAACAACATGGACACAAGCACAGGACCACACACACACACACACACACACACACACACACACACACTGCCTCAGTGAGATTGTTTCTGCACTACAACATGGACACAAGCACAGGACATTACACACACACACACACACACACACACACACACACACACTGCCTCAGTGAGATTGTTTCTGCACAACAACATGGACACAAGCACAGGACATTACACACACACACACACACACACACACACACACACTGCCTCAGTTAGATTGTTTCTGCACAACAACATGGACACAAGCACAGGACCACACACACACTCACACACACACACACTGCCTCAGTGAGATTGTTTCTGCATAACAACATGGACACAAGCACAGGACCACACACACACTCACACACACACACACTGCCTCAGTGAGATTGTTTCTGCACTATAACATGGACACAAGCACAGGACCACACACACACACACACACACACACACATACACACACTGCCTCAGTGAGATTATTTCTGCACTACAGCATGGACACAAGCACAGGATCGATCACACACACACACACACACACACATACACACACTGCCTCAGTGAGATTGTTTCTGCACTATAACATGGACACAAGTCTGGCCTTAATTACCTTCCAACGTTCTTCTGTTAGATTTTCATCTTCCTCCAAGACTCCATCTGGGATTCCCAGCCATTCAGTCTGCAGCACCGGCCATTGGCCTCGTTCACATCAAACACATCGACCCAGAGCCAATCAGCAAACAGAAGGCGGGAGTTGTGAGACATGAGGTGTCATCAGGTGTCTGCTGTTGTAGTTAGAAGGGTCCAGCTGCAGTATTGACGGTTCCGCCTAATGCCAGCACGCCCATGGGCGTTCCAAGAATTTGCAGATTGGCCAATCGTGAAGAATTTCGCAAGGGACACTGGGTATGATGTCATTCTCAAGTCCATTTCTGAAAGCTATGGCGCACACCGCTCTAACTCGTGGTCAGCAATGGTGACATCTTGCTAGGAAGATTATGTTGGTAAGTTGGCTATATTGTTTATTTCGACAACATGCACTGACATTGTAGCCTAGCTTTCGCAGACACTCGTGTATTCATTCATCTGCGCGGGAGTCAGGTTACTGACATTAAGGTTGTAATCTATTGCATTGAAATTCGACAGACAGATATAACGTTAACGTTAGCAGCTAACGTTAGGGTCGTGTTCTCTTCTCTCGTCCTACTGTATGTGGTGTACACTTAGCAGCTAACGCTACCTAAAAGAAAGTACCCCATAATATAAGTGCTAAACAAAACTGTTATTTGAAATACGATACGATTGAGAAGCTAGGTTAACGTGGTTAAGTACAACGGCGCCATGGACCTGTGCACAGATATTAAACCTGAACTGTGAAATATGCTAACGTTATGAATTGTTTGGCTGATGAGGTAAAATGTGTGCCTGCAAATCTTTGCATTTAGTCAAGTTGCTTACACTGCTACAGTCTTGATTGTTAACTGTGATTTGATGACATAATCAAAGCTATTGAGGGTGGAGATCTGTATACAGCCATCATTTAATGATAATCATTGTTAAGAAATTGCGTTCTTTTTTCTCAATTACAGGGTGCATCTTGCCAGTACCAAAGCAACAGCTGTGGGGTATATATGTTGATGGTGAGAGAGCCTACTAGCCTGGGAATTCCCATGCTCCTTTGCACGCTTATTTCATTTCACTCTGCAGAGGAGCATGGTGACCATGGCCGTTTTTCTCGCCAGCTTTCGGTATCCAATCGCAGAACAAAAAGGGATTTGTACGGCCCTCGATTGCATTTTACGTCACGTGGTGGCTCTGGTATTGGCTCCGAGGTATGTACAGACGCTATGATAGACATTCGTAGCACCCAATAAACGGCTATGGACAATTGTAAACGATGCTTCCGCTACGAGAAATGCAATAGGTAGGTCCCCAGACTAAATATCACTTGTGATTTTAGTTTGGCATTCGCCAGGCTAAGAGCCTACAATATTTTACAAAATGATTACTGATATTGCGTTTGCAGACCAACTAACAGGTCCTGATGTTTTTTGTTTGTTTTTTTCAGTATGCAATGTACGCCACACTGGAAAAGACGTGTGATTTTGGGGAGGTGAGTTTTCTGAATCTTAAAAGAATATGTAGTGGAATATATGTTTTTTAATATTCCAGCCATCCTATTTGGAGCCTACAGTTAACATTCACCATATACACTTAGCTATTGAAGGAAAGGACTACATCTCTGTACATTGCCAGTACTATAACCTTGTAAAAAGCTATGGAGACCTTTAAAAGGGAACTATGCTACGCTACTATACTAACATTTTTAGTTCAATTTACCTTTATTTAGCAGCTTAAGAGTCATTGTGGTGATTGTACAACAGTTTTTAGGTCGATTGATGACCGCTTCGCCTCGCTCTAGCTCCTCTCGGCGTAGAAATTGAATATGCAATATTCATATGCATAGTTCATCTTTTTACTGTACAGGTTGATATGTTGTCTATTTGGAGGTGGTGGTGCCAACAGCTGCTGCAGGGATCCCTACTAAAGTATTATATACTGTATTCATAATTTCCTCACTACTCATACATATTGGGTGGTCCCAATACCTTTCCCACTACCCCCTTTCCTGTAGCCCTACAGGTCAACGTAGCACATCTGTGGCACCTGTCAGCCAAACCCTGGAGGCCGCATGCATGGAGAGGTACAGTATTAGATATTGTACTTTACCATTTGCCCACATAGCAATAAGTTATACAAAAGAAATTTTGAGTATTTTCCTCTCTGCTCATATTGGCTGCTCATGAAGCTGGTTAAACCTCACCCTCTCTCTCTCTCTCTCTCTCTGTACCCCAACAGAACAAGCTGGAACACCTTTCTTGCCCTCGCCATCAACGCATGTTGGTCCCACCCTTGAAGCATTGAGCAGAGAAAGGTATTAAAGAATGTACTTTGCCATTTGCCAACATCTATCTATTAATGCATGGAAGGCCTGTCTGTTACCCTGTTTGTCTATTCCATGCATAACCCACGGGCTACACAGGATGCTTTACATTAACATTAAGTCAATTTATATCATGAGCACATGAAAGAGTGGTCTATTTTGTTTTTAGGATGTTCACTGCACTGCCTTCTGTGGTGTAACCAGTTCCATTGATCACAGTGGAAGTTAATTGTTACGGCAGAAATGGTTTTCACTTCATGCATCCAGCGTAGCCTCCCTGTGTAACTCTTGAACCACTCATCTGACTTACCATCAATTTGCTACAGGTCTTGCAAATTGCATGTGTGAGAGCAGTGCGAAGTGGTTGGCTTTGGACCAAAAACAACAAATGTCATTATACACTGTATCCATAATTTTCTCACTACTCATACATATTAGAGATGTCCAGATCCAGGATTTTGCACTTCCGATCCGATACCGATATTTATTTGTACTTCCGATCCGATACCGATATCTCCCGATACCGATACCGGCCTAGCTGAGCATGTATTAAAGTTTTAAGTCATTTAACCAACTTACTTTGTTGTCAGACTCATGTTGAAAAGGGTTTTACTCTTGATAATAACTAGCCAGCTGAATTAGGTACATTTGAATAATACACATTAGTTGGTAACGAGAAACTGACCTCTTTATTCACCTATTTATTCAATAAATCAACACAAAATAAACAAAATGATAAATAGCAAACAGAAATGGCATAACCACAACTTTACTTTCAAGCCTTTTAACTTTTAAGCCACAAGTGCAGATCATATTGTACATTGTATTAAGCAAACACAACCTGAGTTTAACAGTCTATTAACAGCATAAGTCCTCTTGAACTCATCAGTGCTGAGCTCTTGAACAAGTGTAAACCAAAACAGTGGAGACAGCAGTGCAAAACAGTGCAAATACTGTATAGTAAACTATTTCAAAGCAAATGCCTTCTACTCCCCAATCTCATCTCCTCTCCTCTCCTCTCCTCTCCTCTCCTCTCCTCTTCTCTCTCCTCTCCTCTCTTCATCTCCATCTACACACTCCCTTCAATTCCAACTGTTTGCCCTGCATGCAGCCCCAGCATGATGGGGAGATTCTTTTTTACAAAGACAAGCATCTCGACATGCTCAGGTGTCAGCCTGCTCCTGTGCTGGAAAATGCGGACCGGATGGTAGGGAAACACACAGCAAAAACTGGAATGGATTATCTGAATAATGCGCCCGGAACGGATTTCGAGAAAAAAATGGATCGGGAGTTTGGATCGGCATTTTTTGCGCTTGCAGATCCGATCCCGATATGCATTTTTTGCTCATATCGGCGGCCGATCCGATCTAAATATCGGATCGGGACATCTCTAATACATATTGCATAATTTTCTCTCTGTTCATATTGGCTGCTCATGAAGATGGTTGCCTCCCTTAGTCCGTGAGCCAGAGGGGTCGGTCGTTACCGAAAAAGTGGCAAAGGTTACCATACCTTTTCTGAAAGCTTGGAATCTCAGCTTTCCAATGAGGTATGATGGCCATCTGAGAAGAGTAGCTGTTTCGAGTTATCGCACATAATGTAAACTAAGGTAGAGGAAAATTATGCGAATGAATCAAGCAGAACACTGAGATAGCTGAAAATCTAAAAATGGTATAACAACAAATGAGACATGGATTCCTATGTTTTAGAGTGTGGTAAACCCAATTATGACATTGCTATTGATGTAAAAGGTGAAGGTCATGACCTTTTGGCAAGGTCAATGTCATTTTTTGACATTTCGCACAGATTGCTTAATTTATTTTCTCTATTTTCCCCACCCATAGTATTGTGGCAAAGGCCATCATACATTTTCTGAAAGCTTGGAATCTCAGATTTCCAATGAGGTATGATGGCCATCTGAGAAGAGTAGCTTTTTTGAGTTATCGCACATAATGTGAACTAAGGTCCAGAAAATGATGCTTATGAATACAGCAGAACACTGAGAAAGCTGAACATCTAAAAATGGTATAACAATCAATGAGACATGGATTCCTATGTTTTAGGGTGTGGCAAATCCAATTATGACATTGCTGTTACTGTAAAAGGTCAAGGTCATGACCTTTTGGCAAGGTCAATGTCATTTTTTGACATTTTCGCACAGATTGCTTAATTTATTTTCTCAATTTTCCCCACCCATAGTATTGTGGCAAAAGCCATCATACATTTTCTGAAAGCTTGGAATCTCAGCTTTCAAATGAGGTATGATGGCCATCTGAGAAGAGTAGCTTTTTTGAGTTATCGCACATAATGTTAACTAATGTCGAGAAAATTATGCTTACAAATCATGCAGAACACTGAGAAAGCTGAAGATCTAAAAATGGTATAACAATAAATGAGACATGGATTCATATGTTTTAGTGGGTGGCAAAACCAATTATGACACTGCCATTACTGTTAAAGGTCAAGGTCATGATCTTTTAGCAAGGTCAATGTCATTTTTTTGACATTTTCGCACAGATTGCTTAATTTATTGTCTCCATGTTCCCCACCCATAGTTTTGTGGCAAAGGCCATCATACCTTTTCTGAAAGCCAGGAATCTCAGCTTTCCAATGAGGTATGATTGCCATCTGAGAAGAGTACCTTTTTCGGGTTATAGAACATAATGTAAAGTAAGGTAGAGAAAATTATGCTTATAAATCAAGCAGAACACTAAGCTGAAGGCTACTATACCTTTTACGAAAGCCTGGAATCTCTGTTTTTCAATGTATGATGTATGATTGACATCTGAGAAGAGTTGCTGCTTCATGTTATCGCAAACTAAAGTTGAGAAAATTATGTGTAGAAAGCAGAACACTAAGATAACTGAACACCTAAAATAACTTTAACAAATGAGACGTGGATTCTCATGGCCAATTTTGACAGTGCCATTGCTCTAATAGGCAAATGTCATGACCTTTTGCCATGGGCAGTGACTTTTTGGACTTTTTGGGGCAGTACGGGGAGCACCCATGAGTAAAAGGAGCAAGGAAAAACTTCCTTTGCTTACTAATAATTCATTTTTAGGAAGAAACATTGGGCAGATCCACGCACATGGGCTCAACCCACCTGCCGGGGGTCTAATAGAGTATCCGTACAGTTGGTAGTCTATACACATATACATAGATTGACCATGGTTTACACAGAGTAACAACATGAATACAGAATGTTGTTCTGAGAGTTACTAGATGGGAGGAAAAATATAGTTTCTGGGACAGTCAATAGGGTAGAAGTCAGGGGGTGTAGTCAATAGTTGAGGTGGCATTAGAGTTCATTGGATGGAGGTCGTTATTTAGGTAGTGGTCATCAGGGAGGCCAGTTAGGCCGGATCCATCATGGGGACTCTGGGTGGAAAGGAGGCTGGTCCTGGTATGTGGCTGGTGAGGTAGGGGTTGGTGGCAAGGAGGCATGTGGACGGGAGGCTCAACACTCAGCCGGGATGATAGTAGCGTGTAGTAGCAGAAGAAACAAAAGAATTAGGCCAGTCTAGGAGGCCATCACTTAATGATATAAGTGTGTCATATATTACATGTCAGAGTGAGGAGAGGGAGAGAAAAATGAGAAAGAGAGTTGTACAGGAGGGCAAGTGTGCAGTAAGTGGCAGCACTAGGCTATCGCAGCTCACCAGCCCAGTGGGGATGGTCAGTGGCCACCTTGTCCCAAGCAGGGGTAAACAGCAGAGGCAGCCCTTCCCAAAAATTGGGGAGTGATGATATGCCATGTACCATCCCTAACTATAGGAGATGTCAAAGAGGAAGTCTAGACTTAAAGGTATTAAGAGGGTCCGCTTCGCAAATGTAGAGAGGAATCAAATTCATTAAGAGACGTGGCCGATAGGTGAAAGCTCTTCACCTGATTGTAGATTTAGATATAGTCGCTTTTTCAAGGAAACCAGCATTTTGAGATCTCAGAAGTCTTCCAGGACAGTATGGGATAAGTAGATCAGTAATATATGCAGGAGCTAAGCTATTAAGTGCCTTATAGGTCATGAGGAGGATTCATCAGCAGGAATAATACCTCTTCCTTTGTGCAAGAAGCTACAGGTTGCCTATGCTCTACACAATTACCTCCAGCAGGCTTACTGCCCAGCACTGTGGAGCTTGATTGCATTTGCCAGAGAACATCAAAATTGGCAAGACCGCTGGTGCCCATACTTTACACAGATGAGAGCAAGTTCACCCTAAGCGCTTGTGATTGACATGAAAAATTATGGAGAAGACAAGGAGAATGCTATGCTGCCTGCAAAATCATTCAGCATGACCAGTTTGGTGGTGGGTCAGTGATGATCTATGTATTGGGGTAGAAATCCTTGTATCCATTGTCAGACCCTAATGCATGACAATTCCCCATTGCACTGACCAATGCCATGCAAGAAGTATGATCTTGCTGATGAGGAACAATCCTATTCCTCTGATGAGGTGTAGGATGAGGAGTTTGATTAGTGATGTGGACTTGAATGAAGACTAGTTAAACATTTGTCAAACATATACAAACAGATATTATTTATCATGCACAGTGAGCTGTGAATACTGAATAACATGAAGCATATTCCATATCTGAATCATAAGTGCACTGGTGAATCTCTGAAATATGTAAAAAGCCAGAATCTGATCCCCCACTAAGCTATTACACAAGTGCTATATACCATTTGAAAGAGCATTTTGTTGGGATCTTAAAAAATATACACATCTTTCTTCCCAAAAATATGGACGGGGAAAATAGAGAAAATTAATTATGCAATCTGTATCTATGTCATTGACCATGTCATTACCTTGACCTTTTACAGTAATGGCAGCTGTAATAGCAATATTCATGGCATTTCACACTCTAAAACATAGGAATCCATGTCTCACACCATCAGCTGTGTCAGTGCTCTGCTTGATTACTATACATAATTCTCTCAACAGTAGTTCACATTATGTGCGACAACTTGAAAAAGCTACTCTTCTCAGATGGCCATCATACCTCATTGGAAAGCTGAGATTCTTGGCTTTCAGAAAAGGCATGATGGCCTTTGCCACAAAGCTATGGGTGGGGAAAATTGAGAAAATAAATTAAACAATCTGTGCGAAAATGTCAAAAAATGACATTGGCCATGACCTTGACCTTTTACAGTAACGGCAATGTCATAATTGGGTTTGCCACACCTAAAACATAGGAATCCATGTCTCATTGATTGTTATACCATTTTTAGATCTTCAGCTTTCTCAGTGTTCTACTGGATTTATACCGGTAAGCATCATTTTCTGGGTTTTAGTTTACATTATGTGCGATAACTTGAAAAAGCTACTCTTCTCAGATGGCCATCATGCCTCATTGGAAAGCTGAGATTCTTGGCTTTCAGAAAAGGCATGATGGCCTTTGCCACAAAACTTTGGGTGGGGAAAATTGAGAAAATAAATTAAACAATCTGTGCGAAAATGTCAAAAAATGACATTGACCTTGCCAAAAGGTCATGACCTTGACCTTATACAGTAACGACAATGTCATAATTGGGTTTGCCACACCCTAAAACATAGGAATCCATGTCTCATTTATTGTTATACCATTTTTAGATCTTCAGCTTTCTCAGTGTTCTACTGGATTTATAAGCATCATTTTCTGGGCCTTAGTTTACATTATGTGCGATAACTTGAAAAAGCTACTCTTCTCAGATTGCCATCATACCTCATTGGAAAGCTGAGATTCTTGGCTTTCAGAAAAGGTATGATGGCCTTTGCCACAATACTATGGGTGGGGAAAATGGAGAAAATAAATTAAGCAATCTGTGCGAAATGTCAAAAAATGACATTGACCTTGCCAAAAGGTCATGACCTTGACCTTTTACAGTAATGGAAATGTCATAATTGAGTTTACCACACCCTTAAACTTAGGAATCCATGTCTCATTTGTTCTTATACCATTTTTAGATTTTCAGCTATCTCAGTGTTCTGCTTGATTCATTCGCATAATTTTCCTCTACCTTAGTTTACATTATGTGCGATAACTCGAAACAGCTACTCTTCTCAGATGGCCATCATACCTCATTGGAAAGCTGAGATTCCAAGCTTTCAGAAAAGGTATGGTAACCTTTGCCACTTTTTCGGTAACGGTTTTCATATTTTGGGGCCCTGGCTCACGGACTACCTGTGTAACTCTTGAACTATTCATCTGACTGACCTTCAATTTGCTACAGGTTTTGCTAATGGCATGTGTGAGTGCAGTGCAAAGTGGTTGGCTTTGGACCAAAAACAACTAATATCTAAATATTAAGCCATTGCCCAAAGCAGTAAATCATACAAAGCAAACCTTGCATTTATTTTTTATTTGGTGTATTCTCTCTTTCCCTCTCCTCAGCCCCGCAGAACAAGTGGCAGCGATGGACAGGCCTGTCCTCCCCCCGGAGATCCTGCAGAGGATCATCAAGGAGACGCTCTGCTTGGACATGGGAATGCTGGGTTTTTTAATAGGATATCATCATAGAAGATGTCTGACTCCCTGCCTGGCACTAATACACACACACACACACACACACACACACACACACACACACACACACACACACACACACACACACAGTCCAGCCAGTCTCCCAACTCACTGCACAGCATTTTAATGTATCTGACCACAAATTGTCCTGAAATCCTTGAAGTTAATGCAAATTAGTTAATAATACCATATCCTTAACAGAGCAAGGTGTAAATTCCAATTTCTTATCTCTAAAACTGGGGGTAGGGATATCTCAGGCTTTTTTGAGAGAGAGAGAGGATTGGGGGATATGTTTGCAATATAATATAATAGTATCTGAAGTTTAAGGATTTTATTTGTTCAATTTGAAAAAGAAAGGAAGAAGAGAAACTAGGGAAAAGGAGAGAAACTTAACACTGCCAAGCTGATTCCTGACCCATGCCACAGCTTTAATCCAGTTTTATTCATTCTTTATTTCTTATTTTGTTTATTCATTGCTTTTTATTTATTTGCTATTCTGGTCTATAATGTGTTTTTGGTATTTTTTTTATTTTGTTTATTTATTGCTTATTTATTTATTTATTTGTTATGCCGGTCTGAAATGTGTTTTAATATGTCCACAGATGCAAAATAGCTTTGTAGCTAACTGGTACATGGCCCCTGTCAAATAAACCAATAAACTAAACTTCACTTCACTGTTCATGTTTGTTTGAAATAAACTGTTTGAGAGTTACAATTCTGTTTTATTTAATCATCCAATGTGTGCTAAAGGTGGTGGGGGTGGCATAGAAGTGTCCCCAGCTCGTAAGTGACGTTCAACATGCAACCTAGGAAGTGCAAGTTTTCTGTATGGTCTCAATGGCGGAATAAAACTGTTTTTGTGTTATCGTTATCATACTATAAGCTATAACGTAGAGGGACGTGCCGCGTGACTTATGAGCTCTGCGGTTTCAGTCAGTAGGCTATCTGTAATGTAAAGGAAGGGGCCTCATTGAGTGTATTCACTGGTATTACGTAGGGATACACCGAAAAATATTTGGTTGATGTAGGCCTACGTGTCCTGTTAACTCTTATTCCGATTGTAAAAGGAGTATTTGCAATACTTAAGTCATGCAGATTGTTTGATGTCAAACGGAAAAAGTGTCATTTTCACTAACTTTACTCTGGACAAAATACAAACGAGTCGCCAAATGCTTTCACTTTCCTATCTATCGAGGCTAGCGATAGCACATGAGAACCCGGATGTTCAATAACAAAGCAGCACGTTGACAGTGACGAAGTAAGGGGCAGTACTGTGTGAGGGCGGTTTCGTGAGGACTGGGCGTTTTAGATAAGACGCAGTTGGATGATATTGGTTGTAGTTACTTCATGACCAAGCTGCTGCATAACATAGGCTAAGTCACATCAAAATGTTAGCGATTGGGTGACATTGATTCAATATTTTCAAACTTCTACAGTTCACACCTCTTCATCAATAGTCAAGATCCCAGACACTAGTATGAAGCAAAGCGTAGACCAAGGGGGTGGCCATGGTCAGGCTACATGGACACAAGCACAGATCACACACACATACACACTCACATTGCCTTAGTGAGTATTTTTCTGCACTACAGCGTATACAAGCACAGGAGATTACACACACACACACACACACACTCACTGCCTCAGTCAGTCTGTCTGTGCACTGCAGCATGGACACATGCACAAGAGATTACACACACACACACACACACACACACACACACACACACTGTGCCTAGTGAGTCTGTTTCTGTACTACAGCATGAAAGTGGAGTAAGGAGGAACCTAGGGTCATCAGAGGGATCGAAGACTGGGACAAGATTGACACCTTCTGGTAGCCTGTCCTTGCACTGACACACATCAAGATGTTGGATCTGGGCAAGTTGCATTGGGAAGGAGTGGGGTTTGGGTCTTTCAAATCCCTCTACACACAACAAAATACCACCAGTCAGAGCACAGAAGAATTCTCTTGAAGATGTGATTTTACAATTTCTTGGACAATTATTCTCCATAAATTGAAGTTATCTTGGCTAAATGAGAAACTATTCTATTTTGGGAAGGCTCCACAGGTCGGATTAAATTGCTCAGCGGGCCTTAGTTTGCCAAGATCAGAAGTAAGATGACAGACAAGTGGTCTGTCCAATTATATACAAGAATTTTTGATGACGTCCATTCTGCTGAAGCCACTCTCTTATGGACTGACATCAGATGGATTAGGCTGCATGCAGCGCAATGAATCATCTGATGTGAGGGAGGTTAGTTAAATCCTGCCTGCATGCCTACTGTCTACTGTGTATCCAGTGTTGGGGAGTAACGAGTTACATGTAACGAAATTACGTAATTTAATTACAAAATAAAAGTAACAGTAATCTGTTACAGTTACTTTGAAAAAATGTGTAATTGAATTATAGTTACTTCAAGAAATATTCAGAATTACAATTTCAGTTACATGATCCCAATATCATCTGCAGTAATATTGGCTATGTCAGTACATGCCACTACTACAGCTAAAAGACACCATTCTAATATAATCGTTTCTACAGTACCATCATGTTGGCAACACTACTCACTTGTTACAGGATCTACAGGCCTCTTAGTTGCAGTAGCAAGGAGGCCTGACTGTCAGACAGAAGCTAGAACATAGGCCTGTAGCCCATTGCTGGATATAAAAAATTAGCTCTATTGATCAGGTGCATACATACTGCATGAGCAATCTCAGACAAACACCTGCTTATTCAGTGATGTTCACCAAGTATTTTAACTATTTGCTCGGAGTGAACTCTGACACTGCTGTGGGAGTTAAAAGGATTTTGGCATTGTCAGTGTTGAATAATAGGCCTATGTGACATTTAACATTGCCAGGATTCAAAAACTCAAAATTGCTTGACAATTGAAAAACAAATGTTCAAAAATGTAGAAATGTAATCAAAAAGTAATCAAATGTAATTAGTTACATTACTTTATTAAAGTAATCAAAATAGTTACACTACAATTACGTTTTTGAAGGGGTAACTTGTAACTGTAACGCATTACATTTCTAAAGTAACTTACCCAACACTGTGTGTATCTACATGTGTGGTTCCACCTATGTAGACGTCTCCTAGAACTACACCAATACATAAGGGTGGCGATATACTAGATCCCAATTGCTTTTGTGTTGTATTGTCTTTGCTATGTGTTCTGAGGACCCCCTCGAAAACAAGATTTTTAATCTCAAGGGATTATCCTCAATACAATAAACTTTCAATACTGCAAACCTGACTGTCTGGAGAGAGCTGTGTTATGTCTGATTTCAGCGTCTGTGTCTCTGGCAGATACAGGACATGCCGAAAAATGGGACTGAACTTTAATCAGTGAAGGAGTTGGAACAGGTTGGGGAAGTTTTTTACTGACTGGCCAATCAGAATCTTTCATAACCTCCCTCTCAAAAATTGTTGTCAGAGCAGGAAGTGAAGTTGAATGACAGGTTGGAGTTCTTGGCTCAATGGGAATATTTTTATTAGAATAATTGATCGCAACATTGACACTAATAAGGGAAAGCACTAAAAAGGGAAACTAAAATGAGGCTGAAGAAATTGTGTGGAGATTGAAATTCTTGAGGAAGAGTAACTCAATGTCTTAGACTGCTGAAAGTGAAAGTATTTAAAGCTACATTCTGCAGGGTTAGTTTACTGTAAAGATAGAATGGCTTCTAAACTAGAAGAGGATCTCACCTGTCCTGTGTGCTGTGAACTCTACAAGGATCCTGTCATTTTGACCTGCACTCACAGTGTGTGTAAAGCCTGTCTGCAGCAGTTCTGGGAGAGCAAAGGATCCAGAGAGTGTCCGTACTGCAGGAGGAAGTGCTCTAGAAAAAGTTATCCTGTTAATATGGCTCTAAGAAATCTGTGTGAGACCTTCTCACAGGAGACAAGTCAGAGAGCTTTAGCAGGGTCTCAGGTGCTCTGCAGTCTACACAGTGAGAAACTCAAGCTCTTCTGTCTGGAGGATAAACAGCCTGTGTGTGTGGTGTGTCGAGACTCCAGGAAGCATAAAAATCACAACTTCAGCCCCATAGATGAAGCTGCACAGGACCGCAAGGTGAGAATCTTCTGCTCTTCTCTACAGTAAAATACAATATTGTAGGTTTCTTTATGGAAGTTATACTTCAGGAACGTTATAGCCAGAAAATGAAGTAAGCTAACCAACTCATTCAGACTATACCTACTATAATTTGTTTAAGATAACACTAGTGTTGTTTAGCCATTTTGTGCATTTAGCATTGTGGCCCTTCTCTGTCTAGTTCCTTCATGCTCAGCACTACACTGCCACACCAGTGTGATTCCTTAATCTATGATTTACCAGTAGATGGCGGTGTTCGCTTCTTTGTGCTTTGGCCATTGTAGCCTCTCTCCCTCTGGTTACAGCGTCCCCACTCTGCCACCCCACTCTCAGTGAGAATATGGCAAACCTGACATAGACCTCTCAGTCTCATAGTGTTTGTGTTCTAGTATTGACTTTGGTCTAAATTAGTCCACCACTCTCTCACTGAGAACATGGCAAACCTGACATAGACCTTGGTCTCATAGTGCTTGTGTTTAGTATCAACTCTAAGTTAGTCCTAATCCATTCCAGGAGGAGCTCAAGATCAAACTGCAGCCCTTACAGAAAAAACTCAAGACTTTTGAAGAAGTTCAGCTCATATGCGACCAATCAGCAGCTCATATTAAGGTGACATATATTGGTCAATTATTATGTTGGTCAAATTTTGTTTATCAATTATGTTTAAATGTAACATTGAAGCACACACACAGTAAGTGTTATGGATGATTTCATCTGGTCATGATTAGATTGGATCAGTGGTCTTGTCATGTTTTATTCAGACTCAGACCCAGAACACAGAGAAGCAGATCAAGGAGGAGTTTGAGAAGCTTCACCACTTTCTACGAGATGAAGAGGCAGCCAGGATAGCTGCACTGAGGGAGGAAGAGGAGCAGAAGAGTCAGATGATGAAGGAGAAGATTGAGAAGATGAGCAGAGAGATCTCATCTCTTTCAGACACTATCAGAGCCATTGAAAAGGAGATGAAGGCTGATGATGTCACATTTCTGCAGGTAACAGAAATATGTGTGTAAATCTGATTACAGCAGTTATGATAAAATGTTTTAATGGGTCATGTGTCAGTTAGGACCATTGATTAGGACACACTTACCGTCTTTTCACACCAAAACCTTTGCATTTGTGGTGCGAGCGTGGTTTTGGTCCGCTTCGTTTAGATTGCATGTTAACAGATTAGTCCATGCGCACTGCACACGTGTTCATTGAGGCTTCTGTGCGGTACACAGGATATTCCTTTATGCTCGCTTTAAAGGATAGCTCCGGAGTAAGTTTGCATAGCCCTGTTTCACAAGCCTTCTAACAGCAACAGATTTAAATATCGAAATTTCACATGGAATGAAAGAATTTCGAACAGCATAGACCAAATGCGAATGCTGTCCGACCCCTGCCCTGCCGGCGAATGCCAGTGTGGCTGTCCGACCCTCGAATGCAACGCGGCTTCCAGCCCTCATTTGCGGGGACGCCGATCCCCGAACAACCGAGCATTCCAGCGAATGCAACGCTGATTCCAGCCCTCATTTGCGGGGATGCCAGACGCGAATTCCAGCGAATGCCAGTGTGGTTGTCTTACGAAAGTATTTCTATGTATGTGACAAATAAACCCCTGAACTGAACTAATGTCATGTATTTAGAAAATAGTGATTTATCAATGAATACAATTGTGAAGATTCTTTAAAATCACTTTCTTTCTTTCTAAAATATATTTTTCTTTCTAAAATGGCTTTCTTTCTTTCTTTAAAATGGCTGTGCTACTGAACACCCAAGGGGGTTCATTTGAATGAAATAAAATTCGACAAGATCGCAACAATATTGGTCAACACTGCACCATAAGTGAATAGACGTAAACTGAGTTGAACGCACAACACAGGGAAGAAACAAATTTCAGGCGACGCTGAAAATCTCATAAAAAAAGACGCAACAAACAGTTCAATTAAATGACGTGCTTAGCGCAGAGTCTATATTTCAAATGCACCACAAACAACCCGTGCAACCCAAAACCCGTTTTCCCTTAAAGTCACAGTCCACAATAAGAGTCCGAGACTAAAGGCTTTTTCAATAGTCCATCCCAGGATAGGGCAACAGTCTATGAAATCCAAACAAGGAAACAGCAAGGCCGCGCCTGTGTATTCCTCCTGGCAGGTCCGACAAAAGTAATTAGGCTAAAATTAAAAAATGGCACAAGATGCGATCGCTTACAGTGGTATACCACGCCTAAAAACAATACAAAAACAATCAGTCTTACTGGGTCTGTTGAGTAGGCTATAATCCACAAATGGTGTGTCAAAACATGAATATTAAAAAGATAGATATTATTCACACATCTTTCATGAGCGCTACCAGCGCCTCTCATGTGGGTGATTTTCTGAAGGATGAATTTATGGATGACTGCTTTTAGAGCTGTCCATTCATAATGATACGCGTAAAACAGGTGAAGACGTTTACGCAAAGTGCTGTCCCGTTTTGTAAGGGGACAATTACCAATTCTGCACTTCTCACTACACAATAGAGGGCACTACACAATTTGGAGGGCACTCGCAAACAAGTGCGTGTGTGTGTTAAGGGAAGAGAAATGGGACTGGGCCTAGGCCGACTGCAAGCAAAAGACGTACACAGCACTTCTTCCCATAAAATCCAGTACTGCCAAATCCTGTACATGCCATAATATGCCCATAATATGGGTCAGTTACTACACAGTCTTAACGATGTTTGGCTGTTGCGCTCACACACGCAGGGCTAACAGCAGTTGACAAGACTTTTTCTTTTGGATATAAAACAACGGCTGTGCACCATCATCAACGATGTGATGCCCTACTGATAGAGAAGAAAGAACACCAAATTTGAATTTGCAACAAATTATTCTGCATATGATCACGTCTAATTTTCAAGCAGTATTCACTGCCTACCAGTTTACATTTGTGCGAACTGTCGGGTCAGTTACTACGAAGCCAGATGAACGATGTTTGTGTAACCCCTTTTTCCCCTGGTATTACACACTGCACTAGGGTCACACTCATATAACCTAACCAAACAGAATCCTGGGTTCCCAGCTAGTGATGTTTAAAAGACTGGATCTCCTGTCTACCATTTGAACTCAGGGCTGAATATGCGAAGAGAGAAAAATATCTGATTAATACTCAAGGTGATGTATGTCTAGCGCAGTGCCTCCACTGGAGAAGTACTCTACCATTAGGCTATGGAATGAGATTAGTTCCCCAGAAATTTAACAGGTAAAGCATTAAGGGATAAAACGCTTTGCAACAATGTTTGGAAGATTTGAAACACAAAAACATTTATTTTTACTTAAGTGTAATTCACTAGATTGAAATGGGAGCACAGAAATGAAATAAAGTCTACCAGTGACACTGCTCCCTTTGGTTATTTCACCCAAAAGCAAAAGCCAATAAAAAGAAATAATAATAGTAATATTAAATATAGCCGCTAGCGGCAATGAGCGGGGTCCAAGCTATGAGCACTTGGTCTAGGCCTTTGGCCCCTCTGCCCTCTGCTCCTGCCCAACTATTTTTTGTTGCTTCATCCAGGATGCGAACCTGGGACCATTTGCATGCTAGACGGTAACCAAACCACTGCACTATGCAGTCCCACACATTACATGAGACTTTGGTTTCCTGTGTATTGTGCTGTGCAAGGGATTACAAATGGAATTCAGGTGTGAGTGACGAGGACAGGTGAAGTTGATTGAGGACAGCAGTGAAATGCAATGTCTTTGAACCTTGGAAAGACATAAGCATCATAGAAAGTAAATTTTGAGAAACTCTGTAACTTCAGTGAGTTTTTGAATTTTGGACATTAATGGCATTTAAGAAAAGATGCCAATGAGTGTACAGATTAATGTGATGTGAGACTTTGGAGTCCAGGCCAATGATGTCTTGAGATATGGGCTTAAATGGAATTGGCTTTATTATAGCACCACCTCTGTCCCTACTCCAGCTCACATTTTTGTTGCTTCACCTGGGACATGAACCTAGGACCTTCTGCATATTAGGCGGCAACCAAACCCCTGCGCTACGCAGACTCAGTGAAACTGCCTGTCTTTTTTGTGTGTGTGTATTGGCTCTGCATAGGATTGCAAATGGAATTCAGGTGTGAATGATGAGGACAGGTGGAATTGATTGAGGACCGCAATGAAATGCAGTCGCTTTGGACCTTGAAAAGACACATCTATGCATCATGGAAAGTGAATTTGAGAAACTAACTTTCAACCCTAAAGAAATACTTCAATGTTGGTGAGGTGCTTACTGTTTGTGTTTGTGTTTCTTTATTGACTACTGGTGAATACCTATATGGTACTTGTTTATTTATTTATTTATTTGTTGATTTCAATGAGGACTTTTTTTAAATGACTGGCTGGAACTTAATTTCCCTTTAGGGAATAATAAACTGGACTTGTCTTGAATTGCAGAATTTTGAGTTTGGCACATTGGTCTTGATCATCACCAAAGTATCACTATGACCACTTTTTCTATCCATTTGTGTTCTGTTCATTGACAAATGATGTGTTTTCAATTTAGCATGTTGGGCTAGGGCCATCACGCATGTGTGTCTATGACAATGAGGTTTATGAAACTATGGCATTCTGAACACATGATTTTTGGGTCACCGTATTAAAGCAGTAACACTGCTTGTCTCTTCTTACCTTGGAAGATTTGGCCACTGAGAAGGTGAGTGCCGGAGATGGGTTTTGAACCTGCGATCTCATGGTCTTTGCTTTGCGCTCCTAGGCCTGAGCCCACTGAGCTAATGGGCCTACAATGTCTTTCTCTTTCAGTCACCTACTCAAGGTGGTAAGGAATAGGTCCCAAGCCAGGTACAGATTTCATAGTAAAATTAAAGCATTTTGGTAAAGTGTTGACCAGCGAAATTTTGTACACTTGCTTGTACACTTGCTTGCTTGCTGTCTTTGTTTTTTTGTGTGTGTGTGTGTGTGTGTGTGTGTGTGTGTGTGTGTGTGTGTGTGTGTGTGTGTGTGTGTGTGTGTGTGTGTGTGTATTGGGTCTGCATAGGATTGCAAATGGAATTCAGGTGTGAATGATGAGGACAGGTGAAATTGATTGAGGACAGCAATGAAATGCAGTCGCTTTAGACCTTGAAAAGACACATCTAAGCATCATGGAAAGTGAATTTGAGAAACTCTAACTTTCAACCCTAAAGAAATACTTCAATGTTGGTGAGGTGCTTACTGTTTGTGTTTGTGTTTCTTTACTGACTACTGGTGAATACCTATATGGTACTTGTTTATTTATTTATTTGTTCATTTCAATGTGTCTTTTTTTAAATGACTGGCTGGAACTTAATTTCCCTCTGGGGAATAATAAAGTGGATTTGTATTGAATTGCAGAATTTTGAGTTTGAAGTATCACTATGACCACTTTTTCTATACATATGTATTCTGTTCATTACCAAATGATGTGATTTGAATTTAGCATGTTGGGAAAGGGCCATGACACATGTGTGACTATGACAATGAGGTGTATGAAACTATTGTGAAGTTGACTATGGCATTCTGAGCACATGATTTTTGGGTCACCGCGTTAAAGCTTTAGCACTCCTTCTCTCCTTGGAAGATTTGGCCACTGAGAAGGTGAGTGCCGGAGATGGGTTTTGAACCTGCGATCTCATGGTCTTTGCTTTGTGCTCCTAGGCCTGAGCTCACTGAGCTAATGGACCTACAATGTCTTTTCTCTTTCAGTCACCTACTCAAGGTGGTAAGGAATAGGTCCCAAGCCAGGTACAGATTTCATAGTAAAATTAAAGCATTTTGGTAAAGTATTGACCAGCGAAATTTTGTACACTTGCTTGAACTGACTTGATCATTAACCACATTAAATTTGGTATTGATTGGTCAATGTTGATCAAGGTGGTCTAACTTTATTGCACTATAATATTAATATGAATTGACATATGAAAATTTCATTTGATAATATTCATGAGGCTTGGTCTGAAGATGATCTGTATAAAATTTGATCATGATATGACCAATTCTGTGGCCTGTGATAGTTTACTTTCACTTTGGCTTTTCAGTGAATTTGTGAAAAAACTAAATATTTTTTGACATTAATGGTATTTGAGAAAAGATGCTATTGGATGTAGAGATTAATGTGATCTAAGAATTTGGAGTCTAGGTAAATGTGATCTTGAGATATGGGCTGAAATGGAAATTGCTTTATTATAGCGCCACCTATGGATGCAGTACCTCAGAAATGGGTATCTGAGTAGTGGGGGCAATTTGGGACCAGACCCTAAAGTTTCATGATCCTGGGACTTATGGTTTAGGCTCCAGCATGACTTTTAGCGGAGAAAAATAATAATAATAATAAATATAGCCGCTAGCGGCAATGAGCGGGGTCCAAGCTATGGGCACTTGGTCTAGGCCTTTGGCCCCTCTGCCCTCTGCTCCTGCCCAACTATTTTTTGTTGCTTCATCCAGGATGCGAACCTGGGACCATTTGCATGCTAGACGGTAACCAAACCACTGCACTATGCAGTCCCACACATTACATGGGACCTTGGTTTCCTGTGTATTGTGCTGTGCAAGGGATTACAAATGGAATTCAGGTGTGAGTGACGAGGACAGGTGAAGTTGATTGAGGACAGCAGTGAAATGCAATGTCTTTGAACCTTGGAAAGACATAAGCATCATAGAAAGTAAATTTTGAGAAACTCTGTAACTTCAGTGAGTTTTTGAATTTTGGACATTAATGGCATTTAAGAAAAGATGTCAATGAGTGTACAGATTAATGTGATGTGAGACTTTGGAGTCCAGGCCAATGATGTCTTGAGATATGGGCACCACCTCTGTCCCTACTCCAGCTCACATTTTTGTTGCTTCACCTGGGACATGAACCTAGGACCTTCTGCATATTAGGCGGCAACCAAACCCCTGCGCTACGCAGACTCAGTGAAACTGCCTGTCTTTTTTGTGTGTGTGTATTGGCGCTGCATAGGATTGCAAATGGAATTCAGGTGTGAATGATGAGGACAGGTGAAATTGATTGAGGACAGCAATGAAATGCAGTCGCTTTGGACCTTGAAAAGACACATCTATGCATCATGGAAAGTGAATTTGAGAAACTAACTTTCAACCCTAAAGAAATACTTCAATGTTGGTGAGGTGCTTACTGTTTGTGTTTGTGTTTGTTTATTGACTACTGGTGAATACCTATATGGTACTTGTTTATTTATTTATTTATTTGTTGATTTCAATGAGGACTTTTTTTAAATGACTGGCTGGAACTTAATTTCCCTCTAGGGAATAATAAACTGGACTTGTCTTGAATTGCAGAATTTTGAGTTTGGCACATTGGTCTTGATCATCACCAAAGTATCACTATGACCACTTTTTCTATCCATTTGTGTTCTGTTCATTGACAAATGATGTGTTTTCAATTTAGCATGTTGGGCTAGGGCCATCACGCATGTGTGACTATGACAATGAGGTTTATGAAACTATGGCATTCTGAATACATGATTTTTGGGTCACCGTATTAAAGCAGTAACACTGCTTGTCTCTTCTTACCTTGGAAGATTTGGCCACTGAGAAGGTGAGTGCCGGAGATGGGTTTTGAACCTGCGATCTCATGGTCTTTGCTTTGCGCTCCTAGGCCTGAGCCCACTGAGCTAATGGGCCTACAATGTCTTTCTCTTTCAGTCACCTACTCAAGGTGGTAAGGAATAGGTCCCAAGCCAGGTACAGATTTCATAGTAAAATTAAAGCATTTTGGTAAAGTGTTGACCAGCGAAATTTTGTACACTTGCTTGTACACTTGCTTGCTTGCTGTCTTTGTTTTTTTTTTGTGTTTTTTTGTGTGTGTGTGTGTGTGTGTGTGTGTGTGTGTGTGTATTGGGTCTGCATAGGATTGCAAATGGAATTCAGGTGTGAATGATGAGGACAGGTGAAATTGATTGAGGACAGCAATGAAATGCAGTCGCTTTAGACCTTGAAAAGACACATCTAAGCATCATGGAAAGTGAATTTGAGAAACTCTAACTTTCAACCCTAAAGAAATACTTCAATGTTGGTGAGGTGCTTACTGTTTGTGTTTGTGTTTCTTTACTGACTACTGGTGAATACCTATATGGTACTTGTTTATTTATTTATTTGTTCATTTCAATGTGTCTTTTTTTAAATGACTGGCTGGAACTTAATTTCCCTCTAGGGAATAATAAAGTGGATTTGTATTGAATTGCAGAATTTTGAGTTTGAAGTATCACTATGACCACTTTTTCTATACATATGTATTCTGTTCATTACCAAATGATGTGATTTGAATTTAGCATGTTGGGAAAGGGCCATGACACATGTGTGACTATGACAATGAGGTGTATGAAACTATTGTGAAGTTGACTATGGCATTCTGAGCACATGATTTTTGGGTCACCGTGTTAAAGCTTTAGCACTCCTTCTCTCCTTGGAAGATTTGGCCACTGAGAAGGTGAGTGCCGGAGATGGGTTTTGAACCTGCGATCTCATGGTCTTTGCTTTGTGCTCCTAGGCCTGAGCTCACTGAGCTAATGGGCCTACAATGTCTTTTCTCTTTCAGTCACCTACTCAAGGTGGTAAGGAATAGGTCCCAAGCCAGGTACAGATTTCATAGTAAAATTAAAGCATTTTGGTAAAGTATTGACCAGCGAAATTTTGTACACTTGCTTGAACTGACTTGATCATTAATCACATTAAATTTGGTATTGATTGGTCAATGTTGATCAAGGTGGTCTAACTTTATTGCACTATAATATTAATATGAATTGACATATGAAAATTTCATTTGATAATATTTATGAGACTTAGTCTGAAGATGATCTGTATAAAATTTGATCATGATATGACCAATTTTGTGGCCTGTGATAGTTTACTTTCACTTTGGCTTTTCAGTGAATTTGTGAAAAAACTAAATATTTTTTGACATTAATGGTATTTGAGAAAAGATGCTATTGGATGTAGAGATTAATGTGATCTAAGAATTTGGAGTCTAGGTCAATGTGATCTTGAGATATGGGCTGAAATGGAAATTGCTTTATTATAGCGCCACCTATGGATGCAGTACCTCAGGAATGGGTATCTGAGTAGTGGGGGCAATTTGGGACCAGACCCTAAAGTTTCATGATCCTGGGACTTATGGTTTAGGCTCCAGCATGACTTTTAGCGGAGAAAAATAATAATAATAATAATAAATATAGCCGCTAGCGGCAATGAGCGGGGTCCAAGCTATGGGCACTTGGTCTAAGCCTTTGACCCCTCTGTCCTCTGCTCCTGCCCCCCTACTGCCCAACTATTTTTAGTTGCTTCATCCAGGATGCGAACCTGGGACCATTTGCATGCTAGACGGTAACCAAACCACTGCGCTATGCAGTCCCACACATTACATGAGACCTTGGTTTCCTGTGAATTGTGCTGTGCAGAGGATTACAAATGGAATTCAGGTGTGAGTGACGAGGACAGGTGAAGTTGATTGAGGACAGCAGTGAAATGCAATGTCTTTGAACCTTGGAAAGACGTAAGCATCATAGAAAGTAAATTTTGAGAAACTCTGTAACTTCAGTGAGTTTTTGAATTTTGGACATTAATGGCATTTAAGAAAAGATGCCAATGAGTGTACAGATTAATGTGATGTGAGACTTTGGAGTCCAGGCCAATGATGTCTTGAGATATGGGCTTAAATGGAATTGGTTTTATTATAGCACCACCTCTGTCCCTACTCCAGCTCACATTTTTGTTGCTTCACCTGGGATATGAACCTACGACCTTCTGCATGTTAGGCGGCAACCAAACCCCTGCGCTACGCAGACTCAGCGAAACTGCCTGTCTTTTTTGTGTGTGTGTATTGGCTCTGCATAGGATTGCAAATGGAATTCAGGTGTGAATGATGAGGACAGGTGAAATTGATTGAGGACAGCAATGAAATGCAGTCGCTTTGGACCTTGAAAAGACACATCTATGCATCATGGAAAGTGAATTTGAGAAACTCTGTAACTTTCAACCCTAAAGAAATACTTCAATGTTGGTGAGGTGCTTACTGTTTGTGTTTGTGTTTCTTTATTGACTACTGGTGAATACCTATATGGTACTTGTTTATTTATTTGTTCATTTCAATGTGTCTTTTTTTTAAATGACTGGCTGGAACTTAATTTCCCTCTAGGGAATAATAAACTGGACTTGTCTTGAATTGCAGAATTTTGAGTTTGGCACATTGGTCTTGATCATCACCAAAGTATCACTATGACCACTTTTTCTATCCATTTGTGTTCTGTTCATTGACAAATGATGTGTTTTCAATTTAGCATGTTGGGCTAGGGCCATCACGCATGTGTGACTATGACAATGAGGTTTATGAAACTATGGCATTCTGAACACATGATTTTTGGGTCACCGTATTAAAGCAGTAACACTGCTTGTCTCTTCTTACCTTGGAGGATTTGGCCACTGAGAAGGTGAGTGCCGGAGATGGGTTTTGAACCTGCGATCTCATGGTCTTTGCTTTGCGCTCCTAGGCCTGAGCCCAGTGAGCTAATGGGCCTACAATGTCTTTCTCTTTCAGTCACCTACTCAAGGTGGTAAGGAATAGGTCCCAAGCCAGGTACAGATTTCATAGTAAAATTAAAGCATTTTGGTAAAGTGTTGACCAGCAAAATTTTGTACACTTGCTTGTACACTTGCTTGCTTGCTGTCTTTGTTTTTTTTTTTTGTGTGTGTGTGTGTGTGTGTGTGTGTGTGTGTGTGTGTGTGTGTGTGTGTGTGTGTGTGTGTGTGTATTGGGTCTGCATAGGATTGCAAATGGAATTCAGGTGTGAATGATGAGGACAGGTGAAATTGATTGAGGACAGCAATGAAATGCAGTCGCTTTAGACCTTGAAAAGACACATCTAAGCATCATGGAAAGTGAATTTGAGAAACTCTAACTTTCAACCCTAAAGAAATACTTCAATGTTGGTGAGGTGCTTACTGTTTGTGTTTGTGTTTCTTTACTGACTACTGGTGAATACCTATATGGTACTTGTTTATTTATTTATTTGTTCATTTCAATGTGTCTTTTTTTAAATGACTGGCTGGAACTTAATTTCCCTCTAGGGAATAATAAAGTGGATTTGTATTGAATTGCAGAATTTTGAGTTTGAAGTATCACTATGACCACTTTTTCTATACATATGTATTCTGTTCATTACCAAATGATGTGATCTGAATTTAGCATATTGGGAAAGGGCCATGACACATGTGTGACTATGACAATGAGGTGTATGAAACTATTGTGAAGTTGACTATGGCATTCTGAGCACATGATTTTTGGGTCACCACGTTAAAGCTTTAGCACTCCTTCTCTCCTTGGAAGATTTGGCCACTGAGAAGGTGAGTGCCGGAGATGGGTTTTGAACCTGCGATCTCATGGTCTTTGCTTTGTGCTCCTAGGCCTGAGCTCACTGAGCTAATGGACCTACAATGTCTATTCTCTTTCAGTCACCTACTCAAGGTGGTAAGGAATAGGTCCCAAGCCAGGTACAGATTTCATAGTAAAATTAAAGCATTTTGGTAAAGTATTGACCAGCGAAATTTTGTACACTTGCTTGAACTGACTTGATCATTAACCACATTAAATTTGGTATTGATTGGTCAATGTTGATCAAGGTGGTCTAACTTTATTGCACTATAATATTAATATGAATTGACATATGAAAATTTCATTTGATAATATTCATGAGGCTTGGTCTGAAGATGATCTGTATAAAATTTGATCATGATATGACCAATTTTGTGGCCTGTGATAGTTTACTTTCACTTTGGCTTTTCAGTGAATTTGTGAAAAAACTAAAATATTTTTTGACATTAATGGTGTTTGAGAAAAGATGCTATTGGATGTAGAGATTAATGTGATCTAAGAATTTGGAGTCTAGGTCAATGTGATCTTGAGATATGGGCTGAAATGGAAATTGCTTTATTATAGCGCCACCTATGGATGCAGTACCTCAGGAATGGGTCTCTGAGTAGTGGGGGCAATTTGGGACCAGACCCTAAAGTTTCATGTTCCTGGGACTTATGGTTTAGGCTCCAGCATGACTTTTAGCGGAGAAAAATAATAATAATAAAAAACGGAACAGAAACAATAGGGTTCCGCGCAGCTTCGCTGCTTGGACCCCTAATAATAATAAAAAACGGAACAAAAACAATAGGGTTCCGCGCAGCTTCGCTGCTTGGACCCCTAATAATAATAATAATATGTATCTAAACAAACCAAAAAAAAAATGAATAACAAAAATAGTTGCCCAAATACCTGAGTTAAATCAGAATGTCTTAAAAGTGGTGAAAATACCCAAATATTTCCAGGTAAATACACTCAGGTAGCCTGTGACAAAACTTTACCCTCTCAATAACATAAAATGGGAAGTCACTCTTCAAAACTCAAAATATCACTCTTTACCTATAGGGTTAGTCAGCTGAATTAACGTCACCAATAGCAGTGATGTCACAAGCTAGGTAAAACACATGTAATGGGCAAAGCCCATCTATTCAGAGATAACCCAAAATGTTCAGTCACTTGACAGTTCAACATAAGATATTTGTTTACATAAGAAACCCATCTAAATATATAACCAAGCGCTTGGATTTAAAGTCAAACACATTGGGGCCCAGTAGTCACGTTAGTGCACATGTATAATCCAATAGCAGTCAGTAGTAGGCCTAATGTGTCAAACACACTAGTTAGCGCAGGCTGCTTTCACACAGTCCCATGTCGTTAACTTTCCTTGGTTTGAATAACGTTAGTAGCCTACTCACGCAACCTCAATGGCAGCGATGCAGCTACGCTGAAACCAACCAAGCAGCAAAAGGCTTCGGCAACAGTCCCCGTTGTAGTCCGGAATGCCAGGCCACTCGATCGTTATCTGAAGCAGTCGGCCCACGCACAGTCTCTGTAACGTTAGCATTCACAGTTCAGGGCCAAGTGGCTAGTTTCCCAGCACTTCTTTTTTTTTTTTTTTATTGTACCATTTCAGAAAATACAAAATTGAAGTACCCAGAATAACAAAACAAACAAACATACACACAGATACAAAATACCAGGGGGTACAGGAAATGCATTGATTTCATCCAAATAGATCAAAGTGTATACATAAATCCATTGTCTTCATAGCTTTCTGATTTTTAGAGAATCTTATGTTTCTAATGTACTGCCTGGCTTCATTCATAAATGCTTTAAAGCATGGTTTCTGATTTAAAAATTTTGACTTATGAATATGAAATTTCGCAAGAAGCAGTATTAAAGTCATTATATAGAATTCGTTTGATTTTGAAGAAGGATAAGATATGAAGCCAAACAGTACATCAGCAAAAGTTAGGGAGGAATAAGAAAAGTCTGACAAGATGTGTTTAAAGATATGGTTACAAATGGATTTCCAAAATTGGATACTGTGGTTGCAGGACCAAAACAAATGGGTAATGTCCTCAGGAAAAAGTTCACAAAAAGTGCAGTCCAGGGTAATGTCTTTCTTATATCTCTGAATAAAGCATTTTGTTGGGTAAAATCGGTGGATCATTTTAAAAGACACTTCTTTCACTTTATTCGTAATCAAATATTTAGATGGTAGACTCCATATTTTTCTCCAGTCTAAAGTAGAAAACAAGTTATTCCAAAAAGAAATGGAACTTGGCACAGAGATCATATCTTTTTGTAGCAAGGTACGTATTTTAAGATTATTATTTTTAATAGAAGAAAAGCAAATCTGGCCAATTTCAGTGACAGTCGGACTCAAAGGTAAAAGGGTTGAGGGATGACTGTGTGAGCGGAGGAGACATAAAGCCCCACCGGGAATGGCGTCAAAAACAATGGCATATTCCTTGGGGGGAATAGGTATATTGTGTTTTTGCAAAAATTCAACATAAGACAATAGCTCACCATTATGATTAGTAAGTTGGTTGACCAGACATATACCATTATTGAACCATCTTTCAAAAAATAACATCTTGTGTTTGTATAATATGTCTCTGTTGTTCCAGATATAATACCTCTGAGGAGAAAAATTGTGTTTGTAGATCAGATTCCAGGAAAGAAGCATCTGCTTATGAAAGTTAGAAAGTTTTATGGGTATTTTCTCAATATTGTAGTTACATAGTAAAAAAAAGGGAAGACCACCAAGCTTAGAGAATAGTAAGTTTGGGATAAAGTTCCAAATAGATTCGGGTTTTTTGAGAAACTGTTTTATCCAATTTATTTTGAATGTATAGTTAAGGGTAGAAAAATCTACAAAGTTTAAACCGCCGTTTACATAGGAATTCATTAAAACTGATTTTCTGACATAGTGAATTTTATTTCTCCAAACAAAATTGTAAAGCATTTTATCTATGGACAAACAAGTCTTTTTATTAACAGCTAGAGGCAATGCCGAGTAAATAAGACGGGATATGCCTTCTGCTTTAGATATTAAAATTCTTCCTTTTAACGACAAGTCTCTTTGGAGCCAAGAGCAAAATCTCTTCTGTACTTTTTGCGCTATCGGATTGAAGTTTAAAGGGCATCTAGAGTCCTGGTTTTTGTTTATGGTTATACCAAGATATGTAACTGAATCCTTTACAGGGATGTTTTGAATTGAGGGAGCATTGCAAGACTTAAGGGGGAGCAGCTCACACTTATTTATGTTTAGATAAAGTCCAGAGGCCTGAGAAAATGACTTGATCGTGTCAACTGCAATTGAAATCTGGGAGGAGTCCTTTAAAAACAGAGTAGTGTCATCCGCAAGTTGACTGATTATGACTTCTCTACCTACTACTTCAATGCCCTTAAGGGGACTAAGCTTGATGAAATCAGACAGCAGTTGGGCACATATTAAAAATAGATATGGGGATATGGGACAACCCTGTCTGACTCCTCGGTTTAAATCAAATCTTGGCGAGGTTCCAGTTTGTAGCTTAATCGAGCAGTTCGCATTTGTATACATAGTTTTAATTGAGGAACAGAAATAAGGGCCAAAACCTATTTTATCTAAAGCTTTAAAAATAAAATCATGTTCAATTGTGTCAAAGGCCTTGCGGAAATCTAAAAATAAGATGAAGGCCTCATCATTGTAAAGATCAGAATAGTCAATAAGGTCAAGTACAAGTCTAATATTATTAGAAATGTGCCGGTATCTCATGAAGCCAGACTGGGTTTCATCAATAATGTAATCTAGAACCATTTTTAACCTCTTAGCAAATATTTGAGCGAACACTTTATAGTCGCAGTTGAGCAGACATATTGGTCTCCAATTATCGATGAATAGTGGATCTTTTTTTGGTTTGGGGATAAGGGTCAAAAGCCCCTGAGAGAGGGTGGGAGGAAGGGTTTCAAATTCAATACTTTCATTGAAAACATTAAGGAGAAAGGGTGCTAACTGTTCTGCAAAGGTAATGTAAAATTCAGAGGTCAGGCCATCAACACCAGGAGATTTATTGGGTTTTAGACGATGAATGGCCAATTTAACCTCTTCTAGATTTATTGCACTGTCACACAAATCTTTATGTTCATTTAATATAGATTTGGTATTGGTTAAGTTCTCAAGAAAATCCTTAGCCAATGTCTCATTATATTGAGCTTTATAAAGATTGCTATAAAATGATGAGCAGTAATCTGCAATTTGTTTAGGGTCGTCAGTAACTTTGCCATTGATATTAAGGCTTTTAATAGAGTTTGATTTGTTACGGGATCTTTCTAATTGGAAGAAGTAAGCAGTATTTTGCTCCCCCTCTTCTAGCCATTTACATCTTGATCTTACAAATGCTCCCTCTGCTTTAGCTTTATATATAGTATTAAGTTTATTTTGTTGTAAAATTAATTCTTCCCTGTCCATTTCAGTTAAAATATCTGGTGAAATTTGAGTGAGAGTAGTTATTTTTGTAATCACAGCAGTCTCTTCCTCTTTCTTTGCTTTGGCTAATTTGACTCCGTAACCTCGAAGAGATTTTGCCACCTCAAATTTAAAGAGTTCCCAGTTTCTTGTATAGTTATTTTCTGCCCCAGCCCTGTACCAAAAGTGGTTTATTAATTTCTGAACCATCTCAATTACAGGTTCACATTTCAGGAGGGAGCTGTTGAGTTTCCAATAAGAGCATCTAAATGACTGTCTGCAGTTTGAGTTAAAAGATACCTGTAGCGATATAGCTTTATGGTCTGTCAGAGGTGTTGTAAGTATATTGCAAGTGACATTACTTCTATCTAGGCAGTTGGAGATAAGCCAAAAATCAATGCGTGACATAGAAGTCCCAGCTCTATTGCTCCATGTGTAAAGTTTAGTATTGAGATTTTTCTCTCTCCAAATGTCAATTAGATTGAATCTTTGCATGAAAGTAGTTAACTTAGAAGGAGTTTTCTCTGAGCTTGGTGGCCATCTATCTAAAGAGCTATTTAAGGCTATGTTGAAATCACCTCCTATTAGGAGTAAAATATTGGGATATTTAGAAATCCAGTGTAGGAGGCGAGATTCTAATTCATCAAAAAACAAATCATTCTCAGATTTGGAGTTATACCCATATACATTAGCCAGAAGAACAATATAATTATCAATGTTGACAATTAACAATACATAGTGACCTTCTGGGTCATAATCTGAGTGGAGGATAGATCCATTAAAACAATTCTTGAGAATAGTTACCCCTGCTGATCTTTCTGAACCATGTGAAAACCATGCATCATTGCCCCATTGAGATTTCCAAAATGAAATATCATTTACCACAGAATGTGACTCTTGAAAAAAGTAAAAATCAGATTTTTGTTGTTTTGCAAAAAGAAACAAAGCTTTCCTTTTAACATTATCTCTTAACCCCCTGGCATTTAAGGAAACTAATGATAACGAGCTTTGACTGATTAGCTTGGAACATCAGTGTTGAGATCAGCACCGAACATTGCTACAATACATCTCAGTAAACAATTTTAAATAGTTTACTTGACCTTTTGCTTATCTGAACTAAAACTATGTGGAAACAGCTGTAACTATAGCTTTGATAACTTGGTGAGATATAGAGAGAGAAAAAAAAATATATATATATATATATCGATAAAATATCTAACCGATAGGCGTCATGCCTAAGAGTGTAAATAAGAGTGCATCAAGTGCATGTAAATCAGATCAGAATGAAGATTTAGGTAATCTTCTAAAAATAACCAAATAAAAACAAAATATAAAAATAAAATACAAAAATAAATGATAATACCATACCATCTTCCCATCCATGTTGAATATGGAGGCATACCTTTTTTTCCTATCAGTTATATACATTTTCCTTCAAATATTATGCTAGCTCAAATAGTAGGCTAAACCTTATGAACCCATAGCCTACCTGAGCCAGAGTCTGAGGTAAAAAGTCAGAAAATCATAACATCTCAATATATCTCTTGTTAGTTTGAATGCCTATGCACGGATTTCAGAGCCGTTCACGAATCCTCTTCCGCCCACAAAGTAGGCTGCTTTTCCTTCATCTCTTGCAGATTTGATGAGTGGCCACAGTTTATTTCTGTTCTCTCGATCCTCTTTGGTCAAGTCCTCGGTGAAACGCAGACCCTTGTTGTTGAGAAAGGCGTTGTTTTTAGCTGCCTTCCAAACTGCATCCCTGTGTCGGCGGGAGATGAATCTGAGAATGATGCCACGAGGTTTCGAATCTTGG
>JAODXP020000016.1:11471314-11616516 GCA_027497455.2 Sardinella longiceps | reverse complement strand
GTAAAGTCAAAATAATATGTAATTTATTGTGTTAATGAAATTAACAATCACAGACAAACTAAATCAAACAAGGGGAGTGTGGTAGCCTGGCACGCCCTCCCAGTGATGTAACACTCTCGTAGAGCTTTGAAAGTGGATGGCATCAGGCTAGGAGTGTGGCGCCCCAGAGGGGGAGAGGGGGAACTGCTTTTACTGGAGCAACATGTAGACATCAAGGCCAGGAGTTTGCAAAAATTATGTTGGGCTGTGACCACAGCTATGAAGTCACAATGCAGACAGGGCCAGCGGACCATCACACAATTTACGAAGCCGATCTGCTGGCACGGTGTGCATGTGTGCATGTTTGTCTGGGCATCCAAGGAAAATAGTAGCTTTTTTTACATTTTCTACTTTTTTTTCTAGAACTACAAGAGCACAGTGGAAAGGTGAGTGATCTGCCTCCTGTCTCTCTCTTCTATGTGGTTCTGAACCCAAACCCACAGCAGCACTGACTCCTGAATGTTATTCCAGAGCCCAGTGCACACTGCAGGATCCAGAGAGGGTTTCAGGAGCTCTGATCAATGTGGCAAAGCACCTGGGCAACCTGAAGTTCAGAGTCTGGGAGAAGATGCAGGAGATTGTTCAGTACAGTGAGTATAAACACAATAACATTCCTTAATAGTGTTTGGCCAAATATATGGAATTATGCACAAATACTAAACACATAGAGTTGATACGGTACATGCCACAGAGAGACACAAAAACACAAACACAGTAACTTTGAAACAATGAACAATTACAACACAGTGGTAATAAAATGAACAGATTCTAAATGTGATGAGTTTCTTACACAATTACCCCCCCCCCCACACACACACACACACAAACACATTGCACACACTCACTCACACATTCTCTCAGAGACCCTCTCTCACACACACACTTACACTACACACACACACATTCACACAAAGAAAGGGCCCTATCATGCATAGGTTTAATGTGCCTTCACGGATGGTGCAAGCTGTATTTGCTATTTTCAGGTGAGTGCATGATTAATTTATCTGCCAAAGATGCACATTATCTAAATAGCTAATGACATCAAAGATCATGGAATACTGAAGATAGAGCAGCATAATATGTTTCAATGGGATCAAACCTGACCAGTTCCAGTCTGTAAAAGTGCATTACAATTAAAATAGCCACACTTGTGCTTCACACTGGTGAGAATGTGCTACATGTATAGATCATAAATATACACACATTCAGACTTGCACACACACACACACACACACACACACACACTCAAACACACATACATCATACAGTATATTCATATAATCATCATACATATATTGACATTCACTCACACTTCACAGACAGACATACTCACATTCACACAGATGCACACACACACACGTGCACACCACACACAATATTGTCAAACGATACATAAGCACTTGCAAAGAGAGGCCAAGGGAAATGACCTCTATACACACACATACATAGGACTGAAGGTATGACATTTATGTGTTTTTACCTCCGCCAAGGAGGTTATGTTTTCGCTGGTGTGTGTGTGTCCGTCCGTCTCTCTGTCTGTGCACAACATAACTCGGAAAGTACGGCATGGATTTGGATTAAATTTTTGGACAACGTGTATTTTGGGACGAGTAAGAATTGATTCGATTTTGGTGGTGATCGGTGATCCAGAACACCGTCTGTCACCACATCGCCTTGGCAGAGGTCAGTGAAAGGCAGTGAAAAGCTGGAGAGAGTGATAGAGATGGACATGGTAAACAAGTGATGTTAAGCAAGTGAGAATCTGCAACAATGCCACTCCCCCGCCATTCCACTAACACTAATTCCCTCCCCTGTGAGTAAACTCCTGCACAGCTGGGATCCCTTCATACTGATGACTAAAGAGCATTTCACTGTTCCTACTTCTCCTGCCATTACACTTGGTAACACCACTATTAATAATGACCATCATTCACATCCTCATCACACATCACTCAGTGTTCAGCTCATGTGTGTGTGTGTGTGTGTGTTCTTATTATCTGCAGCTCCTGTCACTCTGGATCCCAACACTGCACATCCATGTCTCGTCCTGTCTGAGGATCTGACCAGTGTGAAATGGGGTGATGAGAGACAGCAGCTTCCTGATAACGCAGAGAGATTTCATGTGTATGTCAGTGTCCTGGGCTCTGAGGGCTTTAACTCAGGAACTCACTGCTGGGATGTGGAGGTTGGGGAGAACACATGGTGGCAAGTGGGAGTGAAGACAGAGTCTGGCCAGAGGAAGGGAGAGTATGGTGATGATGAGTATGGAGATTTGAGAGTGACGTATAAAGATGGTGAATATGGTGCAGTTGCTCCACCACAGCCCTCCACTCTCCTCACAGTGAAGCAGAAACTTCAGAGGATCAGAGTGCAGCTGGACTGGGACAGAGGAAAACTCTCATTCTCTAACCCTGATAATAACACACACCTACACACACTCACACACACTTTCACTGAGAGAGTGTTTCCATACCTGAGTGTTGTTAAGGGGTGTCCTCTGAGGATCTTACCAGTGAAGGTGTCAGTCACACTAGAGCAGCCCAGCTGATGGAGTCTCTGTTTGGACCAGCACTGAGCCAGAGAGAGAGAGATCATGTAGCACTACACACACACACACACACACACACACACACACACACCTTGTCACAACACATGTTGTCATTGTATCCCCAAAGATATGTAGGCCTATTATATTATGACCAAAACTGATGTGTGTTTCCTCTGTCCACACTGATGAAAAATTGTCAGCAGCTGGGGAGCTTAACCTGGAGCACACTGACTTCATCTGTTCTGAGTTAATGATGCTCTGATTGTCATCTGTCTCTGATGCTGTGGTTGTCAATTTTTTGTCTTGATTTCAGAAAGAAAAGAAAATAATGTAGGCTAATAAATGCCTTTCATCATATTCTGTTAAAAGCGCCATTGTATTAATAATTAACATATTCCAGATGTACAGTATACTGTACAAATGTTATCAAAGTAAATGTGTGTGAATGAGTGTGTTTACGAAACATGAGAATGAGAAAGAAAACATTCAGAATTATGCACTCATTAAATATCATCACCCCATCTAGAACTGAGTCTCCAAACAAGGAAAGAGATTTAGGAAGGGGAGGTGATTTTAACAGGAATGTCAAACTCATGACAGCCATTCTGTGTCTTTTTTAATTGATGTTACATGAATGATTGTTATTATTAGGCTTCACTGTAATGATTGCAGTGTGTCCAGTGTGAAAAATAAAGATTTTATAAGCAGGACTGTTTTGTCTCCAGTGATGAATATAGGAATGTCCTATTAACCTGTGGAATCATATTCCCTGCTTAAGGTGTCATATTTTAGCTTGTTCAGGCCTGTGTGTTAAATGAGTGTCATGTGCATGGGTTTCATAGACAGCACTCTTAGCTCCTTCCTCAATGCATTATGTATGGCTGTTACACTGTATGAGTATGTATGGCTGTTACACTGACCAATAGAATTTACAAACAACAACAAACAAATTCCAAAATGTGATGAGTTCCTTACAGAAATAGGCTTTTTTAGCTATGGCAGGCAAACAAAAAATGTCTCTCCAAACCTATTTGAAACTAGAAAAGCGTTCAGAGAGCGCAGACCTCTGCCAAGGCGATGTGGTCACAGACGGTGTTCTGGATCACCGATCACCACCAAAATCGAATCAGTTCTTACTCATCACAAAACACACATTGTCCAAAAATGTAATCCAAATCCATGCCGTACTTTTCAAGTTATGTTGTGCACAGACGGACGGACACAGACACAGACACACACACACCGGCAAAAACATAACCTCCTTGGCGGAGGTAAAAACACAGAAATGTCATAGGCTACCTTCAGACCTGTATACTGTATGTGTATGTGTGTGATGATGATGATCTGTGTGAATTTGTGAAGCTTATAAATATAATTCGTAACACATATTTCCCAATCCTTATTCCAGTTACTCAGACGCACAAAGATGGGAGTATCTTGCACAGAGTCAAACATGAAACCATTCATCATGAGAAGAGAAAGTCTGTGTGAGGGCAGTGTCACCGTCTGTGTCTAATCCACTGATTCAGTGTCAGTCTGTGTCTCACTAACAGTCACAGGAAACAGGCAAATCCAAGGCACATATACTGTCACACACTGAGACAGGTACAGTACAGTGCATAAACTGATCATGAGTGACTGACTGACTGAAGTGAAAAAAGAAACTGTCTCTTTAAGACACATAGCAAAACTAACCAATCAGAGTCCCTCTTTACTAGAGCCCTGCCCCCTCACTTGTCCTGAAGGAGGAAGTGTAACGTTAGCTGGGAGAGAGGGAGAGGACTGGAGGTAACATTACATGTGACTGATATAGCTTGTCATGGTCTGGAAAGTGAAAGTAAAGTTCAACATTACAAACCTGAAATATAGCAGGAAAGATGGCATCCAAGTCTGAGGAGGATTACTGTTGTCCTGTGTGCTGTGACATCTACAAGGATCCAGTCATCACTTCATGCAGTCACAGTGTGTGTAAAGTCTGTCTGCAGCAGTTCTGGGAGACTAAAGGATCCAGAGAATGTCCAGTCTGTCGGAGTATATTTTCAAAGGATGACATTACACTTCCACCTATTCTGGCTCTAAGGAACCTGTGTGAGACATTTCTAGAGGTGAGAAGTCAGAGAGCTTCAAACTCCTTTTCTGTCCCCTGCTGTTACTCAAACAATTGACCTCTTGCACAGGAGCAAAAATAAGGAAACCCAAACAGGGCTACTTAGTCAATGGCAGGGATGCAGTGTGATAAAGTATATGTGTTTAAATTGAATAATTGTAAAATTTGCTTTATAGCCTTTTATGCTCTGACTTTGTCTAATGTTAACTAATTCATTCCAGAATGAGCTCAATACCAAACTGCAGCCCTTACAGGAGAAGCTGAAGACCTTTGAAAAAGTGAAAATCATCTGTGACCAAACAGCAGCACATATTAAAGTCAGACATAATATCAAAATATAACGCTGGTAGCGTATATAAACTGAAAAATACTCACTAAGCTCCATTTGTCATCATTGTCATGTTTTGTCCAGTCTCAGGTCCAGCACACAGAGAAACAGATTAAGCAGGAATTTGAGAAGCTTCACCAGTTTCTACGAGATGAAGAGGCAGCCAGAATAGCTGCACTGAGGGAGGAAGAGGAGCAGAAGAGTCAGATGATGAAGGAGAAGATTGAGAAGATGAGCAGAGAGATCCCATCTCTTTCAGACACAATCAGAGCCATAGAAGAGCTGATGGGGGCTGATGACTTTGCATTCATGCGGGTAGGAACCCCTTTGGATGTCTATTACTGGATTAAAGAGTGTATATGAAAGTGGGGTAACACATTGATGAAACCTCTGGATGTTACAACCCGATTATGCTACACACACACACACACACACAAACAAACACATGCGTGCAAGTAACACACAAGGAGAGTATATACACTCACACACACACACACACATTAATATTTGACATATTTCCTCTGCTCTTATTTCCCAGAACTACAAGAGTACAGGGAAAGGTAAGTGATCTGCCTCCTGTCTCTCTCTTCTCTGTGGTTCTGAACCCAAACCCACAGCAGCACTGAATCCTGAATGTTATTCCAGAGCCCAGTGCGCACTGCAACTGCAGGATCCAGAAACGGTTTCAGGAGCTCTGATCAATGTGGCGAAGCACCTGGGCAACCTGAAGTTCAGAGTCTGGGAAAAGATGCAGGAGATTGTTCAGTACAGTGAGTTAAAAATACTGTACACACACACACACACACACACACACACACACACACACACACACACACACACACACACACACACACATGCAAACATACTGTGTCATCAGATAGAGTGGTAGAGTGTTGTTTGTGAGTTTGAGACTGTTTGTTTGTTTGTTTGTTTGTGTGTGTGTGTTTGTTTGTGTGTGTGTGTCTGTCTGTCACAGAGAAGTAGTGTGCAATTTGTGTGTATTTGGTTGTTTGTGATACAGTGTGAGTGTTATATATATGGGCAATTCCACGAAAAAGTAAACCTCACCTTAAAACTTTAAGTCTCACCTACATGGACATACAAATTCTTTCAGAAAACTTCCAATACAAAAAAGTATTGTCTCGATGTAAATATTCAACTGAGCAAGTTTCGAAAGGATATCTGTTTGTTAAAATTTTTACCCTATTCAGCTATAATGTAAGTCTATGGAGGGGCTTATAATGGGCATAAGTGGGTGATAACACACACAAAGCTGCAATACTATCAGTTATTTTTCATTGTTATATTACTATTTATCTTGTTACAGGTTAAAATCCACCGTTCACAATTGTTTTGTATCGTTTTGGAGGGTTTTTCCAGACGTCACGTCCATAACGTCACATCCATAACGCCATGTCTCCCAATGAAAACCAACTTTTTTTACATTTACATTTGAAATTAAGTCTTTCTCTGTCTTTACTGAGGTGTCCTGTTTGGTATGAATGTAGTAATATTTACATTTCTCTAGAAATTTCACACACTTCACAGCAAAAACTACGCTCTCTCAAAAGTTTGTCCGTTTTTCGTCACGTCCATAACGCAAATTGAAAGGCTCATATTCTTATGATGCAAATCATGATATTATTTTTTTCTGTTTGCCTGTATTCAGCCATGGAGTTTGCAGAAGAATATGAAAAAAAATTGTGAAATACTGCTAGGTTTGCAGAGGTTATCTGGCCTTTTGTTCATCAATAATGCACGAAAATGTCACGTCCATAACGCTGGAATTGCCCATATATATATATATAGAAGGTTTGCTCTCAAAAAAAAAATGTGGTAATGGAGTTTGTCCTCCTGAGTATATTGGGTTTGTGGATTTGTATATTTGGGTTTGTGATTCCAAAAGTAGCATTGGCTATAAAAATGTATCTATTTAAATGAGTGAGAATGAATTACACATCACACAGTAGATCTAGTACAAGGAGATAGAAAGAATAGAGATAGATAGAGATAGAACATTTGTCTGTGAAAATTATAGGTCTAGCCTGTATCATAATGTGTGATGATTTTTGCAAGTTCTTAGATGGAACCCCGGCCAGCCCCACCCCTAAATAAATAAATAAATAAAGTACAATTAAAATTAAAGCCACAAGTGGCGATGACGGGCCCTCGCACCAGGTGCACCGCAAAGAGTGCATATCGCAACAATGGTACACAGTGAAGGCACATTCAGTCGGAACAGGTGTGCTATCTATGTCTCACCCTCATTTTTTACACTCGCAGACACTCACTGTCACACACTCACTCAGTCTGCCTTTTTAACTCTTTCTCTTAGTAGGGGCGCTACAGAGATTCACATAAGTCATACTGCATGTTCAGAAGGTGGTCCACAGTCTGAGTACCAACTTTGGCTATGATAGGTCAAACTGTTTCCAAGTTATAATGTTCGACCACAAGGGGGCATTAGAGAGTTTCGATTCATGGTTTTGCGTGGTCAGAACACGGTCAGGAGTCCATATACCAAGTTTGGATAAGCTATGTCAAACCGTGTCCAAGTTATCATATTTGACCACTAGAGGGCGCTAGAGAGTTTCAATTCATGGTTATGCGTGGTCAGAACACGGTCAGGTGTCCATATACCATGTTTGAATAAGCTACGTTAAACCGTTCCCAAGTTATCATATTTGACCACTAGAGGGCGCTAGACAGTTTCGATTCATGATTCTGTCTAGTCAGAACATGGTCAGGAGTCCATATACCAAGTTTGGATAAGCTATGTCAAACTGTGTTCAAGTTATCATTATTGACCACTAGAGGGCGCTAGAGAGTTTCGATTCATCATTATGCGTGGTCAGAACACGGTCAAGAGTCCATATACTAAGTTTGGATAAGCTACGTCAAACCGTTTCCAAGTTATAATATTTGACCACTAGGGGTGCTACAGAGTTTCGATTCATGGTTATGCGTGGTCAGAACATGGTCAGGAGTCCATAAACCAAGTTTGGATAAGCTATGTCAAACCGTTTCCAAGTTATAATTTTTGACCACTAGCACTTTTAGCACCTTTCCTGCTTGACCAGGTGGTGGCGCTATAACAGGCATGTCCATGGGGTGTCTAGATATCATCACAGTCATACCATCTATGAACCAGTGAAGTTTCAGATCAATTGGGTAAAGCATTGTCAATTTCTGGCACATTTCCTGCTTGACCAGATGGTGGCGCTATAACAGGCACGCCCACGGTTCGTCTAGAAATCATCACAGTCATACCATCTATGAACCAGTGAAGTTTCAGATCAATCGGTTAAAGCATAGTCAATTTCTGGCACTTTTCCTGCTTGGCCAGGTGGTGGCGCTATAACAGCCACGCCCACGGGGTGTCTAGATGTCATCACAGTCATACCATCTATGAACCTGTGAAGTTTCAGACCAATCGGTTAATGCAGTGTGATTTTATGACACACTTCCTGTTTCGTGATGAGCTATTAAAATCATACAATTTCATAACATTGTTATTACAACATATTACGAAATATCAAAAATCCGTTCGCAATTTAGCATCAGCAGCATCTAGAGGTCATGTACACCAAATTTCACTTGAATCTGACATACCGTGTCCGACGAGTACGTTAAAGTTCACTGTGTGTCCAAATTTTTACACTCCTTATTACCTCACTTCCTGTTGGGCGTGGCTAATGCAATGTAATACGAAAGTTGTTCATCTTGGGGAGACACACACACCTACCAAATTTTGTGCGCGTAGCTCAAAGTATATGCCAACCATGGCACTTAATGTCAATTTCTGTACTTTCTCCACCTTACCAGTTGGTGGCGCTGTAACAACCACGCCCATTAAGTGTATGAATGTCGTCGTAAGGATAATATCTATAAATTTGTAAATGACATTCAGACGATTCCATCAACGCCCTGCGATCTAATGACACATTTCCGTTTTTTCAGTTTTTCCCATATTTCGCTCATCCGCCATCTTGAAATTGTAAAGGGTATGAATAATCCCTTCGCAATTTTACATCAGCAACATCTTGGCATCATGTCTACCAAATTTCACAGGAATCTGACCAACGGTGTCCGAGGAGTACGTTAAAGTTCAGTGGGTGTCCGGCCCCATAGAGCCCAATGTAATTTTTTACTTTAGGGGGCGCTACGGAGTCCCTGGGCCACACCCAAGTCCATGCCTCTGTATACCTCTAGTGTTCCATACTTCCAAGGTGTGTGCAAAATTTCATGAGTTTTCATGCACGGGAAAGGGGTCAAAAATGGCCGTAACCAGCGTAAGAAAAATAATAATAATAATAATAATAATAATAATTAAAGCCGCAAGCGGCGATGACGGAGCCCTCGCACCAGGTGCACCGCAAAGAGTGCATATCGCAACGATGGTACACAGTGAAGGCACATTCACTCGGAACAGGTGTGCTATCTTTGTCTCACCCTAATTTTTACACTCGCAGACACTCACTGTCACACACTCACTCAGTCTGCCTTTTAAACTCTTTCTGTTAGTAGGGGCGCTACAGAGAATCACATAAGTCATACTGCATGTTCAGAAGGTGGTCCACAGTCTGAGTACCAACTTTGGCTATGATAGGTCAAACCGTTTCCAAGTTATAATGTTCGACCACAAGGGGGCATTAGAGGGTTTCGATTCATGGTTTTGCGTGGTCAGAACACGGTCAGGAGTCCATATACCAAGTTTGGATAAGCTACGTCAAACCGTGTCCAAGTTATCATATTTGACCACTAGAGGGCGCTAGAGAGTTTCGATTCATCGTTATGCATGGTCAGAACACGGCCAGGAGTCCATATACCAAGTTTGAATAAGCTACGTCAAACCGTTCCCAAGTTATCATATTTGACCACTAGAGGGCGCTAGACAGTTTCGAGTCATGATTCTGTGTGGTCAGTACACGGTCAACAGTCCATATACTAAGTTTGGATAAGCTACGTCAAACCGTTTCCAAGTTATGATATTTGACCACTAGGGGCGCTACAGAGTTTCGATTCATGGTTATGCGTGGTCAGAACACGGTCAGGAGTCCATAAACCAAGTTTGGATAAGCTATGTCCAACCGTTTCCAAGTTATAATTTTTGACCACTAGCACTTTTAGCACCTTTCCTGCTTGACCAGGTGGTGGCGCTATAACAGGCACGCCCACAGGGTGTCTAGATATAATCACAGGCACACGATCTATGAACCTGTGAAGTTTCAGATCAATCGAGTAAAGCATAGTCAATTTCTGGCACTTTTCCTGCTTGGCCAGGTGGTGGCGCTATAACAGCCACGCCCACGGGGTGTCTAGATATAATCACAGGCACACGATCTATGAACCTGTGAAGTTTCAGATCAATCGGGTAAAGCATAGTCAATTTCTGGCACTTTTCCTGCTTGGCCAGGTGGTGGCGCTATAACAGCCACGCCCACAGGGTGTCTAGATATAATCACAGGCACACGATCTATGAACCTGTGAAGTTTCAGATCAATCGGGTAAAGCATAGTCAATTTCTGGCACTTTTCCTGCTTGGCCAGGTGGTGGCGCTATAACAGCCACGCCCACGGGGTGTCTAGATGTCATCACAGGCACACGATCTATGAACCTGTGAAGTTTCAGACCAATCGGTTAATGCAGTGTGATTTTATGACACACTTCCTGTTTCGTGATGAGCTATTAAAATCATACAATTTCATAATATTGTTATTACAACATATTACGAAATATCAAAAATCCGTTCGCAATTTAGCATCAGCAGCATCTAGAGGTCATGTACACCAAATTTCAATTGAATCTGACATACCGTGTCCGACGAGTACGTTAAAGTTCACTGTGTGTCCAAATTTTTACACTCCTTATTACCTCACTTCCTGTTGGGCGTGGCTAATGCAATGTAATACGAAAGTTGTTCGTCTTGGGGAGACACACACACCTACCAAATTTTGTACACGTAGCTCAAAGTATATGCCAACCATGGCACTTAATGTCAATTTCTGTACTTTCTCCACCTTACCAGTTGGTGGCGCTGTAACAACCACGCCCATTAAGTGTATGAATGTCGTCGTAAGGATAATATCTATAAATTTGTAAATGACATTCAGACGATTCCATCAACGCCCTGCGATCTAATGACACATTTCCGTTTTTTCAGTTTTTCCCATATTTCGCTCATCCGCCATCTTGAAATTGTAAAGGGTATGAATAATCCCTTCGCAATTTTACATCAGCAACATCTTGGCATCATGTCTACCAAATTTCACAGGAATCTGACCAACGGTGTCCGAGGAGTACGTTAAAGTTCAGTGGGTGTCCGGCCCCATAGAGCCCAATGTAATTTTTTACTTTAGGGGGCGCTACGGAGTCCCTGGGCCACACCCAAGTCCATGCCTCTGTATACCTCTAGTGTTCCATACTTCCAAGGTGTGTGCAAAATTTCATGAGTTTTCATGCACGGGAAAGGGGTCAAAAATGGCCGTAACCAGCGTAAGAAAAATAATAATAATAATAATAATAATAATAATAATAATTAAAGCCACAAGTGGCGATGACGGGCCCTCGCACCAGGTGCACCGCAAAGAGTGCATATCGCAACAATGGTTCACAGTGAAGGCACATTCAGTCGGAACAGGTGTGCTATCTTTGTCTCACCCTCATTTTTTACACTCGCAGACACTCACTGTCACACACTCACTCAGTCTGCCTTTTAAAGTCTTTCTCTTAGTAGGGGCGCTACAGAGATTCACATAAGTCATACTGCATGTTCAGAAGGTGGTCCACAGTCTGAGTTCCAACTTTGGCTATGATAGGTCAAACCGTTTCCAAGTTATAATGTTCGACCACAAGGGGGCATTAGAGAGTTTCGATTCATGGTTTTGCGTGGTCAGAACACGGTCAGGAGTCCATATACCAAGTTTGGATAAGCTACGTCAAACCGTGTCCAAGTTATCATATTTGACCACTAGAGGGCGCTAGAGAGTTCCGATTCATCGTTATGCGTGGTCAGAAGACGGTCAGGAGTCCATATACCAAGTTTGAATAAGCTACGTCAAACCGTTCCAAAGTAATCATATTTGACCACTAGAGGGCGCTAGACAGTTTCGATTCATGATTCTGTGTGGTCAGTACACGGTCAAGCGTCCATATACTAAGTTTGGATAAGCTACGTCAAACCGTTTCCAAGTTATAATATTTGACCACTAGGGGCGCTACTGAGTTTCGATTCATGATTATGCGTGGTCAGAACATGGTCAGGAGTCCATATACTAAGTTTGGATAAGCTACATCAAACCGTTTCCAAGTTATAATATTTGACCACTAGGGGTATAGAGACTTTCGATTCATGGTTATGCGTGGTCAGAACACGGTCAGGAGTCCATATACCAAGTTTGGGTAAGTTACGTCAAACTGTTTCTAAGTTATAATATTTGACCACTAGGGGCAATCGGGTAAAGCATTGTCAATTTCTGGCACATTTCCTGCTTGACCAGGTGGTGGCGCTATAACAGGCATGTCCATGGGGTGTCTAGATATCATCACAGTCATACCATCTATGAACCAGTGAAGTTTCAGATCAATCGGGTAAAGCATTGTCAATTTCTGGCACATTTCCTGCTTGACCAGATGGTGGCGCTATAACAGGCACGCCCACGGGTCGTCTAGAAATCATCACAGTCATACCATCTATGAACCAGTGAAGTTTCAGATCAATCGGTTAAAGCATAGTCAATTTCTGGCACTTTTCCTGCTTGGCCAGGTGGTGGCGCTATAACAGCCACGCCCACGGGGTGTCTAGATGTCATCACAGTCATACCATCTATGAACCTGTGAAGTTTCAGACCAATCGGTTAATGCAGTGTGATTTTATGACACACTTCCTGTTTTGTGATGAGCTATTAAAATCATACAATTTCATAATATTGTTATTACAACATATTACGAAATATCAAAAATCCGTTCGCAATTTAGCATCAGCTGCATCTAGAGGTCATGTACACCAAATTTCACTTGAATCTGACATACCGTGTCCGACGAGTACGTTAAAGTTCACTGTGTGTCCAAATTTTTACACTCCTTATTACCTCACTTCCTGTTGGGCGTGGCTAATGCAATGTAATACGAAAGTTGTTCGTCTTGGGGAGACACACACACCTACCAAATTTCGTGTGCGTAGCTCAAAGTATATGCCAACCATGGCACTTAATGTCAATTTCTGTACTTTCTCCACCTTACCAGTTGGTGGCGCTGTAACAACCACGCCCATTAAGTGTATGAATGTTGGCGTCATGATAATATCTATAACTTTGTAAATGACATTCAGACGATTCCATCAACGCCCTGCGATCTAATGACACATTTCCGTTTTTTCAGTTTTTCCCATATTTCACTCATCCGCCATCTTGAAATTGTAAAGGGTATGAATAATCCCTTCGCAATTTTACATCAGCAACATCTTGGCATCATGTCTACCAAATTTCACAGGAATCTGACCAACGGTGTCCGAGGAGTACATTAAAGTTCAGTGGGTGTCCGGCCCCATAGAGCCCAATGTAACTTTTTTACTTTAGGGGGCGCTACGGAGTCCCTGGGCCACACCCAAGTCCATGCCTCTGTATACCTCTAGTGTTCCATACTTCCAAGGTGTGTGCAAAATTTCATGAGTTTTCATGCACGGGAAAGGGGTCAAAAATGGCCGTAACCAGCGTAAGAAAAATAATAATAATAATAATAATAATGACAAATCCTTCCAAAAGCAATAGGGCTTCGCACCGGTCGGTGCACAAGCCCGTTCCGGGCTCGTGCACCTCGGTGCTCGGGCCCTAATAATAATAATAATGACAAATCCTTCCAAAAGCAATAGGGCTTCGCACCGGTCGGTGCACAAGCCCGTTCCGGGCTCGTGCACCTCGGTGCTCGGGCCCTCAATAATGACAAGTTGTGGCAATGGAGTTTGTCCTCCTGAGTATTTTGGGTTTGTGGATTTGTATATTTGGGTTTGTGATTCCAAAAGTAGCATTGGCTATAAAAAATTATCGATTTAAATTAGTGAGGATGAAACATCACACAGTAGATCTAGTACTGAAATTTCATCCTGCAAATGGATGATAGAAAACGTGCAAATTACAGGTCCAGCCTATATCATAATGTGTGGTGATTTTTGCAAGTTCTTAGATGGAACTCTGGCCAGCCCCACCCCTAAATAAATAAATAAGTAAATAAATGAATAAAGTACAATAAAAATAAAAATGGTGCAGTGTGCCTCATCATACTATCATGGCCAGAACAAGAGGATAAAGTTATATAGCCAGTGCTGCTATACCATTTTTTTCTCCTTTTTGCAAAACTTATTTAAGGTATTAGTTACTCTACCATATGCATGTCTAGCTGCTGCAGCAAAGCAAAAGATCTGGACCCCAAGCCTCTCCCTCTTTCCCTTCTTGTGTGTGAGACTTCAGCATTGAAGTCTGAAAGCAGAGCTAAGCTATTGGGATTTGGGGTGCTCACATTCTGCAAATGGGTGATAGAAATCTCTTCTGTTCAAATTATTGGTCTATATCATAATGTGTAGTGATTGTTTTGATTTGTTTTATTTTTTGAGCTCTTGGTTATTAAATGGAACTCCAGCTTACTAAGCCAAGTTTAACACCAGATAAAGATATTTCCCTCTTCAAAATGTGGGCGATCTTTACACCGAAATTGAACCCCCTTATTCTCAAGCAAGTACGATGTACATTCCAGTGTCCGTGTGCGTCCGGTTGTTTAGTTTAATTTCATACCAAATACATCCATTGTAGGAGCTTGTATACCAATACCAAAGCTTCAGAAAGACAATGAAGCAAAACCGTGTCACCCGCAATTTTATTTTTCAGCGCTCGCAAATAAATTTGTATCTTTGTCATGTAAAAATAAAATGCTAAATATTGGTATGGACTATTTTGTCTTCCCAAAATATTGGTTGTGACATGTCCCTATGGTCCATATGCAAACCTACGCCCTTGCCACTATCAATAATCACCATCATTCACATCCTCATCACACATCACTCAGTGTTCAGCTCATGTGTGTGTTCTTTCTCTCTGCACCTCCTGTCATTCTGGATCCCAACACTGCATACCCTCGTGGCATCCTGTCTGAGGATCTGACCAGTGTGAGACGTGGTGATGAGGAGCTGCAGCTTCCTGAGAACCCAGAGAGATTGGATAGGTATATCAGTGTCCTGGGCTCTGAGGGCTTTAACTCAGGGACTCACTGTTGGGATGTGGAGGTCGGGGAGGGCACAAAGTGGCACGTGGGAGTGAAGACAGAGTCTGGCCAGAGGAAGGGAGATTATGTGGAAGAGGTGAGTGGAGAGTTCTTTGTGTATTATTACTATGGTAAATACATCAATTACTCCAGAAATTGACACTATCTTCTCAGTAGAGCAGAAACCCCAGAGGATCAGAGTGCAGCTGGACTGGGACAGAGGAAAACTCTCATTCTCTGACCCTGATAGTAACACACACCTACACACACTCACACACACTTTCACTGAGAGAATGTTTCCATACTTTAATGTTGGGATTGTGTGTCCTCTGAGGATCTTACCAGTGAAGGTCTCAGTCACACTAGAGCAGCCCAGCTGATGGAGTCTCTGTCTGGACCAGCACTGAACCAGAGAGAGAGAGATAGACACCAGAGAGAGACATTGTGGTCAGCCATGAAGCAACACACACACACACACGAGGATCATGTGTGGTCAAGGATTGTGTGTGTGTGTGTTTATGTTGTTATATAGGAGAGATATTGTATATTATGATCAACCCCGAGTGTGTTTCTTGACCACACTGATGAGAGTATCAGGACTGGTCAGCAGCAGAAGATGAATCTGGAGCACACTGACCTCATCTGTCTGAGTTATTAGTCCCTGTTACATGTCTCATCAGATTGGTATATTGTGAATAAACTATTCTGAATAAAACATGTGATTACATGCAGAGTAAAGGATTTTATTCTGATCAGACATTACGTTGGTCATGTGACATATGATTCCCTAATTGTGATCAGTTTCTAATGCTGTTTGTCAAATTCGTTTTAGGTTTATGGTGAAAGAAAGAAAAATGCTTTTCATCAGGTATTCTGTGAAAAGTGGATTTCATTCATAATTACATTTCCATTTATACTGTACAAATGTGTGGTCAGTCAATCTTATTCTGTATCCAAATAAATGAGTATGAATATTTGTGTGAGTAAGTGTGTTTAGCCTACAGAACATGAGTGTCAGCACTGAGAGATCAGCATTGCTCTGCATTGAATGAAAAGTTCAGAATGATCACAACTAATGGCATCAGCATCATCCCAGCTAAGCCTGCTGGGAGTCTCCAAACAAGGAAAGAGAGGGGATGTGGTGACGTTACCCAGTAGTATCAGAACTCATGACAGCCACTCTGTGTTCTAATTTTTATGGTGCTACATTATTATTAGACTACACCATGATATGCTGGTGGCGTTGAACTCTGTGTGGCAAGTATCTATGATGAGCAGGATAATTTTTTGTCCACCATGTCAATATGGGAGAAGAAGGTTCTTCACATCAGAATCCTGTTCGCCTTATCATGACTTATTTCATTGGCTGGTGGATTCTCCTTAATTCAACACCCAGAGGAATTAAATACTATTTTCTGATGTTTATCATTGCGAAATACAGTTCCAGGTTTATTTGTCTTTTTGTTGTGCTATTGGTATTACTATGCCGAAAAAATAGTTCCAGAATGTTCAAAATACCACAGAATACATGACAGAAACTGGATTTCACCACAATAATTGTTTTGAACAGACATCACTAGACATCGACATCAACAGACACCACTAATCACTTGGTGAGCAACACATGTTTTCAAAATAAAGGTTTAAGGTTGTTTTAATGACATTATCGGACATGCACGAAGCAAGCCATTCTAAAACAGAAAAGGGGAGATTCTAAATGAGCCAAATATCCGAGACAGGATCAATTGTCAAAATTGTAGTGTCCATGATTCTATTTCACCCAAGACACTCCAGAAAAGAGGCTAAACATGCTATGAAGTGAACTTCCCCTTTAAGAAGCAAGTTGGACTTGAGTCTGAGTCCTGGACTCTGCAAGCCTGACACACACACACACACACACACACACACACACACACACAAACCTGTTAGGCGGTCACTGCACATGAATGTAAAAGGTGAGTAAACCCTGTGAATGACTTTTTCATGATTAACCAATCAGTGTTCCCCTCTCCAATGCCCCTCCCTCTTTCTCCCCTCATGTACATGAATGAGGAAGTACACCTGAGTGGATCAGACAGTTCAGATGAGTAGAGCAGCGTTACAGACTCTGGGTCATCAGACAGTTTAGCTGGGCAGTCTCAGGGTCATCAGATGGTTATGATGGACAATAATGTATTTTCGTCATTTTAATATGATACTTGTAGACTGCAGACAGAGTTAAATATTTTGCTTTGAAGTGTTTAAATTGCCTTGAAAGTGAAGGGACAAAAAGTCTTTCTGTAAGGGAAATGGTTTCTTCTTTAGATGTCATTGTTCTGCTCTTCTGTGCCCTGGTGTTCTTGTGGATTCAGACACCCAGCAACAATACAGACATTCTGCCCCAGTCCGAGGAAACCAGAGGTGTAGGAGAAGCTGTTTGCAGTCTTCACGGAGAAACACTCAAGCTGTTTTGTGACAATGATAATCAGCTTTTGTGTGTGGTGTGTCGGGACTCCAAAGTCCATAGAAACCACCAGATCAGTCCCATTGATGAAGCAGCAGTTGAGAAAAGGGTGAGTTTACCATCGACTTGTTAGGGCACCTTGCTATCACAAAAAGAATAATAAAAATATTGTGACATACACTGAATAACAAGGTCAATACTAACCAGTGGCAGCATAGAAACTTGGTTAGCATTTTTGGTACTGAACTGCACTAGCCTGACATAGCCCGCCCATAATACGAATGTTCATACGTATCCATGGTCTGGGAACGGTCCTCTTGGGCGTGTTTATATCGGTAGAGAGTCTACCGGCCAATAAGCGACGCTGATTAGACGAGCTGTCCAATTGTTTCAAACCAAAAGTGAATGCCCTCCCCCCGCAGTATAATCGCGCCAGGTTAAAGAACCTCCAGACCATGAATACGGATGAACAGCAGTATTATGGTCGGGCTATGTCAGGCTAGAACTGCACAGCACATTATTCAAAAACAAACGGTTCAGTCAAAAGATTTTTTTTTAAAGACATGCTGTTGTAGTTCAGATTTAGTTCAGTGTATATAATTATTTATACTGACTAACATTGGCCACTTTATACTTGAAGTTTCTGAACACAGAGACAAAGATGCACGCAAAAAAGAGGCAAAAAGCAATGAATAAAAATGTATCATTCTTCCCAAAACCACATAAATATGGTCAGTCTTCCTCCTCCTCCCCCAGTGTAACCCTGCTGTCCATTTCAGTCAAAAACACAGAATCTGTTGCTTTTGATTTCACTATATAACCAAACTGTGAGGAGCGTGCATTGGACGGGAAGGCATGTATAGCCAGTGGTTAAAGTGGGATTTGGGAGGAGGGGGAACTCTCATATTTTGTGTCGGCAAAAACAAAGAAAAATGTATAGAAGAAGAATGGAGTGATACTCTTCATTTATCTGAGGTGCCGGTACTGCGTACCTCCGCGTTCCCCCCCACTTTAACCCCTGTGTATAGCCTCTCTCATGTGTGATTGATAGGATGTTTATCCCATATCACACCTCTTACTGTACTTCCTGTTCCAGGAGGAGCTCAAGGCCAAAGTGAACCCCTTACAGAAGAAGCTGGTGGATTTTGAAGAAGCAAATATCCTCTATCAAAAAACAGAAGAACACATTAAGGCAAGATTTAATGTACTGCAGGCAAATTAGGCAATAGCATCTTATAAAATGGCAGAAATTAAATTTATTTATTATGAATATTATTGACCTTGTTCCAGACTCAGGCCCAGCACACAGAGAGACAGATCAAGGAAGAGTTTGAAAAGCTTCACCAGTTTCTACGAGATGAAGAGGCAGCCAGGATAGCTGCACTGAGGGAGGAAGAGGAGCAGAAGAGTCAGATGATGAAGGAGAAGATTGAGAAGATAAATAGAGAGATCTCATCACTTTCAGGCACAATCAAAGCCATTCAGGTTCTGATGAAAGCTGATGACATCACATTCTTGCAGGCAAGATTTTTAAAGTTGACTAATTAACAACAATTTTGGAAAGAATAGATATTACACTCTTTTGGAAAATTACTTTTCAATAGGGAAAATGTCCTTACATGACACAAATCTTATATCATTGTGTGTTTGGTGTATGTTTTTGTGTGTTTAGTATGTTTATCTGTGAGTATCCACATACATACATTCTCTCTTTTGTTCTTTCCCAGAACTACAAGAGCACAGTGGAAAGGTGAGTGATCTGCCTCCTGTTTCTCTCTTCTCTCTTCTGAACCCAAACTCACAGCAGCACTGACTCCTGAATGTTATTCCAGAGCCCAGTGCACACTGCAGGATCCAGAGAGGGTTTCAGGAGCTCTGATCAATGTGGCAAAGCACCTGGGCAACCTGAAGTTCAGAGTCTGGGAGAAGATGCAGGAGATTGTTCAGTTCAGTGAGTGTAAACACAATAACATTCCTTGGCCAATATGGATATGGAAATATGGAATTATGCACAAATACCAAACATAGAGTTGATACGGTACATGCCACAGAGAGACACAAAAACACAAACACACAGTAACTTTGAAACAATGTATACAATGAACAATTACAACACAGTGGTAATAAAATGAACAGATTCCAAATGTGATGAGTTTCTTACACAAATACACACATTCAATCCCCCCCTCCCCCCCACACACACACACTCACACACACATTCTCTGAGACCCTCTCTCACACACACACACACACACACACACACACACACACAGAGAAAGGGCCCTATCATTCACAGGTGCAATGTGCCTTCATGAATGGTCCAAGCTGTCTGCTATTTTCAGGTGAGCGCATGATTAATTTACCCGCCAAAGATACACATTGTCTAAATAGCAAATGACATCAAAGATCATGGAATACTGAAGATAGCACAAAATAATATGTTTCAATGGGATCAAACCTGACTAGTTCCAGTCTGTATAAGTGCATTACATTAAAATAGCCGCACTTGAACTTCACACTGGTGAGAATGTGCTACATGTATAGATCATATACGCACATTCAGACTTGCACACACACACACACACACACACACACACTCAAACACACATACATCATACAGTATATTCATATAATCATCATACATATATTGACATTCACTCACACTTCACAGACAGACACACTCACATTCACACAGACGCACACACACGTGACACACCACACACAAGCACTAGCAAAGAGAGGCCAAGGGAAATACCCTCTATGATGGAGAGAGAGTGATAGAGATAGACATGGTAAACGAGATGATGTTAAGCGAATGAGAATCTGCAGCAATGCTACCCCCATCATCCCACTAACACTTCTCACTGACAGTAAACTCCTGCACAGCTGGGATCCCTTCATACTGATGACTAAAGAGTATTTCACTGTTCCTACTTCTCCTGCCATTACACTTGGTAACACCACTATTAATAATGACCATCATTCACATCCTCATCACACATCACTCAGTGTTCAGCTCATGTGTGTGTTCTTTCTCCCTGCAGCTCCTGTCATTCTGGATCCCAACACTGCACACCCAATATTCATCCTGTCTGAGGATCTGACCAGTGTGAGATGTGGTGATGAGAGACAGCAGCTTCCTGATAACCCAGAGAGATTTGATATGTATATCAGTGTCCTGGGCTCTGAGGGCTTTAACTCAGGGACTCACTGCTGGGATGTGGAGGTTGGGGAGAATACATGGTGGGCTGTGGGTGTGAAGACAGAGTCTGGCCAGAGGAAGGGAGACTATGGTGATGTGAGTGGAGAGTTCTATGTGTTTTATAAAGATGGTAAATATAGAGCACGTGCTCCATCACAGCCCTCCACTCTCCTCACAGTGGAGCAGAAACTCCAGAGGATCAGAGTGCAGCTGGACTGGGACAGAGGAAAACTCTCATTCTCTGACCCTGATAATAACACACACCTACACACAATCACACACACTTTCACTGAGAGAGTGTTTCCATACCTGAATGTTGATAAGTGGCGTCCTCTGAGGATCTTACCAGTGAAGTTCTCAGTCACTCTAGAGCAGCCCAGCTGATGGAGTCTCTGTCTGGACCAGCACTGAACCAGAGAGTGATGGAGTCAGTCAGTGCACACACACACACACACACACACACGTTTTCAGGGAGGTGTGTGTGAGTGTATGTGTGTGTTCATGTTGTCGTTCTGTATATCCATTATCAGATCAGCCCTGATCTTCCTCTGTCCACATGGATGAAAGTATCAGGACTGGTCAACAGGAGATGAATCTGGAGCACACTGACCTCATATATTTTTATGGTTGTGAAAAGAGATTTTAAAAGAAAGGAAAACGCAGAGTAAATGTCTTTCATCAGTAACAAGTGGATTTTATTCATAATTATATATTTCCAGATGTATACTTTAGAAATGTGTGGGCAGTCAGTCATATATGTCATCTAAATTACAGTACTGCTGTATGTGAATGAAGAGTATTTACAGAGCATGAGTGTCAGCAATGAGAAGACAGCATTGCTCTGCAGTCAATGAAAAACCACAATCAGAATAACCATATATAGATATTAAATATGACATCAACCATAAGGTGTTATATTTTAGCTTGTTGTTCAGGCCTGTGTGTTTAGAGTGTCATGCACATGGCTTTCAGAGACTGCACTCTTAGATCCTTCTTTGATGCACCAGACCAAAGACAGTCATATGCAAAATAATTGCATAATATTTATTGATTGTATAACTTACTTTACTTACTAAGCCCTGTACATTCCTTTCGGAACATAGGCCATTGATAAAGAGTGTCCACCCTCGTCTGTCTTGGGCCAATTGATTGTATAAACAACCCAACAAAAGGAACTAGTGGCTGGATAGAGGTTCATGCAGGCAGGCAGAGATGCAAGGTCCACATCAAAGGTCTGAGAGGCTGCCTTTTCGGTAACCTCATTCTCTGTAACATCAGACTAAAAGTGACCACTAGATGGTGCTGTTTTAAAATGACTGAATCGTGAATAAAACTCCATGAGTAAAATAGCTTAACTCAAATCATAACTCGCAGATCTCTTTGATAAGCACACATGCAGTTGTTGGCACACATGCTTGGTCTGTCCCGGAAAAAAATTAAACATCCTAAAAAACTGTTGAAAATAACCCAAAATAATGTTATTAAATAAAGCAATTAACAAAACAAATAACTAGTAAGTGTCATTTTTACTAATTTACTAATTACTACACTGTAAAAAGTGATTCATTGGATCAATGTAAAAAAAATAGGTTAGCAATTCACAATAAAGATTTTACATTGACCTAATCTAAAAAACATAATTTAATGATGTTTTTTAGATTAGGTCAATGTAAAATCTTTATTTACATTAGATTAGGTCAATGTAAAATCTTTTTTTACATTGATCCAATGAATCACTTATTACAGTGTAAGCTATACAATTGCACCGTAGAAGGTGATTTTTTTTTTATCTTGAGTTAGATGTGTGAAGGGCGGCGAGTGTATGGCCAAGGGGATGGCCAAAGCCAGTCTAGGCTTGTACAAGCCAGAAACACAGATTAAGCAATGAAGACAACCATAAAATGTCAATGACAGTATTTTATGCAAAAAATGTGACAAACACTCCAATAATGACTGTGAAAGAATTGATAAACATAATTTGGTACACAAATTATACATATATAATTATATGTAGTACAGACTTAATAGTATAGTATAGTGCAGATTATATAAATAACCTAAATGTAATAAAATAATGATAGCTTTGGCGATTTAATGGTGAGCCTAATAATTAAAAAAAGCAGCTTATACATTTTTCTCAAACATTTTGCAATAACCCAAAGACAGGTAAATGCTGCCTTGTGGCTCGGCTCAATTCTCATTTCTCTGCACCACATAATCAGGAAGAGTACTGAGCTGTGTGGGCAAATCAGTGAGCAGAGTGAGAAATGGAAGACGTAACCTCAAACCTGGACATCACCAGCCTCAGGTTCAAGAAAATAAATCTTTGCAAAGTGCCTTATATGTAACCCATAGGGGTAAATGGAAACTGACAAAATGTTTCAAAACTTCACTTCACATGAGCACCGGCGCATAAGTCATGATTGTGATTGGGTGAAGAAGAAAACATTGTGCCCTCCAGGGAGAAAATGATTGCCAATGGAGGTGTTCCAGATGCTTTGCACAAAGTGATAGGGTGTGAAAGCAGATGAACAATTCAGGCTTTTTAATCAGGCCTGTGGATTTTTATAAAACAAACAGAGCTGTTTGCCTCAAAAAGGGCAATAATAATGCCACAGCGATACAAAGGCATCCTCCCACCTCAAAGGTCCTGTCAAGACTGGGTCATACATGTAGATCATACATGGGTCATACATGTACTGTAGGTTGTACTCAGATATCGGTGGTGTCTGAGCTGTTTAAATCCAAACGTAGTGCGAGGTTGTATTCAGGCATTGTGGTGATTAGCCTACCACAACGTTCTATCTGGACAGGCAGTCATTGGGCAGTGGAGATCCACTGGTCACGTCGAGTATAACTGGCATCGCAATTTCAGTTCATTTTCAATGGAGCCACCTTTTGGGAAGGTAGCGCATAGATACGTCACGTCAAAAGTTGGGCTCTGCATTATGCAAATTAATCCGCAGCATTATTAGCCAATGATAGTCCAGCGTTGTGTTTATGCAGTATGAATCCATCAAACAGGAGCAGGTAAGAGCAGCAAACTGAAATTTTAAATGATACGCCTCATGTACACAACGCAGGGGATTTGCGTTTTGCTAGAAAAATTGATGTGACCAGTGGATCACTACCAGTAGTGTTGTTTGAATCAGCTTGTTAGTTGCCATTTTATGTGATGGTCTGGCTTGTCAGGCTGGCGTATCATGCCGCTATGCCTGCGATGCCCCAGCACAGGAGAGCTGCACCGTAAAAAGTTCTCTCTCTCTCTTCAGAACGTTGCAGCATGCATGTACAAACAGAGCTTATCTTGCGGCCATCGCCAACTCACCGCCATGTTGCACAAATATTGCAAACTCCCAACAATGTCCATAAACACAGTCCATTCATTAAAAATAGCACTCATTATTTAATTGTCCCGACGGTGCTTTTCATCACAGTCCTCCACAGTGGTCAGGAATAGTGTTCTCTCCCCCCAACTTTTCACTCTCTGATGTGTGTTCAAGGAGTTCCTCAGTGGATCTTTGTCCCCTTATGGTAATCTTCACTGCTCTGTTACACTGAAGTCTCCCCTCTTTGATGTAACTGGGCACTTCAACTGTCCTCCTTTTGATCCTTAAACAGTAAACATGAAAATAAAACAAAAATCATCACTGTATTTCCCATACGAAAAAGATTTACTTACATTTTTCCTACATGTTGTATAAGAGTCTTATATGTATTTTATAGGGGACTCAAAGCTCATACAAAATCCATATAAAATGCACATACTCACAGTACTTCATTTTACAATGTTTTTGTTATGTTGTATAAAAAATCTTATATGGGGTTTATAGGGGCAAAATCCATATAAATATACATGCAAAATCCATATAAAATCCATATAATGTGAAACTTATACAACTTTGCACCATGTAAGAATTGTATATGACACGTCCCATGTGAAAAAAAGATTTATATAAACTTTGCAATGTTTTTAGGCCTATGTTGTATAAGAATTTCAGGGTGTGTAGAGCAGTCAAACCACATGAAAAATGCATTTGCAATGTTTCTATATGTTTATGTTTGATGTGATTCACATATTGGTGAAATTAAAGGAATACTTAACCTTTTTTTTAATGAAAATTGGTCATTCATCCTCTTCCCTGAAGTTACATATGTGGGTAAAATCATTTTGGTCTGGCAATCCAAATTTTAGCTTTAGCTTAGCATAGGCACTGAAATGTAATGTAGCCAAAGAGTTGCTATCTGGCTACTTTACATTCCAGCACCTATGCAAAGCTAAAACGCATGCACTACGGACAAAATGCTTTTACCCACAAGACGATGAATGACCAGTTTTCATATTCCTTATATTCCTTTAATTTCACCAATGTGTGAATCACATACAACATAGAAACATTGTAAAGCTTAAATAAAACTTTTCCATATGAGAAGTTATAAGCCTCATATATGCATTGTATTTTGCATGTGGTTTGACAGCAGTACAAACCCCATCTGAGATTCTTATACAACATGTAAAATCAACTGTCATATGGGTTGTTATTAAGGCCGACCTTTAATATTCATAGATCCATTTATCCAAACATACTGTGATGTAAATGAATGATCTGGGTGTGAGTGGGTGTGTGAGGGAGTGTGTTTGTGTTTGAGAGAATGTGATACCCACCCTATGAGAGTGATGGAGCATTCTGAGCGTTTAGGAGTCTCCTGCAGATGAGTGACGTCTTTCAGCAGTAATGTGCCACACTCATTCCAGACAGACAGACCCCCACTCACTACAGCACGGCCTGCTGACAGTCTGCCGATGAAACACACATTGAATCAGAATATCATCCGATTATCAAAAATATTTGGAATTCAATATACTTTTATTTATTCAAGTTTGATTTATTCATATGTTGATTGGGAAATATACCTATGTACGCTGAATGCTTTCAGTAAATAAGCATTGTTTAAAATGTTTATGAGGGAAAGGATGTATGCTTGCCTCACTTCCTTTAGGCTTGGGCAGTTCTGTATGAGGGACAGGATGAGCCGAGCCCAGTCCTCTGTGAGGCAGCTCACTCTTAACTCCACCTCCCTCAGACCAGGCTGAGAGCGCAGGAGGAACAGCAGAGGACCCACATTCTCATACACAAACAGACTGCTACAGACACACACACACACACACACACACACACACACACACAACACACACACACACACACACATCATGTGATATAGGCGGTCATCCTCATTTATTTCACCCAAGATGGTGCAGTGTGTATGATCTAAATGTTGCCTGTTTTTTAAGACTCAATCAAATATATGTACACCGATAGCAGACATGCGCACAGGAGCAGTTCAGGTAACCACACAAGTGGATACAGTATATCTGACACCAATACATTGTCTATGGAGAGAACTGTCAAATGTGACGTTATGAAAATCACAACTCTCTCTCAGTTTGAATGAATGGAACATTCACGTCAGTCAACTCAAAGAAAAATAAGGAGTCATTATCAGCTGTAAAGAGTCACCCTAAGTATATTATGGGCCATAAACATGCTAATGATGCATGGAATGCAACCCATCTCTGCAACTCATCTAATCAGAAGTTACTTATAATATAGCATTTTAGAAATCTCTCTTTCTGTATATAGAAAAATAGACATTATATGTCCCATATGCTATATTATATAAATTATTATAAGATGTATCACAAGACTTAAATTCTTAAATCTAATATATTGAGTGTACTGGAATTTAAAAAAAAAAAAAAAATCATCACAATCATGGGTTTCCATCAACTGTGTAATACAAATAATGAATGAACATTATGCTAATCAAGTGACATGTTTCAATCAGCTCTGAAATGAACGTTTATCGACAGAAATGCAAATATATACAAATTTAACTGTTTAACAGCGTTAAACAAGAGCTAATCAACCCTCCTCAAGGAAATTTAATTCATATTAATATTACATTTTCCATGGCCAATCTATGTATCATACTACCGACTGTACGGATACTCCATTAGGACCTTGGCAGGTGGGTTGAGCCCATGAGCTGTGCATCTGCCCAACATTTCTACTTTTACTAGTAAGCGAAGGGAGTTTTTCCTTGCCCCTGTTACTCATGGGTGCTCCCTGTACTGTCTGTAAAGCGCCGCGAGACAATGTATTGTATTTTAATTGAATTGAATTGCATGGTCGGATAGAAGCCCAGCTGATCTTAAAAAACAAAGTTGTTTAGTGTACCTCTCTGCTCCATGCTTTAAAGAGTGAAATTTCATGATGTAGTCATTCCAATTCAGTTGTCTGTCTGTATCTGAGTCCACCACAACGGATATATACGAAAGAGTAGGAGTCTTGCTCTCCTGGCTCAGGTGATCAACTGCCAACCTGAAACATACACAATTCACATGAAAATATAGAGGTTTTGTTTTTTAGTGTTTTTGTATTTCCATTTATCTACATAGTTCTTCTGTACAAACACTCCAACAAAAAAAGGAATAAAGATAAAGACCTTTAAATACTTAAAAAAAAAATAAAACCTCTGCTACAAATAACACCTCCATCCCAATTATATGCTATGCTTTCAGCTTTGTCAACATCAGTGAATGTTAGATGTTCTTACTGTAGCTGCTCCAGAAAGTAAAAGACAAAGCTGTTTTTGGTAGGCAACAGCTGCAATGCCAATGCAGACCAATGCGTAAAAGTGTAAGTGTGTGTGTAAAAGCAATGCGTAAAAGTGTAAGTGTGTGTGTAAAAGCATCATAATTAGATCAACTTTACCAGGGTAAAATATCCATGCGCAGTGAGAAGCAATGTATGGTTATAAAATAAATAAATATAAATAAATGCCAGAAGAGGAAGTATATTATGCCCATGTTAAATTGTGCAATTAAATATTTTGTACGTCACTTTGGATAAAAGCATCTGCTAAATGCATAAATGTAAGCCTAAATGCATAAATGTAATCACAAGATGAGAATATGTTACTGTATGTGGAATGTATGTATGCACTGGATGTTTAAAGTATGTGTTTGTGTAGGCTAACCTACCTGAAGTTTTTGGCCGTTTTTGTCATATAAAGAGATGAGCAAAGACTCCCCTTAGAACTCTCCCATTCCTTCAACACATGAACACTGTGCGCACACACACACACACACACACACACACACACACACACACACACACACACACACAACCACACACACACCATATCAACTAAAACACACACATACCAAATTAATTAAAACAATATGTCCACATTGGAAAGGTTGCAAACTGTAGACAACATACAGTATTTCACACTGTGATCAGCCTTTTTGTAAACCAACTTGTTAAGCAAATGATCACTATCAGAGGGTTATAATAGCTGTTGCTGTAGTCTTACGCAATCTCCTTATTCCTGGATTTGTTGATGAATAACAAGACATGTTTTAGCCATGTTGTAGTCAGGCTCCCCACTCTCAGCTCCAGCTCCCTCAAGCCAGACAGACCGCACAGGATGTTGAACAGATCAGCAACATCCTTCTCCATATCAGCGGTCCATTTCCTGAGAGACAAAAAACATTGTCAAACGCCTTCCTACATTATATAATTTATGATGCACAAGTATGGAGGGTAATCTCTATGTTCTCTAAGGAAACCTCAAGGACAAGGTCAACGTAATCAGATATTAGACAGGGAAGACACAGATAATCAAATCTCATATGATTACTTTACCCTAAATTTACAGTACACTACCAAAATTAATGTAGTGTCACACTGAGGAGGCTTGACACCGAATTCCGATTGTGGGGCATGGTACAATATTTTTTTTTAAATAGAGAGTGCGGTTATTCTCCTGTTTAAGAGTGACTTCGCAACCAAAGCACTTCCTGAAGTAACATTATCCGAGTTTGAGCGTGCCAATACTGGTGAAGCAGTATCAGATGAGATCTCATTATTATCTTAACATGGTAAAGCAAGTAGGCTGGGGGAGTGTGTGCTGCACTGCTCCATGGGGAGTACCAACTGACATCACATGCTTCAAATCATCGTCATTATCATCCATTGTTTATTCAGGGAAAAATGACTGAGCATCAAGCTCTTTTACAGCATTGCCCTGACTTTACAATAAAAAAGATGCAAGCAAACAAAAAGACAAAGGAGAAAAAAACTTATAAGAATAAAAATAAGAATAAAATGAATAATAATTAAAAAAAATCTATTCAAAAACAAGAACACTTATGTACAGGATTCATATCAATTATCAATGCTTTAAATTTGTCTGCAGACACAAGTTGGTTCAGTTTTAAAACTTCCTGTAGCTGGTTCCACTTATTTGGTGCAAAAAACTGAAAAGCCAGTTTCCCAACCTCAGATTTAACTGTAGGTGTTTCAAAGGTTATAAAACCATGGGACCTTGTATTGTGTGAACTGTTTCTAATTTTTAAACGTGATGTTAGGCAAGGAGGTAATTTATCCTGCAATGCCTTGTAAATAAACAGGAGGCATTGTCTTTCCCTCCTTTCAATGAGAGAAGAACACCCTACACCCTCATAAAGTTTACGATGATGAGTTTTAAAGTTTTTTTCCAATTATGAACTATTGCTAAGTTAAAATCTTTCCTGTCCACTAGAGATTTAGAAACTGCAATTTTAAGTTTTTACTATTTGTTTTTAAAGCCTTACATGACTTAGCACCAGGGTGCGATTTATTGGGGGGATGGCTCAGATTTCCCCACTTCTGGTTTTGGTATCCCTGCCTCTGCTTGAATAATTTTATCTCCGGTGGGGATAACATTTATCCCCCTTGATATCTCATGACAGTATGCAAGCCATGTGATGTGACTAAAAAACATCTAGCGCGCATAAACAAGCGAATTATACAATTTTAAAAATGCGTCCTGTGCCCTGAATTGCGTGCGTGACAACTGGCGAACTTTGCCGCAAACTTCAGCCTATGCGCAGGTGTTTTTTCTCACTGGAAAGACTAAAGCTTGGAAAACGAAAGGAAACTTCAGGATGTTATCACATTGCTTGAACAACTTTGTGCAAAGGAAAACGAACTGTTTGTCATAAGCATAATTTAAGTTTGATATAAAATGCGTGTAGCCTACTGTCAACGTATCAGGCAAAATATCCTTCTGAATCGTGAGGGATGACAATTTTTTTAGGTCATTCAGCCAGTAGTGGAAAATGACCAAGAAATTGCATAATCTAGGCAAAATACTTCAACAATACCCAAGGAAGGCCTAGCTGGTCCTATTTGCATTGGCTATTTTTTAATGCTCAATGCCCTGGCTTTCCTCACATTTGCAAAAACCAAATTGTTTAGGTTACCGTCTCTAGCGCACATACCGTCGGATCCAACGAATGACTTGGGTCAACACATCTCTGAGATATCAAAGTAATTTGCCTATTGTCGGCAACATTAAACAACGTAATCTGCGGCACTTTATTTAACTATTTAACACACAGTAAGCAGCAGGAGAGTTAAGTCTGAATGAGAGAGTTTCTAAGTTTTGTGAAAAATGTTGCACTCTAAACGCAGTAGTCACAGGGGGGTCATTTTAGTGTCTAGTAATGACGTCACCAACGCAATGCCTTTTCAGAATCATCCCCCCTCTGATTTTTTCATAAATAGCACCCTGCTTAGCACTACAATACATCTGCAGTTTATTAAGTCCCTACTGTACATCTAGTCCACTCAGATCTCTACTAAACATCTTCTTTCTGTTTCTCCCTCTTGCCTCAAAACTAGACGTAACAGAACCTTTTCTGTTCTGCTCCTCAGCTTTGGAATAGTCTTCCCTCCCACATTAGGTCCATCCATACTATTGATCTCTTTAAATCGAAGTTAAAGTCACATCTTTTTTCCCTAGCTTTTAATACTCCCAAACTCTTTTATTTTTCTATTTTATTATTATTTTTGTTTTAATTGATTATTTGCATCCTATTATTATTTATTTATTTCTATTGTTACTATTATTATTATTATCATCATCATCATCATCATTTCATTACTATTTGTTAATTGTTTTATCTTTGAAAGCACTCACTCAATTGTGTTGTTTGAAATGTACTGAAACTTTCTGGTTATCTGTAATATAATCTTTCATACCTGCTCAAGTCGACATACTTCTTTAGGAACTCCGTCCAGGGGACATCTGAGTTAGGAAATGTCAGTGAAATGAGAGACAGAGGACGCCTAGAATGCACAAAGACAAATATCCAGACACACACACACACACACACACACACACACACACACACACACATGAATGAATTGAAATGTCACTGAACCTTATGTGCAGGGGTCGGCAACCTAAAATGTTCAAAGAGCCATATTGGCCCAAGAAAAACAAAAACCATACCTGTCTGGAGCCGCAAAAATCTAAAAGCCTTATATAAGCCAACATAGACTGTCAATAGGCTACATAAGTTGTATGTCTACTATTACAAGGCTACAAATACGCCTACAAAATGAACATTCATGATTAAATGTTTATTTTCCCTGCAGCGCATCCTTGAGAGAATTACGCACCACGTGAGTACTGATGTAGCCTATGATAGGCCTATTGCTGCTTCAAGTTTAGCCTAACTTTTACCATTATAATATTAATGTGTTGGGTTTTGTTGCACTGGTTTTAGGTCTCCAGAACAAAAAAGTGCATAGCCTCAGGCTATTTTCAGCCCGTCTGGAAATTAAATGTTCTCTTCAATGTCAACAACAATAGAACTCACTGTTAACAATCAACAGAGCGCAAAAAACAGCAGCCTGTCGTTAAAACGCAGCTTGCAATTATAAAAATAAAACGGCTGCCTTTTGAAAAGGTAAGTCAAATGCCAAGTTAAGTAGCGTAAGTCAGTGCAAATGAGAAAAATAAATAAAACAAACTTTTAATTCTCTCCCTTACTCAGCGTCAGACATTAAATAAATTACAATCGCAAAGGAGTAACGCAGCTTGTAATTAAAAAGCAGCTGGCTTAAATATTCATTAGTCAGTCGAAATTAACAAAATTAAAATAAGACAGATAAACTTCGATTTCTGTGCATTATCCTCTTCTCGTAAGTTCGCAAATGCCACGAAGTCTGTGCAACTGTCAAACGCAGCAGCATCCTTCTCTTCCCCCCTCAGCTACAGACACGTAGGCTATCATCGGACCTTGCACCTTGCAAATAATCACTGTTGAGTGTGTGATCGTGATGGGCGTCTTTGAACTCTCTCAGGGATGAGAAGTGGGAGAGCGTGCCTCGCTCTATCCCTGACTGTCAGCTTGTGCTCGAATGAACGGTTTCCAGCATTTGAAGCGCAAATTTCTTAAATATCAAATAAAATGAAATATATTTACAACTACATAGGCTACATTCTTACAGCATAAGAATGTTTGTGTCATGTTTACCCCTAAGAAACCATAGGCTATTATTTTTCCATTTTCACACATTTTTGCAAAACCTCCATTGAGCAACTAAGGGGGTGCTAAAGAGCCGCGGGTTGCCGACCCCTGCTTATGTGTATAGCAAAAACAATGTTTCTGTGAATTTCCACATGATTATATTTACTTGCTAAATGATTAAGACAAGGGAAAATGGAACTGAAGCTGTGTTCTCTTCAATAGATAGCTTTGCTTTTTTTACCTTTTGGTCTACTCTACATTGTACAACATTTTCTCATGCGTCTTCCAACAAACACTTGGTGACAGCAAATAACATAGGTTGAACCCTAGGCTGTTTTGTTGTTGAATTTCACTACCTTCACCGCAAAGTTTTTTTTTATATATATTAGACATTACCTCCCTTTAGAACAGGGGTGGGCAATTATTTTGGCCGAAGGGCCACACTGGTGTTTAGTTTTTCACTAACGGGTCGGGTGTTAATCATCAACCGGATGATGCCGGTAAATTGGCAAGTCTCCAACCAGTAGCCTCACTTTCTTCAGAGGACATGTTAACATGTAGGGTTAAAAGGGGGATTTGTATATCATTACTACAGTAAATTTGATCATTTAGGCCTATAATCTAAGTCTCCTTGGCTAAAAGATAAATTATTCTACTTTGGGAAGGCTCTACGGGCCGGATTAAATAGCTCAGCGGGCCGCATGTGGCCCCCGGGCCTTAGTTTGCCCAGGCCTGCTTTAGAACGTGATTCTCTTCTATGATTGGTTGATGGGGTGGCCATTAATTCTTGATAACTGGCTACTTTGGAAGCACAACAATAAGCAGCCTTGTAGATCTGCTTTCAACTGAAAATAGTACCCAAACCGAACAGGTTAACTTCTTTTAAATTGCAGTTACATGTTTCTTTAACATTTTATATACTTCTTTAAATATACGAGAGATACTGTAAATACAAATGGGAGATAAGCGGGATAATGGCCTTCGAGATGACCGAAATATGACAGATGACAGAAATAATGTCTTGGCGGAGTAATGCTGCGGGCGTCGCCGGAGTTCTAAACTTCACCTCGCCATTATTTCTGTAGAACCGGTCACCTTGTCGGCCGTTATCCCTTACTTATAAGGGCTATCTAGAATGTAATGCTACAGTATGTCTTTTTTAGTCCATTTTAGGCAACCCATCTGGTAATGTTGTGATAGTTTGATGGAGGGTGTTGACTTAAAAGTGCCGTGTGCCTGTCATAAACATGACACATATTTCAACATTATGACCCTTCTGAATATGACCGTTGTCATTAAGTGCCACTGTATGTAGTTGTATTGACAGAGAGTTGTGTGTACCATAGAGCACCAACACACACCACCACACACTAATTTGAATTGCACTACAAATACCAGTACAGTTGTACAGATCAATTTTTTTTGTTGCTTTGTCTGGCTAACAGTTTTGAGTTTTCAGTTTTCAGTATTGTCTTGTATTTTATGGTGTGTGTTTGTGTTTTTGTGCTGTTCTGTAACTGTGTCTCTCAGCCCTTGTCTCTTGGACTAATTATATGTTGTAAGACAAGCAACAATGACCACTTGAATTTCCCCTGGTGGGATAATAAAGTTTACCTTGTACCTTGTACCTTGTTGACAAAGTAGTTAGCAACTACGCTTTTGGGAAACAGATCCCTGGACTCGAATCTGATTATATTATATTATACAAATGACTTGCACAAATGATTGTGAATTTATACATGTATATAAATATATTTATTTAATATATAAATATATTTATGTATAAATATATAAATATATTTTATAATTGTACAAATCTAAGGTCAACGCAGGGCCAAATACATTTTGATGCCTCTATCTCTAAAACTAAGCAGTGAGAAATGTTAAAGGATTAAATGGAAATCACCTGGTTTGGGTGGTTTCCACTCAGAATATGAGTGTATTTGGTCCCCATTTTGATACACGTACAGTGGGTAACATGCCACATTTATTTAACAAAGCTCTAATGTCTTTAATTTTGAAAAGGATAAAAACCATACTGATCCAGCTAGTTATAGGTCGGTCAGTGTAGATGCAGATTGTATAATTCTGACAAAACTAGTAGTTCCTAGACTAGAGAAAGACACACCAATACACCCTGATGAGGTGTTATTATAGGGGGATTTTGATTTGATTCAGATTTAAAATAAAAGTGATAAAAAATTATACAGATCATAGGCCGCACCATCTCAACGCTTTTTTCTGTTGTAGGCTAATAAATTGTGTTTAAAGAGGTGCTACGGAGTGATTTCAAGCATAGCCCTGTCGAACGAGCCTGCCAAATGCACTAGTTACGGGAGTGGAACAAAATAATTTGGAACAGCATAGACCGAACCCGAACGCAGAAGCGAACAAGCACTTTACACTCAAAAAAGGGATCCTCAATTTTCGAAACCGAAATTTCAATTTTCGAGATCTGAGGTGCCTTTGACTCAATGTAACCTGTTTCGTGTTCGCGTTAGGTCTGCTGTTCGAAATTCTTTCATTCCATGCGAAATACATTGCTGTTAGAAGGCTCGTTCAACAGGGCTATCCTTAAACTTACTCCAGAGCTTTCCTTTAAGCACATCTTCCTGGACATCAAAATAATTTTCTGACTGTAATAATTAATGTTGTGGCCTTCGTTATTATGCTGGAATGAACACTGCATTTCCTATTGCATTGTGTGCCATAAAGTAGCTTTTCAGGAAAGCGTGACTGACGAATGACAGGTTTGTCCCGGTCAGTAGTGGACCTTTTTTCTGTGTCTGTATAATAGCAACGGTTGCGCTTTGCATCATACCACACCTGTTTTTTCACCGACATGCCTGCAATGGCACAAAGTCATCTCCTATTTAGACAACCTGATTTCTTGACATAAAAAAGAATGTAGTTCTTTCACAGAATAGCAATGACAGCTTTTGCCATTTGTGAAAGCATATTGCCATGTGTATGATAGGGCCCTCAGTCTCCTACTCTTCCTGGAACCCCTGGCTGCTACAATAAGAACCAAGAGAAGTATTAAAACTGTAAGTACTGTAAAGGGATTGTGCATGTGGTGGAAGAACACAAAATGTTCCTCTATGACATTTTATTACTTGAGGATTGTTGTCAATTGTTGTTGGATTGTTGTCAATTCCCAACCTCTTATCTATAATGAAGTCTTTTTTCCCATCGTCAGAGAGTTACCATTAGGCTTTCATTTTTTGATTCGTCATTTCATGTTTATGATAGGCTCATGTCACTCTTATGTCAATATTCTGACATCTACAAAAATCGCCTGGCATATCATAGCATAGATGTTACAGGTTATGCATGTAATGTGTGTGTCTGTGAGTAATGTAATCCATGTGTGTCCAATTTGCATGTACCCTGCTGTTGTGATCATGGTGGTAATTTCTCAAATTGTGACATTTACCGGTATTTCAAAAATACAACACAGATCATGTCACTGTCATCTATATATACTTAAAAGAAAGGAATGTTTCACCTGTCCTCTGGAGCTGAAATTAAAGAAGACACAGAGGCTCTTTCCTGCCTACAATCTTCTTCAGACTGAGCTATTGTTCTCTGTGAGGAGGTCTTGGCATGCTGTCCCATAGTCAGCCTGGAAACATGAACACAAATTTATTTGAAAGTATTATCTTCATCATAGACCAAGTAGTGAAATTCAGGTAAGCCTGGAGCTACAGTACATATGTGTATGTATATATGTGTATATGTAAATCCCTTTATAGGGCACTCATAGAAATCCTTGGAAATTTACCATTTCAACCCTAGAGTGTTGTTAGGAGTTACTATAAGGTATTTTCCAATTTTTTATTTTATTTTTTTTTTTGGGTCGAAAAAATGAATTTTCATGGAGAAAACTAAGATCAACGAAATGACCATATATGATCACTTGCCCGTTTAAGGAAAAACATTTTTCCAAAAATTTACAAATAAAAAAAATATGCATGCCAAAAATGTAAATATAATGTCAAATTCTGGTGCCAATGCTTATTATTTTACTACATTTCAATCACAAACACTAATTAAACCAATCCTAACACCCCCCATCAAGTTACTAAATCATTTCTAGATATAATTGGGGTCTTATGTAGATGAATACTAAAGTATGCCTTTCAGTCTGAATGAAGGCTGGTTAAAGAAATGGCCTAAACCACACTTTTTGCTCTCTAATCGCTGTCTAATTGATTAAAACAGAATTAAAAGTCAAAATTTCACCACAGTACAGTATGATATAATCAAGTAGTACCATTCAGAGCACTATTACCCTTGTTTATCATATGACGAGAATAAAAATATATTACAAATTTTGTTACGTGAAAAGGGTGTATGATCAAATATGGTTCCTTAATTTTCAGGCCTACCCCTCCCTGAATTCTACAAGTTGTCACTGAACAACTTATATGTCAAACTTTAGTACAACTAGTCAACCATATATAATATGTGAGTTTCATCAATTTACCATTAATAGTTTTGATGTTATGACCAAAAGTATTGGATTAGGGTGGGGCACTTTTACGACTCTTTCAAATTTTGGAAGGACAATACGCTGAAGTTTGAAATGCTCCAGGTGACAGGTACTTGTGACTTAGCCTGACCTTTAGTGATTAGCTGAGACAAATCCATTTGTTTCTACCCCCTCATAGGGAGGCATGAGAGGACATTTTTGGATGTGTGGGGAAATTACCTATGCTAATCTGCCCTATAAAGGGATATATGTTACATTCTTTCAAGGCACTTTCTTTAGAAGGTATCAGTGTAGATGTGAGTCATGCACTGAACATAACTGTACAACATGCCGTACAAACTGTGACAACAAACCAGAGATGATAAAAGTGTAGCGAGAAGAGCAAATGCTTGACAACTTCTGTGTTCCATCGAGTTCTGTTGCGCTACTAGCAAAGAAAATATCTGAATCTCTAGACCAGAGGTTCCCAAACTGTGAGGCGGGCCTCCCCAGGGGGGCGTGGAATGATTTGAGGGGAGGCGCGGAAAGTGACTCAAAAAAGAAAGAAAAAACAATTTCATTTTAGAACAATCTATTTTTTTCAAAGATAATGCAATTGTTAACATTATGAAATTGAAATAATCATAGAAGAGATGATAAATGTTTTGGATAGTGGAAAGTATTATGTGTATTGCACCAAACTTCATAACCTAATTAATGTAAGCAACAGTGCCACCAACTATAAGAGCTATTGCTCTTTAGAATGGATTCCGTTTTGCTGTGTTTTTATTGATAACTCATTGCATTGCATTGTATAGCACCGCTACCAGTATTTGAAATGATTGTTGCAGCAGGTAGGCGAGGGGGGGCGCGGAGGTGTCACTGTTTTCAGAAGGGAGGCCCACATTGATGGAGTTTGGGAACCCATGCTCTAGACCTATTCAATGATCTTTTAACAATCCTCTAAGTTAACAAAAAGAGGATCTGCCAATCTGTCAATTTCACTTCATCCCACCATTCTTACCTGATTATTGCCTTTTCCCTGACGGTGTTGTCTTTTCTCAAAGAAAGAAATGAATAGAGGGTGTCTTCTTGTTGCTGCTGACACACTATTACTCTGAATACATACAGTAAATGAATGAATGAATGAATGAATGAATGAATAATAAATTGGACAAGTTGATTGGAAACTTTGTATTGTAGGCAAACTGTAGCTTTAAAAGTCCATGTCACTCTGAAAAAGTTCTAGAAGACATGCTTAAACATGTTTAAACAGAGACACACACACACACACACACTCACTCGATTTCCTGTAGACTGGGACAGCTTTGGACGAGGGAGGCAATCTCAGAGGACCATCTTACTGTTGTGATGCTGGCTTTTAGGAACAACTTCTTCAATTTAGGTAGGGAGCGCAGAGCAGACAACAGCTTCCCCACACTGCTCTCCAGTACACTGCCCTCCAGTTGTGGCCTGGGTGAACAAAGAATCACATCTACAAACAAGGGCCAAACACATCACCAGCACCTTACAAAGTGAACTCTCAAGCAGAGAAATCCTACTCGCTCTGTGGTTCCCTCAGCTCCTGGAAGGCCTGGAGGAGGCCTGTCCAGTGGTCCATCTGCCCACAGCAGGGTAAGGTGACAGAGAGTTGAGACAGAGCAGGCTGAGGGGTGCAGCCCTCATGTTCAAGGCTTAGGCTGATGATCACAAACACATATTGTACCATTCTTACTACACAATGAAATGGCAAGAGTTAAAATGACAGAACAAGCTACACACACAAACACACGCACACACACACGACCACTAAAGGACACGTTCTGTGATTTTATCAAAATCCATTATGTTGTACATGTGGAAGGCATTGTGGGTGTGTGTGTTTAGTAAATCTCACGTGTAACAGAGGGAGTCTTTCTCCAAACACATGGATGAGCAAAGACCACCTCCTTGCTGCGCCATCACCTTCATACTGTCAGACACAAAAACATAAAGCAGTCAAAGCCTAATCTACAGCTAAACCCTCTCCTTAGCTACTACACTGCCACCACAACTTGATTCTATTCACTTCACTTCTCCTGTGGGGTTTACAGGTGATGGCAGGTGAAGCGGGGCTGTATGTGAGGTGGCGTGGGGGCTTACTGGAGATGGTTGTGGGGGAAGAGGGTAGTGTGCAGAAGTGTTATGTGTGTTTAGATGTACTGTATGCCAACGCCGCCGACGTTTTTTTTAGAAATTTTATTGATGCCTGGACAGTTATGACAGTTATTTCTATCAGGGAAAATGTGAGAAGGTGAAAAACAGTTTCAGTTAGAACAGTGCTCAGGTTACCATGCCCCTGTCCCCATTGGGAGAATAGCCAACTATTTTTTAATGTTACATCACAACTCTGTATTTTCACTGCAATAATTTCTATGTTTTGAGTGGTCCCCGAATAAATAACATTTACAGTGGCAATTAAAATAATGTGCTCTGTGGTTGTTCTAGGGTATTTAGTTTGTCTTACCTCATGATGCCTTTGACTGTGGCATTGTGTAGATGGTTCAACAGCATTGTGGCTGTTTGTAAACTGACCGACTTCACCAACAGATGAACTAAGCCCACAGATTTCTGTTTAATTAGAGCATTGAGAATGTCTTGTACCCTCTCATCAGAAAGCAATTTGCCTTTTAACTCTGAAAGAGAACATTTACATGTAACCAGTTATTTATAAAAACAGAAGTATTCTTCTCCATGGTTTAAAAACCATTCAGTTAACACTGATACCCAGCTATGTGTAAAAAGGGACCCCAGGTAGACATTTGTTATATTGTTGTTGTTTGACATCAGTTATTATAATTAACTTGAGGGCAACTTCAGTCAATTTCAACATGCTATTGCTCAAGCTACTCAAGACTAGCCGCAATACTGAAGACATAAGACATTTTGGTTCAACCATAAAGGTTTCCTTGAACAGAGAATTAGCACTAACAACTAACCCATAGGGACAGGATTTTGAACTATGTTTTTAACATGTTACAATTCTCCAAATGTCACCACAGCAATAGAGCTCATATTGAAATTTGACTTGTTGCCCTCTAAGCAAATAACCTCATCACCTCAATCTCCTGAGGATTCTTTCTTCTCCCAGAGCTGAGACCAGATCTCCAACATCATCATCTGATAAGTCCTCCACATCCAGCCTACAATCCCATACTCAGCGTTTATACTTCAGGCATGTTAACACAAGTCAGCTTTTACTATTGACCTGTTAATGAACTACTCTCAGTTTCAAGTGGCATGTAAAGATGGAAATAAAAAGGGTCTATTCCATAAGGTTATGTAAGCAGGAATGCCCACAAATGCCCAAAATGCAATGTATATTCTCTTCAGTTTACACAGGAGTGTCCTACTGGACCAAAAACATTTCACATGCCCATTGCGTTTCAGTATGCCAGTGTTCAATACGGCACAGCTGCTGGCCCATCTCTTTTCTAATTCTGACGATTCATTCAAGATTTTATTTTTCCTAAATTATGTTCTGTAAAAGCTATATTGGTAGTCTGACAAAACTAAGTAGGGTAATTCTGTGTCAAATCACCCAACTCTTGGATGTGGAGGTTTACTCACACCCTTTCAGGTCAATTGGAACAATGGTTTCAGAGATACGCCGGGATCAGTTTTTAGATTATTGCCCACCCACACCACTTCTTCCAAGAGGAATGAGCCAAAAATTTCTGCAACCATTGTGAGAAGACTGAGGAAGGATAACCAAACCTTTGGCCCAACAGAGCTGTTTCAAGGCCATTCTATCAGAACTAAGGAGGTGTAGCCTATGCAAACCTTTGAAATGGTGTCAAAGAAAACAAACAAACAAACAAACAAAAAAATAGTTTGTTTTTATTATTCTGTCATTTAAAGTGTTGCTCAGGAGTCAGGAGAAATTCAAGGTCAAAAGGTTGTTAAAATGGTTCTAATTATATGGAGTAATGATAGAATCAGATTTCTAATTAATAATCTTATTGAATTTGACCTAAAATTAAGTGAATTAACGTGATGTCAATGTGAGTGGGTCCACCCATTTTGGACGATTCTTGACATTTGACCTTGGAAGTGTATCTTGGAAACTGTTAGTTCCGATTGAGCTGAAATTTTCAGAAATAAAATGTTCAGGGAAGCACACCACATTTCACCAATTACTGAGGGGGTCGGGTTCCATAACCAAAAAGTTTGTGTGGTTTGACACAGAATGACCCAGCAGTACAGTTTGTAGGGTAACTATTGGAAAGGAAAATAAATAACCTGATCAAAACTGAGAACAAAGCCTGGGAATTGAATTGGAAAAGTGACTAACAAATGCAGGCCTCTATGCAAACTAAACGACTAAAGCCGGCCGCACACCGGTTCCGACAGCATTGCGGAGCACTTTTCGTATCCGACAATTTTGCCTAGCATCTAGCACGGTAGCCGGTGAAATTAACATTGGATGTCAATGGGCGGCTCCGACAAAATAGACTTCAATCGTAATTCACAACCGACGGCGGAAGACATCGGCGCTGGTGTGCGGGGTTGCATTGAAAACAATGGAATGGAATGTTGAAGACGGAGTGCTCCGCACTGTGTCGGAAGCGGTGTCGGAGCCCTTAACCCACAGACATATTTAACTTGTATGGAAATATGTAGGATTACCCATATTTAACGTCACTCACCACAGTTCCTTGCATTTCAGGTGTGACAAATCTGTCTTCAGCAGCCTCAGTTTCTCTGCTGTGAGGTTTCAGTTGCTGAGATTCAGGCGAACTATATCAGGGTTTTGCTGCAAACAGTAGTGAAGTGCCCAACAGTCCTCAAGCTTCAGGGGAAAAGGAGGAATGTCAACTTTTCCCCAGATGGTCATGACTTTCTTAACAAATTCATTGTCACGGAGCTCACAAAGACAGTGTAGAAAAAACAATCTCAAATCTTTCAAAATAAACTTATTAACCTCTCTCAAAATCCATTTTTTAAGCAGCTTTCGGATTAAAGAAACTGTGTTTGCCAAGGATGAATCAAATTCATTAAAATTCTGCCTGGCATTTGAGAAACCAAAAGGAAACCAATCACAGGCAGGTGGAGGCCATCATCTACACAACTAAGCAGTTTTGTCACTTCTCCCTCAACCTCTGCCTCTTCTAAGTAGACAAAATGAAGAGCAGAGAAGAACTCTTGAATGGTCTGGTGCATGAAACTGTACGTCACATGGTGTCTGGCACTGCTTCTCTGAAGAAAAGGGATTTTGTCCAAATCAAACACTCTGTCCATTTCAGGCTGATACCCCTCTTTTGCCAGTTTCACCAGCATCTTCAGGATCTCCCTTTTATTCGTGTAGACGTTTTTCAGAGAAATACACACAAACTGCACAAATACAGAGGTCCTAGTATCCAGTTCACATTGTGTCTGAAGACTTCTTTTCAGGACTGAACAGGTCATCCACCATGTTATGGGAACTGAACAGATATAGAATAGGATGTCGTCAGACAGACTCTGATGTTCTGCTCTGTCCTCAAGGATTGTACGGATTGTATTCTCAGAGAAGCCAAGGATATCTGTAAAGCACTCTTCCCGTTCTTTGAGTAAATTTTTCAGGGTCTTTAAAGCTGCGGGTCTGGTGGTGACCAGCAGGAACGATTCCGGCAAGATGCGTCCTCCAAGCAGTGCCAGGATAGTGTCTGTAGGGGGCGCTCTGGGGCTGGCTGGGGAGTCGGGAGACGGGACCTGTAGCTTTCTTCAGCGTGTCAAAGCCATCAATGATAAAGAGCACCTTGTGTGGGGCATCCATCAGAATCCTCTCGATGGCAGGTCTGAGCCTCTGATTAGTGCTGATCAGCTCCAACAAACTCCTAAATTGATCTCCTTCTCCTGGCTCAATATCTAGCTCTTTACACCTCAGGAGAACAACCAGGTCAAACATCTCAGAATAACGTCCAACAGATGCCCAGTCACATATGATTTTCTGTGTGGTGATGGACTTGCCATACCCAGAATGCCCCTGGAGAATAACCACACTAGGAGATGACTGGCACTCATCTGAGCTGAAGAGCTGATCTAGTGTAATGTTCTCATACTCTTTCCTCCTGTCAGTACTATCAGTTCCTCTGAGTTTGCGGATAATGATGGGATCAGTGATGGTCCTAATATCTTTCCCATTCAGTCTGCTACATTCATGTCCCAAAGCAAAATTGGTAGCTACCCACTTTTTGTAGAGATGTATGTCTAAGGAGAGGAATAATAAATTAATATGGCAGCTCTAACAAGAAAGGCATGCTTTTATCGATGCTCTTCTATTAGAAATTCATTAATCCCTGTTTGATAATAGTAATAAATGATATTAAACTGATGAGCTCATAGCAAAACAATAACCAACATGCACTTGTAAAATGGAACAATGAGAACCACTGCAGTGACATCTCATATTGTATTGTGTTGACATCTCTTATGTATTGTGTGGTCTTTGGTATTTTTTGCCCTCAACTGTGCCTTCCAGGCAGCGCTGCCTTCAGGGCACTACGCCACTCAGTTTAGGGTTAGGATGAGGGTTGAGGGGGTTAGGGTTAGGAATAGGGTAAGGGTAGTGCCTTTTAGGCTGTGCTGCCTGGAAGGTGCCGTTGGGGGCAAAAAACACCATTGAGCGTATTGTGTGTGATGATCAATGTCTCCTTAACATCATCCAGTGCCCTTGAGAAAATGTACAAAAAGACTGCAGTACCTTTGTAAGGATAATATTTCATAAACAGGGGAAGACAGACCACCAAAACAGATAAGAGCAGCATGACTGGTATTATAAGTATCCAGCGATGTCTGGAATGAGGAATAAGCTTCCCTGCAACACACAAAAACACATTTGATTGCATTCAAAACACACATGGATACCATTAGACACTGGACACATCCAACATTTGATCTGACTGAATGTGTTCAGCACAGGATGAACACATATGTTAGGAAATAGCAAATATATAATTCTATTTACAGTTAACCTTGCCTAGCAGCACCTCCAAGAGTGTGCACTCTTATATCATTGACTGAGGAAATAGCAAATATATACCAAATTCCACCATTACCGCATTCATGGTCTGTGGCAGGGGAATGTTTCTGACTGTGATATACTCACATGGAACTTCAAACTCTTTCTGTTTAGTCTTTCCTCGTCTTGAGAATCTGCAGAGGAACCTGGTGCCATCAGCCTCCTCCACAGTAACTGTGTGTTTGATGGTGAGCCCTTTCTCAGTGTCCCTGTGCAACACTGTAAATTTGGCTGGCATGACTCGTCCTCTGCTGTCCAGCCACTCCACCATAGGCGTAGAGGACCAGCCTGTAGATTCACAGTGTAGACTCACACTCCTATTTTCCAGTCTGTCATGGGAGATGTTTGGAGTGGAGCCCATCGCTGGAGAGAGCAATACCCAAAACAACCAAATGAGGTGCATAGACAATTTGTAATGTAATTCAGTGGCTTTGAAATCCAGACGTAACCTAGCATTAGCAAATGGGTTTTCAATGCAGGTACGCCAAGGAGCAAGCCATAGGGCCTCAGTAACTATTCTATAAAGTTTGGTTGAATCAATCAAATCCCTCTATCCTTTTACAGTCGCTTAAACGAGTTGTCATTAGCAATGAGTGAAACACAAGGTGAAACGAAACATGCAAACCATAACTATTCCTTTAAGGTAAGAAAGGGCGATCATTTATCCTTGATCCAGTACAAAATATAAAGAAGTCTTTATTACCTCCGCCAAGGAGGTTATGTTTTCTGTCGCATTAGTTGTTTGTCTGTTTGTCCATTGGTCTGTCAGCAGGATAACTAAAAAAGTACTGCACGGATTTGGATGAAATTTCTGGACAATGTGTATTGGGACAAGCAAGCACTGATTAGCACTCTTCTGATTGGTGATCCAGAACATGATCTGGAATGTATATTGTGTTTGTGACCACATTGCCTTGGCGGAGGTCTGCGCCCACTGAGCGCTTTTCTAGTTTTGTAATGAATTCAGACATGTTCACACACATTGAAGACTAGCCTACATATTCCACAATTAGTGACCAGTTTGCTACCATCGTACAGTACTTTCATAACACAGTACCAAGACAAATTACAGACTGAGCAGGTGAATTTAGTCTACAGTAGTACCCCCATTTCACTTGAAATTGCTACAATACCTTCCACGGTTACGTCCACTTGTATGTCATCAGTGCCAGTCTGAGTTGCAATGTAGCACCTGTATGTATTTGTGTCTGAGGGTCTGACTGATGTGAGCTTCAGTGAGAGGTTTCCTCTCTGCAGTTCCTCCCTGAACAGACTAGTCCTATTTCTGTAGCCTGAGAGTTGCTTGTCTAGTTTATCTGTGTAGTTTTTGTATTGATGAACTACAGCATTCTCAATGAGCCACACCACCTCCATATCCACAGCACTGGTGTTGGGATAGAGGGCACAAGGCAGGACCAGGTCATCACCCTCCATACCAACTACAGAACCACCAACAACCTTCATATCCACTGTGGAGAAACAATTGAGTCATGTTCAGTTCACTTGGCATGAATAAAGATGACAGTACAAAGACACACAGCAAAACACACACACATACACACACACGACACATTAACAGAAGTAAACAAAGAACACAAGCTTGGGAACCACCCACAATGAAAGATGTCCCAAGTAAAGTCTAAAGTGGCTCTCTGTAATATGTTGAGAATATTCAATAATGCGTTCTCTATTATATTTCTTTCATTATTTATTTATTTCACACACGCGCACACGCACGCACGCACACATACACACACACATACACACACACACACACACCCTCTTTACCTGTTGTTGGCAGTAAGGACATGATGTAAACAAGTAGAACAATTGTATAGGAATGCTTCATCCTGGTGGGAGACACCAAAGGAGCTACGTAGGATGGCATCGCCAGGCTATGCAAACGTAGCCTAGGTCGGCTTGGTCACTAGCCTAACCTAAAATAGAAAGGACACATTTAAACCGGATAGTCCTAATTAGTAAATTGCACTAAATTAAAAAAAATATACACAGTGAAACAATTATTTATACAGTCAGTCTGAGCAATGCTCAAAGCTAGTCAACACGATAGTTCTTTTAGGGTGTTACTGGCGCCAGCCAAAAGTATCGTTCACGAAAAATTTGTGCCAGCGACCGTTAAAGGAATATTCACCCCTTTATGAAAATTGGTTATTCACCTCCTTACTCTGAGTTACATGTGTGGGTAAAAGCATTTTGGTCTCAGTGCATGCGTTTTCCTGGTATAGCATCACCAATTTCCCCCATTTTTTAGCTTTAGCTTAGCATAGGCGCTGGAATGCAAAGTTGCCAGATAGCAACTCTTTGGCAACTTTACTTTCCAGTGCCTATGCTAAGCTAAAGGTAGAAATGGGGTTGCCAGACTAGGACAACGCATGCACTGAGACTAAAATGCTCTTACCCACATATGTAACTCCAGGTAAGGGTGTGAATAACCAATTTTCATAAAGAGGTGGACTATTCCTTTAATGTTTAGATGAATTTACCCTGTGTTTTAACCTTCATAAAGCGGAAGCAACCTAGACTAATGTGAGAATTAATCCATGCCATCCATATTTAATCCTTGGGAAAAGAGTCGCCTCGTCAAGTAAACTAACTGCTTTGCTTTCACTTTCACTTTTGCAGTGGCGCGCAAAAAGGGGTTCTGCACTTAAATGCTGTACATATGGGCGCTACGCCAGGGGGAGGGGGGCGCCGAAGCGGGACGATAAAAAAAAAAAAAACTATCCTCTAAACTGGTAGCTTAAAATAATGCAAGAAAGAACCCTCCCTCTGTTTGAAGCAAGATGGATAGGGCACAAAAGTTATACCTCTCCGAGTTAGAAAGAGAATAAAGAAAAATAGAACGCATGTGATATAAGTCAAAGTTTGCAGATGACCACATGACCAGATGACCTCCCTACCACTACAGACCACCCTAGCATAGCCTACCCTTAGCGATATTAAAAAGAGCAGCCTAAGCATTAACCTAACTGCTACTATTAAGCTAAATGCTATTATTGCAATGCGCTCGCGGTTCGCTTATGGGTTCCAAATCTATCAGTAGGCTACTTCTCTGTTTAAAAACTCGGGGAGTTTTTCTCTCACAAACGCCTAACATAGTTTGAAAGAACAGTTCATATTTGAATAACTCCCATTTTGCTCTCTTTACTCTAGCAACATTTGCTTCTAACTTACATTATATCCTAGAGCGCTAGCTCCCTCTACAGGCATTACATATTAATGCATTCACATTCAGTTTACCACACACATGTACATTTATAATCACAGCAAATAACAAAGAGACTTAGGAGAGGAGGTGGTGACGTTACCCTGACTTCACTCACGTCAGATGATCCATTACACTGCACACATCCATTTGAAACTGATCCATCGGAGAGACTTGCATATGATTGGATAAACATTTTGTCATCAATACTTGCTTGTTCAACTCATGCCAGCCATTCTGTTTTATGGTGCTACATTATCATTAGACTGCACCATGATATGATGGTGGCATTGATGACTGCTTAGCGGCAAGTATAGCAGAGCAGGAATATTTTCTATCCACCATTTCAATATGGTGTTTTTTTCTGTAGTAGATGATATGACATCATGACATTTCCAAATGTGTGTCGTATTTTGTAATGAGTTAACACTGACTTTAACAGAGGATAAGAGAAAGTCAAATACCTCTGATACCTGGCTACCAATCAGAACCTGTGGCAGAGACTCTGTGCTCCAGATTTATTGTCTAATTCTTCCTCTGTCTGTGTCTGCCAAATAGACTGAACTGAAATGACATGGCCTTTAGCTTTCAAGAGGTAATGACACTTCAAGTCAGCACAAACACTTTTTGAAATCAAAAGCATTTTGGGATCATCTGACCCTGGCACAAGTGCATTAAGTGTAGTAACTTAAATAATAACTGTCTTGTTTCCGCATATTTAGTTGTACATAAATTGGAATGCTTATCAAAATTATTTCAGGGTGGAGGGGACACCAAAGTAACTGCTGTAGATTGTGGTTCAAGTTTGATTGTGAGTTTGAATGTGGTTTGAGTGTTGCGGTGAATTGCAAGAGACTATTTAGAGGTTACGTTCTGAGGGTTTGTGAATAGTGTTTTTCTTTTTTGACTGGAACACTGTGAGGGCCACTTTGAGGTGGCGTCTGGGCCGCATCTGGTCGCCAGGCCTCTATTTGAATAGGCCTGGTGTATATGCTCTAACACACACACACACACACACACACACACCTGCAAATATCTAATATCTAATGTGTAAACAGGGCCTATAGTAAGATTCATGGAGGCCAGTCTGAATGAATCAATGTAGTAGCATTTAATACTTATCATCAGAGCAGCATTAGCTTTGCTAATGTTCCAATGAGGCTAAAGGGTCGTTCAGTATTCCATGTCCATAATGTGTGAATGTGTGTCCTGTAGCCTGTGGCAGAAGGTACTGGAGACTGAATGCTGGGTGGTGGTAGCATAGTTGTGAAGGATACTGGCTAACAGGGCAATAGTGGGCGACTAGCCCTGAACTAGCTGACCAAATATAAGTTGCTTTGGATAAATGATTCTGCCAAATGCATAAATGTAAATGTAAATGTAAGTGCACTCTGTGTGATTTGTATACCGTTTCATTTCCATGCCAAGGCGTCACATTCCCCACCTTTAAGTGTGTGGGAATAAGCTGTGAAAATAAAGACAATTTTAATCAGAAGTCACTGAGTGTAGCATTATTTTCCTCCCCATATTATTTAAATGTTTCTAGTCTCTTATATACGGATGCTGTCAACATGAAGAACAACATGACCTGCAGACATATTGTAGCCCTTCACTCTCCTCCCTATGAAGCAGAAACTCCAGAGGATCAGAGTGCAGTTGAACTGGGACAGAGGAAAACTCTCTCTCAGGGAAGCACATTCTCTGATATTGATAATTACACACACTTTCACTGAGAGAGTGTTTCCATTTTTACCATGCCAATAAACACTCTCCTCTGAGTGTAAGAGTAGGGCAGCCCTGGAACTGATAGTGATCAACCAGATATAATCTTGACTTTTGAAAGACAATGAATTTAGATAGGCTATGTTTTAAATGTTAGGCCATTGCCCATTTTTTTCAAGAAAGAAGAGGGGAAAAATGCATGCATTTCAATGGCAGAATGTTTAGTTTACTATCATGGAATGTTTTTGAATCTCACAATGTTCAGGTGTGAAATAAGCCCCTTCCCTGCTCAAGGTGTCACATCTTAGCTTGTTGTCCAGGCTTGTATGTTTTGATGCATCAGGCAGAGACAGTCGTATTTATCAGAGACCACTAAATGGTGCTGTTTGGAAGATATTGAACCCTGTGAATGAGACTGCATGACTGTTGGTTCTAATGTAATGTGTCGTGTTTATATGTCTAATACAGTGGCCTGATAGTGCAACAGACATTACCAAGTTTAATGACCCATGTAAACTTATTCTGGATTAGACTAACAATGAAGGAGACATATTTTGTCTGCATCTGAGGGTTAATGTATAACTGACCAGAGTGAAGACGTGACAGTGACATTAATAATCTTTTCAAACACTCATCATTGCATACAGGAGGTTCTACATCTGAATAAGTGAAAGCTATGGAGGCTGTATATTAAAGAAGAGTTTGATATAATCTGTCATACTAGCTGTGATAAATGACCAGGCTTCACACCAAACTTCACATGAGTCCCATACAGCACTCTCTATGCACACTCTCACTATATTGGGAATAAAACCCTGACAGAGATTGTTCATATATCTTAATTACAGCTCATTCACTTCTGTACTTTGGACCTGGTCATGGGTGGCTTACAGAAGTGAATAAATGTGAGGGAATGTTATGAAACTATCCAATCAGATTCCTGCTTTATTAGATCTCTCCCTCTGACCCTCCTCTCCTGAAGGAGGAAGTGAAGCTTTTGGTGACAGTCGTCTGAATGCTCTGTTCGACACTGCAAATACTCTGGTATGTGAAATACTTAAATAAATTAAATAAGTTAAATTTAAAGCACATAGCTACTGTAAATATAAATAGGAGAATCTGACATGCTTACAGAGTCAAGAGTTCAACACTGAGAGAAGTATTTGATTTAGGACCGTGTGCTGTGAAAGTGAAAGTAAAATTTACAGATTATTCTCAAACCAAAGATTTGTTTTTCCTATAGATTAGAATATAGAGCCACAACGTACCGTGTGTAAGTTATATTTGTATGTGTGTGTGTGTGTGTGTGTGTGTGTGTGTGTGTGTGTGTGTGTGTGTGTGATTAAGTAGGGAATGGCCTCAAGGCTACAAGAGGATCTCACCTGTCCGGTGTGTTGTGAAATCTTCAAAGACCCGGTTCTACAGTCATGCAGTCACAGTGTGTGTAAAGCCTGTCTGCAGCAGTTCTGGAAGACCAAAGGATCCAAAGAATGTCCAGTCTGCAGGAGGAAATCTTCAAAGGAGAGGGTACCCCCAAATCTGGCTTTAAAGAACCTGTGTGAGACTTACTTAAAAGAAGGGCAATCTTGCATTTTGCACAAAAGAACAGTTGAGTTCTTCTGTAAAGATGATCTGCAGCTCATGTGCTCGATGTGTAGAGACTCCAAGCTACACAAAGATCACAACTTCTGTCCTATCAGTGAAGCAGCAACTAATGTGAAGGTAGGACCTATGCCCATCAACTAGGCTAATTATAGAACTTATGTTACATTGGAACTGTATACACTATAGATAGGCCTATCCCTGCTAATATGTCTATAAATATTATAGACCGCTGGTGAAAATGTTGGTACTGTGCAAGTCCTCCATTGCAATTTTGTTCCATGCATTCCATTCCATTATGTAGCAAATCTCAGGAAACACCACTGCAATGCCTACACTCTTTCAACTTTACCAAAGGGAACTAGATTAGATGTCTCATTTCCTCAGGCCTAATAAAAGATTGGAGATCAGGATGACCACTTATACAAATAATCATAATAATGAACAGGCTAACAGAAATTCAGTGTCTTCTCACCAAAACACACACACACACACACAAACAAATGATACATTTTACTAGACCCTTTCCCCTAACATTCCCCTGCTCCACATATTCTCTGATTCTCTGCTTCTGTTTTTGCAGGAGGAGCTCATGATGAAACTGCAGGACAAACTGAAGGCCTTTGAGAAGGCTAAAGACATCTGTCAAAAATCAGCCGAGTATGTTAAGGTGAGTGTTTTTGGTGTGGGCTTTAGCTTTTAACTTTTTCATTTTAAATGTTTATCTCTCTCTAAAGATGATGCAGACATGTGTTTTGTGTAATATGTTTAGTCGTGTTTTGTGTAATAAGTTTCTTGTGCAATAAAAAAAACAGTGTTGTATTTGGACAAGATGTCACAGGACATACGTGATCTTTTTTGCTCATGACAAAATACTGTTAAGTTGCTTTTCAACTATCTTGGTCATGTGATGACACAGACTGTGGTTTAAGTTAAGGACATCATGTCATATTTGATATTAGGCAACTTAGTGTAGCTTAGAGTAAATTTAAGCTTAAAAGTTATTTTTTTCTTTAAAAAAAAGTTTTTTTATTTGTTCGATCCAAGCCTTCATCCATTTCCAATTTTTAGTATTTTCTCCCTCTAGATATTGTATAAATATTTCTCATATGATGATTTTTATCTAGATTCAGGCCCATCACACAGAGAGGCAGATCAAGAGGGAGTTTCTGGAGCTTCACCAGTTTCTACAAGATGAAGAGGCAGCCAGGATAGCTACACTGAGGGAGGAAGAGGAGCAGAAGAGTCAGATGATGAAGGAGAAGATTGAGAAGATGAGCAGTGAGATCTCATCTCTTTCAGACACAATCAGAGCCACTGAGCAGGAGATGAGAGGTGATGATGTCACATTCCTGCAGGTAAGAACTATAAAGTTTGGATGTGTGTGTGTGTGTGTGTGTGTGTGTGTGTGTGTGTGTGTGTGTGTGTGTGTTTAATTTATTGCTCTGAATATAACAAAGACAAACTAAAACAAACAAGAGGAGTGTGGAAATCAGCAAAGTCAGTGACATGTTAGAGCGTTAGAGCCTGCATGAGTGGACAATGCCATTAAGTGTGTAGCATACAAGAACACAAAAGAGAGGGAAAAGGAGGCTCCAAAGGGGGAGGGAAGAAATGCTCTTAACAGCATAGAGCAGGAGTCTCAAACGCCCGGCCCACGGGCCAAATCCGGCCCGGGTTCGGTCCAGATCCGGCCCGTGAGTTGGTGCCAAAATTAAAATGCAATCCGGCCCTGGAAAGAGGCCCAACATCAGTTCCGACGGGCGCACCCATTCTTCTCTGTCACGCCATTATTGGAATCTGCATAAACTGACCTTTCCAACAGTGTCAGTAGTTAGTTTCTGTGATGAACGCATCACAAGATAATTAGCGTTGAATTTGTATCAAAATTATGATCACCAATACAGCTGCGTCCATGTCATATATTGTTTTCTGTGTAATATCTCATGGATTCTTAACTTAACTATGACAAACCGCATATCAAAATAAACAGGAGATCCTACTGATTACAATGGTGCATAGCAGTCGTCTTTGTGATTAGCGATTGTAATCCGATCTTGAAATCATATAAAATTTCTGCATTGTCTTCAACAGTGTCATCCCAAAACATTTAGGACTAACTTTTAACTAAATGTTTGTCAGGGAAGATGCTAGGAATGTTTTCTCAAGATCCAACATATATTATATTTAATATTCATAACATATAATAGTTAATAAAATATTGTCTGCACATGTATTGTTGCAAAGTCATACAGAATACCATTATCATGACTCTTATATTACCAGATTCCAGACAATCCTATATTTAAAAGTGAAAAGATATTTGTTCTCGTAGGCTATGCATTCAGAGATATAGGCCTAAGATTGAATATCACATCTTTAGATTAAAAAAAAAAAAAAAAACACGCTAAATAATTGCAAATGAAATGTGCAGGTTCCTGTTAAATAAACGTAGAAATAAAAAAAAAAAAAAAAAAAAAGTGTTGTACATATCTATGTTGGGCATAGAGACATCGGGACCAGGAATTGCCAAAAATGATATTGGGCTTTGGCCACATCTACCATGACATAATGCAGATGGGGCCAGCGGACCATCACACAACTTACAAGCCTTGGCACTGTATGTGTGTGTGTATGTGTGTGTGTGTGTGTGTGTGTGTGTGTGTGTGTATGTATATATATATATATATATATATATATATATATATATATGTGTGTGTGTGTGTGTGTGTCTGTGTGTGTCTGTGCATGCGTGTTTGTCTTGACATGTAAGGAAAATAATAGCTTTTTTTGACATTTTCTACTTTCTTCTTTTCCAGAACTACAAGTGCACAGTGGAAAGGTGAGTGATATTATCCTCCTGTCTCTCTCTTCTCTGTGGTTCTGAATCCAAACCCACAGCAGCACTGACTCCTGAATGTTATTCCAGAGCCCAGTGCACACTGCAGGATCCAGAGAGGGTTTCAGGAGCTCTGATCAATGTGGCAAAGCACCTGGGCAACCTCAAGTTCAGAGTCTGGGAGAAGATGCAGGAGATTGTTCAGTACGGTGAGTATACACATCAACATTCCTGAATGGTGTTTGGCCAAATATATGCACACATACACATAGAGTTGAACAATATAATCTACAGAAATACATACAAATACAGTGGTAATAAAATTAACAGATTCCAAATGTGATGAGTTACACCAGTGGTCCCCAACTACTTTTCCTCAAGGGCCGAATTTTGTGAAGCATACCAAGCCAAGGGCCAACCGCAAACATTAAAAACCTTGCGTTGAAAGGATGCTAGTTATAACACCACAAAGTAGTCTTCCTTTAGCCTGCTGTTTTCTTTAATGCACCTCAATAAACTTCATATATAGTATGATTGCCTGTAGGGCCCACTGTGTAAGGTCTGTAAGCATTTTTATGTAGAATAACTGATAAGTCAGGTGGTGCTGGGGGCCACTCATTTGTTTCGTGCGGGCCGGATCTGGCCCACGGGCCACCATTTGGGGACCAGGGAGTTACACAAACATCCCCATAGACACATATTCTTCCCCCCCACCCCCCACCCACACCCACACACACAGCGCAACATGTTTCAATGTATGTTTCAATGGGATCAAACCTGACCAGTTCCAGTGTAATGCATAAGTGCATTAGACAGACAGACACACTCACATTCACACAGACGCACACACACACGTGCACACTACACACAATATTGTCATACGATACATAAGCACTAGCTAATAGAGGCCAAGGAAAATGACCTCTATACACACACATACTCACACATTGGATGGATTGCTGTGGAGATGGAGTGAAAAGCTGGAGAGAGTGATAGAGATGGACATGGTAAACGAGTGATGTTAAGCGAATGAGAATCTGCAGCAATGCTACTCTCTCATCATTCCACTAACACCCCCTCTCCTCTCCTGTGAGTAAACTCCTGCACAGCTGGGATCCCTTACTGCTGACTAAACAGCATTTCACTGTTCCTACTGTCTGCCTTTACACTTGGTAACACCACTATTAATAATGACCATCATTCACATCCTCATCACACATCACTCAGTGTTCAGCTCATGTGTGTGTTCTTTCTCTCTGCAGCTCCTGTCACTCTGGATCCCAACACTGCACACACACAACTCATCCTGTCTGAGGATCTGACCAGTGTGAGATGGGGTGATGAGAGACAGCAGCTTCCTGATAACCCAGAGAGATTTGATGAGTATCCCTGTGTCCTGGGCTCTGAGGGCTTTAACTCAGGGACTCACTGTTGGGATGTGGAGGTTGGGGAGAACGCATGGTGGAATGTGGGTGTGAAGACAGAGTCTAGTCAGAGGAAGGGACAGTATGGTGTTGATGTGAGTGGAGAGTTAACTGTGTTTTATAAAGATGGTAAATATAGAGCATGTGCTCCACCACAGCCCTCCACTCTCCTCCAAGTGCAGCAGAAACTCCAGAGGATCAGAGTGCAGCTGGACTGGGACAGAGGAAAACTCTCATTCTCTGACCCTGATAATAACACACACCTACACACTATCACACACACTTTCACTGAGAGAGTGTTTCCATACCTGAATGTTGATGAGGTGTGTCCTATGAGGATCTTACCAGTGAAGGTCTCAGTCACACCAGAGCAGCCCAGCTGATGGAGTCTCTGTCTGAACCAGCACTGAACCAGAGAGAGAGATGGAGACCAGAGAGAGAGATTGTGTTCAGTCATGAAGCACTACACACACACACACACACACACACACACACACACACACACACACACACACACACAAGGATCATGTGTGTGGTCAAGGATTGTGTGTGTGTGTGTGTGTGTGTGTGTGTGTGTGTGTGTGTGTGTGCATGTTTATGTTGTTAGGAGAGATATTGTATATGAAGAGTTCAGATGCAAAACCCCCTAAACACCATTTTTGTGAAAACTGAGTTAACGATATTGTGTGAATCCTGTATAAATCTAGAATATGTAAATGAAATATTTTTGTGAAAAAAATAAAATAAAACCTGCTCCCCGCCGTCTCTAAAATATCTGTTTACAATCAATACACTGTAAACGCCTGATAAAAAATGGCCTTTTTCTCAGAAAGTGGTCAAGTGGAGTTAGGGGGTTTTGCATCTGAACTCTTCATATTATGATCAACCCTGAGTGTGTTTCTTGACCACACTGATGAAAGTATCAGGACTGGTCAGCAGCAAGAGATGAATCTGGAGCACACTGACCTCATCTGTCTGAGTTATTAGCCCCGGTTACATGGTTACATGTCTCATCAGATTGGTATATTCTGAGAAACTATTCTGAATAAAACGTGTGTTTACATGAAGAGTAAATGAGCTCTGATTCTATTCTGATCAGACATTATGTTGGCCATGTGTATGATTCTCTAATTGTGATCAGTTTCTGATGCTGTTTGTTGTGATATATTGATACCTTTAACAGCCTAGCTAGATCCCTATATTATTAGTAGTTAACAGAGCCATCTAGTGGTGATCTGTTGTATGTTGTAATGCCCGGATGTTGCCCTTGCGTGGCTGTTCTATGAGTTGAAATAAAAGACGTGCAGACGTGTGGAAATGAGCCTCCGAGTCATCTCAGCTATATTAATACTATATTAAAGCTTGCAAGTTAAGGCAAATATATTACAGTGGCGACGAGGATGGGATATCTTTTAGGGAGAAGAAAATTTTCAAATATATAGTGAGTAAAATAAATGTTTACCACGAAGTAGGAAAAGATAGGAGCTAGCTGCTAAGACGACGAGTCAAGCTAACCTGGATTGTGGAAGACATGGCATTTTTCATCGGAAATGTTGGTGATTACAAAGAAGGTCAAGAAGACTTTGAGTCATACCTCGAGAGGTTTGAGCAATGGATGATCGTTAATGAAGTGGAGCAAGGTAAAAAGGCCAATGTTTTCCTGTCTGTAATAGGCGCAGAAGCCTATGGACTGTTAAAGAACCTCTGCATACCAGATAAACCAAGCAGCCTCACGTATGATGTGTTAAGCGGGAAACTAACATCCCATTATAAACCAAAGCCCCTCGTAATCGCCGAAAGATTTAAATTTCAAAAAGAAATCAACAAGAAAATGAGTCAGTGTCGGATTATGTGGTGGCGTTGAAGCACCTAGCCACACATTGTGAGTTTGGTCCACATTTGGACGAAGCTCTGAGGGATAGATTTGTTAGCGGTTTGAGGGTGGAAGCTATTCAGAGAAAATTGCTAACGGAACAAAACTTGACGTTTGCTAAAGCATGTGAGCTGTCTTTATCGATGGAGATGGCATCAAAGAATACGATGGAGTTCGCTAGCAAAATGAATGGACCGGCCATAGTGAACAAGATAGACAAGGAGAGAACCGTGAAAGGTACATGGAAAAGCAAACCAGCCACCAGAGATTGGAAAAGTACGGCCACAAGTGACGTTTCCAGACCAGAGCGATCAGAAGCGTACCCGCCTTGTTATCGATGCGGCGGTAACAAGCATGCAGCGCAAGTATGCCGGTTTAGAACAGAAACATGCCACAAGTGTTCAAGGGTAGGACACATAGCAAGAATGTGTAAAGCTAAGATTAGTTATGGACACACACAGTATGTTGCTGAAAACATTCAAAATGACACAGAAGAAAATGAAAATGATGATGAACTGTTTGGGTCATATCCCATGAATCAGGGTTCCCACTCTTTCTTCAACATCAAATTTAAGGTCTTTTCCAGGACATTTCAAGGCTTTTCCCCTCAAATTCAATGACACAGATCGAGGTGTAGGATAATGTTATCGGAACAACAATATACCAATTCTCAAAGCAACGATACAACAACATGCTAATAGAATTTCCTTTATTGCTATGCATATGCATTAGAAAGAGGTATGACTGACTGGCCAGTGGTGATAGGCGTAGTGAGCAAATTCATGTTTAGAATGAGAGTCTAAAAGTCATGAGAGTCTTTAAAGTCAAGGTTTGGTGTAGGCCTAATTCCAGCATAGCCCTGTTGTATAAGCTTGCTGACTGCACTAGATAGCGAGTGGAATTAAAGAATTTGAAATCACATAGCCCGAACGCAAACATTGAGTCAATGGATCATACAACATTCAAAACCAAAAGTAAGATATTAGGTGCTATTGACTCAATGCAAATTGGTTGTCCACTTATGTGTTTGTGTTCAAAGTTGTTAACTCCACCAAGGAGGCTGTGTTTTCGCCTGCGTCTGTGTGTCTGTCTGTGTACAACATAATTTGAAAAGTACTGCACGGATTTGGATGGACATTTTGGGCAACCTGTATATTGGGACATGTAAACGTACTGTAAAAACGAATTCAATTTTGGTGTCGATAGGTGATCCAGAACCCCATCTGGAATTTACATTGTGTCTGTGACAACATTGCCTTGGCCGGATTCTTCTACTCACTATCTAGTGCACTCAGCAGATGCGTGCAACAGGGCTAACCTTGAATTAAAGTGACCTTCGCTTTAATGGAAATATGACTTGCAAGTCTAGAGCTAAAATAACATTTCCAAGATGGCAGGTGAGTGAGGGGACTTGGTAAAACTAGCTAGAATGAACAGTTGGTCAAACCAACTAAACTATCAAAAAAAATCTGGATCACGGATGGGCATCAAAATCGAATCAGTTCTTGCTTGTCCCAATATACACATTGTCCGACAATTTCATCCGAATCCGTGCAGTACTTTTTAAGTTATCCTGCTGACAGACAGACAAACAAACAGACAGACAAACGAACAGACAAACCAATGCGACCAAAAGCATAACCTCCTTGGTTGAGGTAATAAAGCAGCTCCTTGTTCAACACTTTCTTTTATACAGAAGGTCTAGCGATTAACAAGTGAAAAATGATCAAAGTTAAAAGATTCAACCAGCATGTGACCAATAAAAAGTAAGGAAGTTCATATTTTCCAATTCTGCAACTCAATTTTCAGATGAATACTATAATACTATACTATACTATTTAAAAATACAAGACAAATGTATCTCCCCAGCTTATCAAAAAGCAGCAAGGTGTCTGCGAATCTGAATGAGAGGCTAAATGAAATTATAATTTTCCAGGTCAGTACAGAATTTTTCCAGGACATTTTAACATTTTAGCCAATTTCCAGGGGGTTTCAATGACTGGAAAGGCCATCTCTAAAATTTCAGGTTTTCCAGGTTTTCCAGGACGCGTGGGAACCCTGATGAATGCAGTATACTCCACTAACATAGTTGAAAATGGAAAAAAGGACATTAGAGTAAATGTCAAGTTGGAAGGAAGTCCAGTGGCTATGCAGCTTGACACAGGAGCTGCCGTAACACTTGTTTCTGAGATGGTGTACAAGAAACTTCTCTCACATCTGCCACTGAGGGAATGCAAAGTGCGTCTGTCCACCTTCTCCGGTGAGAATATTCCTTTGATGGGACAAGTGACTGTGAAAGCAGAATATGGGAACCAGAGTGGTGAGTTACCCCTTGTGATAGTGAAAGGTGACAGGCCAGCCCTCCTTGGCCGTAATTGGCTCACAAATTTCCAACTGGACTGGGCAAGCATATTCTCAGTTGTGCCAGCAGGGGGCAGAAATAACGCAGATGTAGAGGCAGTGTTGCAGAGACACAAAGCTGTGTTTTCTGAGGAGACTGGCACTATCCGTGAGTTTAAGGCCAGTATCCCCGTAAAGCCAGAGACTAAACCAGTTTTCAGGAAGGCAAGACCAGTGCCATATGCACTAAAAGATGCAGTCGAGAAAGAGTTAGACAGACTGGAAAAATCAGGGATTATCTCAAAAATTGAACACAGTCAATGGGCGGCCCCGATAGTGGTGGTACCCAAATCAGACAAATCAATTCGTATCTGTGGAGACTACAAAGTCACAGTGAATCAGAGTGTGCTAGAGGAGAACTATCCACTACCGAATGCTGACGATCTTTTTGCCACACTGGCCGGAGGCACTCTTTTAGCAAATTAGATCTGTCACACACCTATCAACAGCTTGAGTTAGAGGAGGACTCTAAGAAGTATTTAACAATAAATACACATAAAGGACTGTATGTCTATCATAGACTTTCATATGGGGTATCCAGTGCTCCTTCAATGTTCCAGAATGTGATGGATCAGATCCTCCAAGGCTTAGAGCATGTGACCTGCTTCCTAGATGACATACTGGTCACGGGCAGAACAAGAGAAGAGCACCTGAGGAACCTGGAGGAAGTACTGAGCCGGCTGGAGAGTTACGGGGTAAGAGTAAAGAGGACAAAGTGTACATTCATGCAGGAGAAAGTAGAATACCTGGGGCATCTGATAGATAGAGAGGGTCTACACCCCACTGAAGCAAAAGTTGCTGCTATAGGAAATGCTCCTCAACCCAGAAACGTCACAGAGCTACGGTCATTTCTCGGACTGTTAAACTATTATGGCCGTTTCATGAAAGACTTGTCAACCGTACTGCAGCCACTGCATCATCTTCTAAAGAAAGAAGTCAGCTGGAATTGGACACCAGCTTGTGCGACAGCATTCAAAACTGCAAAAGAACAGCTAGTGAAGAGCTCAGTGGTAGTTCACTATGACACCAAGAAACCCCTGAGATTAGCTTGTGACGCCTCCCCCTATGGAATAGGTGCGGTCATGTCACACATGGAAAATGGGGATGAGAAGCCGGTCGCATTTGACATTGACAGAGGCAGAAGGTAAATATAGTCAGATAGAGAAGGAGGCTCTGGCCATAATATTTGGCGTGACAAAGTTTCATAAATACCTGTATGGTCGAAAGTTCAGTTTAATAATTGACCAAAAACCCCTCCTGGCCATTTTGGGACCCAAGTCTGAAATCCCAACACTGGCTGCTTTGCGTATGCAGCGATGGGCGCTGCGACTGATGGCTTATGACTACAGTATAGAGTACAGGACGTCAGCGGAAAACGCAAACGCAGATGCATTATCAAGACTGCCAGGGGAGGGAAGAGATAATACAGCAGAGGAGAACAGCATTTTTTATTTCTCCTTAGTGGATGAGCTTCCTGTGCAGGCTGCAGAGATTGCACAGAGCACTCTAAAGGACCCAGTTTTGTGCAAAGTAATGGAGCTGACTCGCTCTGGATGGCCGAGTCATGTCAAGGATGATGCACTGAAACCATATTTCATCAGAAGAAATGAATTGTCTGTGGAACAAGGATGCATTCTGTGGGGAATGCGAGTTATCATCCCACCAGCACACCGAGACCGACTACTGCATGACCTACACCAAGGGCATCCCGGGGGATGCAAGATGAAGAGCTTGGCCAGGAGCTACCTATGGTGGCCCCAATTAGACAGTGAGATAGAACATGCCGTACAGAAATGTGATGCTTGTCAGAGTGTAAGAAAACTACCAGCAGCAGCACCACTACACTGCTGGCAGTGGCCTACCCGGGTGTGGCAGAGGTTACACATCGATTTTGCAGAGAAGGATCAACATCACTTCCTGGTGTTAGTGGATAGTCATTCGAAATGGCTTGAGGTAATTCAAATGGCAACAACCACAGCAGCAAAAACGATTGAGGTGCTGCGGAGCATCTTTTCTGCCTATGGTCTCCCGGAGGAGATTGTTTCCGACAATGGTCCATGTTATATACAGGGCTATTTATGTGGAATTAAATACTCTGAAACGGAGCTGACTTGTAACGTGTCATTTACTTTCATTTTCTGCCACTGCAAAAACATTACATCCTGTATTAATGCCATACAACTACGGCAACCCCGGAAGGACAAACATAACATCTCCTCCCCCCTTAGAACATTTGTCTTCACCATTTCAAATATGAAATAACATATAAATCATAAGCAATGATCACCTGGACAGTCAGTACATAAACAACCAGTTTTTTTTTTTTTTTTTTTAACACTATACAACTGAAATGAACTTATGAGATGAGAGTAGACTATCTCATCTCATGATGACACCCCTGGGGATTATTCTGCCCCGGATGCTTGGGTGTGTCATTACTACCACATTCATAAGTCCATACGTTTGGGAGGCCGCCGCTCTCTTTCTGGGTAGCGGCGCTCACAGGGAGGGCTGGCTCTCCTAGGGGGTGACAAGACTCCTGCTGGAGATGGAGGCGCCGGCCCCACCGCTACTGCTGGCGGAGAGTCGGACACTGGCACCTCAGGAAGCGAGGTACCCACAGGCGCTGAGTCGGTGTCACCGGAGTGGTCTTCCTGCAGATCTCCAACACCACCCTCAAGAGAGGGAGTAAGTGTCGGGGCCACAGTCTGCAGGAGCTGGTCGACATGTCTCCTCCAGCTGCGACCGTCAGCAGTCTCGACAGTGTATGAAACAGGACCGGTCTGTCTCAAAATGGTTGCGTGCACCCACTGCGGGCCAGTACCATAATTTCTGGCCAACACTGAGTCACCAGGAGCAAAGTTCCTCTCCTTAGCCCGGTGTTCACGTTGCTCAAGTCTGCTTTTCCTGTTGCTTTTGTACAGTGTCTTTCACTGTGAGGGGTTTCAACAGGTCAAATTGAGTTCGCAGGTCTCTCTTGAACATCAAGGTCGCGGGAGAAACCTTGGTGGTGGCATGGGGGGTGTTTCTATAAGTCAACAAAAATCGGTGTAAGCGCTGATGAAAACTTCCTTGTCCTTGGGACGTCTGAAGTGCATGTTTCAAGGTTTGGACAAACCGCTCAGCTAAACCATTAGTAGCCGGATGGAAAGGTGCTGATCTGATGTGCTGTACTCCGTTTGCTTGTAAGAAAGCGGTCATTCCCTCTGACACCAGCTGGGGACCATTGTCCGACACCAGCTGTAGGGGACAACCAAAACGACTGAACATTTCCCCTATTTTCTGAATGGTCTTGTCAGTAGTGGTGGATTTCATGATTGCCACTTCTGGCCATTTGCTGTGTGCATCTACAGCCACCAGTAGCATCCGCCCTTCCACTGGTCCTGCAAAATCCACATGAACACGCTGCCACGGTTCTTCTGGAAACTCCCAGGGGTGAAGGGGAGCTAACTGTGGAGTGTTCCTAATCCTCTGGCATTTGTGGCAGGTCTTGGCTACATTCTCAATCTCCCGGTCCACTCCCGGCCACCAAAAGTAACTTCTTGCTAATTCTTTCATGCGCACAATTCCACTATGACCCACATGGAGCTGTTGCAGTACGGTCTTTCTTAGAGTTGGTGGAATGACCACCCTCCTCCCCCACAGCAAACACCCCGACTGTAACGACAATTCAGTTCTCCTGGAGAGGTACGGCTGAAAACCAGGAACATCACTGCTGGACACGCCCTTCATCACCATGTCTAAGACTCCCGCCAAGACAGGATCCGTACGCGTGGCTTTCTTCACCTGACCAGCTGACACGGGCGCGCCCTCAACTTGGCTGAAGTAAAACACGTCTGCTGTGTTTGACTCTGGTTTGGAAACTGGCAGGGGAGTCTAGACAGCCCATCTGCATTTTGGTGGTGGTCTGCCTTGCGATACTTAATGTCATATGAGTGAGCCGACAACAACATAGCCCACCTTTGCATGCGGCTCGCCGCCAGTGACGGTATGCCTGAGTGGGGCCCTAGGATGGTAGTGAGGGGTCTATGATCTGTAAAAAGGGTGAATCGCCGTCCATATAGATACTGGTGAAAACACCGAACTCCAAAAACAATACTCAGCGCTTCCCTTTCTATCTGCGCGTAGTTGGATTCGGCTTTATTCAGTGTTCGCGATGCAAATGCAATAGGCCTTTCTTCACCATTAGGCAGTATATGGGAGATAACAGCTCCCACCCCATAGGGAGAAGCATCGCAGGCCAGCTGGATCGGAAGAGAGGGGTCAAAGTGTGTTAGCACTCCAGATTTCAACAAGGTGTCTTTTGCTTTCTGAAAAGCCTCCTGACAGACTGCACTCCAGTTCCAGGTTTTGCCTTTACAGAGCAAACTATGCAACGGCTGTAGCATTGATGCTTAGTTGGGTATAAATCTACCATAGTAGTTTAGTAACCCAAGAAAAGAACGTAACTGACTCACATTTTGTGGTGGCGGAGCATCAGCAATAGCGCGACTCTTCGATGGGGCAGTGTGTAATCCGCTTGCATCGATGACATGCCCCAGATATTCACCCGAGGGCTTGAAAAACTCACACTTGGCCTTGCGGACACGAAGGCCGTAGTCCTGTAGCCTCTGGAGGACGGCATCCAGGTTACGCAGGTGTTCTTCATCGGTGGCCCCAGTGCACAAAATGTCGTCAAGGTAACACTGCACGCCCGACAGGCCACTGAGGATCTGGTCCATGGCACGCTGAAAATGGGCGGGGGCAGAGGTAATGCCAAAAGGAAGACGACAGTATCTAAACAGACCTTTTTGTGTTGTTATTGTGAGGTACTCTTTTGAGTCATCTTGGACCCGCATCTGCAAATAGGCCTGGTTCAGATCTATTTTACTAAACTTCTGTCCCCGACTTAGCCCTGCAAACAAATCATCAATGTGAGGGAGAGGGTACTGTTCAGCGGCTAGCACAGGATTTAGTGTCACTTTGAAATCACCACAGATCCGAATTTCTCCATTTTTCTTTGGTACAGGCACAATAGGCGTTGCCCACTCACTAATGGCTACTGGCTCTAGAACTCCACTCGTGACCAGAGCGTCCGGTTCAGCCTCCACCTTGGAACGTATTGCGTACGGCACTGATCTAGCTTTGAAAAACTTGGGGTTAGCATTAGGCTTAATGCTGAGTTTAACTGTGATATCTCTCATATTTCCTAACTCATTCTTGAAAACATCATTGTGCTTGTGCAGAACGGCGTTTAACTCTGTTGCAGTGGGTGATAGCATCTTTACGGCCTGCCAATTTAATTTCAAGTTCTCGAGCCATACTCTGCCCAGGATAGCTGGACAATTCCCTTTAGCCACGTACACCGGAAGTTTCCGAACTTGATTGTTGCTTTCAACATTGACATCAGTCATGCCAACCATTGGCACTGGTTCCCCGAGGTAAGTACTGAATTTTGTGTCTGCAGGTCTCAATGGTAAATGTTGTAGGTGGCTTTCATACACCTGCTCTGACAGAATGGATGCCTTAGATCCTGTATCAATCTGCATACTTATTGGATGTCCTTCTAACAGTGGCTTTGCCCAATAACCATCATCATCCCCATTAACCTTGTTAATTCTCAGTGTGTAAACTCCCTTTTCTGCTTCTTCCTCTGATTCACTAGACAATTCCTCTTCTTGCCTCACAGTGTGAACCGGTCTCTTTTTGTCTTTTCTGGTGTCTTGTCTGTTTCCATATGCTTTCTCTGCTTTATTTTCATTCTTGGTTACTTTACTGGTAGTCTTTTTACTTTGACATACTCGCTCTAAGTGGCCCCGCTTCCCACAGTTATGACAGTCCATGTCTTTACATCTACATGCCGTTGCTAAATGCCCCATTCTGCCACAACGATAACAAGGACCCTGCGCATTTTGCTTGTCTGAGCTCACTGTGTGTACTTTGATGGATGCATGTAGCTGTTGAGCCTCCCTCGAAGCCATCTCCATGGAGACACTAATGCTAATGGCCTTCTCCAAAGTTAGTTCACTCACAGTAAGCAATTTCCTTTGTGCTGCTTCATCTTTAAGGCCACATACTAGCCTGTCTCTTAATGCGTCATTTAGAACATTTCCGAATTCACAGTGTTCCGCCAATTTTCTTAACGCGGCAACAGACATGAGGACTGACTCCCCTTCTTCTTGTTCACGTTTGTGAAATCGGAATCTTTCCGCGATCAATAAAGGTTTAGGGGAGTAATGCTGTGATAAAACATTGACTATATCACTGTAAGACTTATCACCTGGCTTCGTGGGCTGTAACAAATCACGTAACAGGTTGAAAGTTTTCGGTCCCATCACTGCCAGAAACGTGGGCACTACTTTGTCATCAGCAATGCCATTCGCCTTTATAAAGTAATCAAAACGTTCGGAATACGAGCTAAATTGTTCAATATCCTCATCAAAAGTACCAATGTTTCCTATGATGCCTGCCATCCTCTGTGTAATGTTAACGTTCGGTTGTTCGCGATTGTAAATTTCTTCTTCAGAATCAGACATCAGTCATCCTCTCCCCTATTTAAAGTGATGCATACAGACTGTCAAATCCTCAAAACACTCACACTGTCTGCCCGCGTGAGTTAACGTAGTATCCTCGTCGCCACTTGTTATATACAGGGCTATTTATGTGGAATTAAATACTCTGAAACGGAGCTGACTTGTAACGTGTCATTTACTTTCATTTTCTGCCACTGCAAAAACATTACATCCTGTATTAATGCCATACAACTACGGCAACCCCGGAAGGACAAACATAACAGTCCACAATTTGCCTCGCAGGAGTACAAGACATTCTTGCAAAGCAATGGCATAAAACAGACTCTAGTACCGATTTACCATCCGGCCTCCAATGGAGCAGCTGAGCGCGCGGTCCAGACGGTGAAGGCATCACTCCTGAAACAAGTGCTTGATGAAAAGAAACAAAACATCACTATTACAATGCAGCACAGGCTAGCTAACTTTTTAATGTCCTACAGGAGTACACCTCACAGTGTTACAGGCTGTGCACCAGCTGAACTGTTCCTGAAGCGTCAGATCCGGACCAGGTTCAGCATGCTGAAACCAGATCTTGCTCGAGTGGTGGAAAGCAAACAGCAAAAACAGAAAGACTACCATGATAAAACTGCATCCAGTCTGAGACATCTGTCCAAGGGGGACTCAGTTCTGATCCGAAATTTCCGTGGAGGAAAAGAGAGGTGGATTAAAGGAACAGTGGAAAAGAGACTTGGACCAGTCACCTACCTGGTGTGGAATGGCGTGAACCGACGCTCAGTCCACATTGACCACCTGCTGTTCAACCGACCATCCAGTTTGGAGACTTTTGAGTTCCAGAATGAACAATTGGATGTCACCAAAGGCTACCCGGCACCGGGTTACATGGATTTGGGGGAAAGGCACACCTGGAGCAGTAGGTGGTAGCCCGTACTCACCTGAAGCTACACCGTTGCCACAGATGCAGGCTACGGAGAAGCTTGCAACACCCCTATCAGGCTCAGTGGCCTGTGACAAAACAGTGCCACCTGAAAGTCAAGCAGCCACCTCCACTGAGGTGTTGGGGCGTAGGTACCCTGAGAGAGAGAGGGCGCCTCCTAAACGACTGACCTTTTGATCAGTCAGTTCAGAGGAACATGGTTCTAAAAGAGTTCCAGTTAATATACCATTGTGAAAAAGAGTTCCTGAGACTAAATGTAAATGGGTCTAATGATTTGTGTTCATACAACATGTGAAAAAGAGTTCCTGAGACTAAATGTAAATGGGTCTAATGATTTGTGTTCATACAACATGTGAAAAAGAGTTCCTGAGTCTAAATGAAATGGTTTGTGTTGACAGTGATGATCTGAAGGTAGATTGCCGCCACAAGGTTTTAGTTAAATGGAAAAAGTATGAGTTATTATTTGTAGGAACTTCATAGTTTAAGGGGAAGGAGTGTGATATATTGATACCTTTAACAGCCTAGCTAGATCCCTATATTATTAGTAGTTAACAGAGCCATCTAGTGGTGATCTGTTGTATGTTGTAATGCCCGGATGTTGCCCTTGCGTGGCTGTTCTATGAGTTGAAATAAAAGACGTGCAGACGTGTGGAAATGAGCCTCCGAGTCATCTCAGCTATATTAATATATTAAGCTTGCAAGTTAAGGCAAATATATTATATTGTGTCAAATTCGTTTTAGGTTTATGGTGAAAGAAAGAAAAATGTTTTTCATCAGGTGTTCAGTGAAAAGTGGATTTCATTCATAATTACATTTCCATTTATACTGTAGGCTACAAATGTGTGGTCAGTCAATTTTATTCTGTATCCAAATAAAAGAATGTTTGTGTGAGTAAGTGTGTTTAGCCTACAGAACATGAGTATCAGCACTGAGAGATCAGCATTGCTCTGCAGTGAATGAAAAGTTCAGAATGATCACAACAAATGGCATCAGCCCAGCTAAGCCTGCTGGGAGTCTCCAATCAAGGAAAGAGATGGGGATGTGGTGACGTTACCCAGTAGTATCAGAACTCATGACAGCCACTCTGTGTTCTAATTTTTATGGTGCTACATTATTATTAGACTACACCATGATATGCTGGTGGCGTTGAACTCTGTGTGGCAAGTATCTATGATGAGCAGGATAATTTTTTGTCCACCATGTCAATATGGGAGAAGAAGGTTCTTCACATTAGAATCCTGTTTGCCTTATCATGACTTTTTTCATTGGCTGGTAGCCTGGGAGTTCCCATGCTCCTATACGCGCTTATTTCATTTCACTCTGCAAAGCAGCATGGTGACCATGGCCGATTCGTAAACGATGCTTCCGCGACGACAAATGCAATAGGTAGGTCTCCAGACTAAATATCACTTGTGATTTTAGTTTGGCATTTGCCAGGCTAATTGGCTGGTGGATTCTCCTTAATTCAACACCCAGAGAAATTAAACACTATTTTCTGATGTTTATCACTGCGAAATACAGTTCCTATCCAGCTTTATTTGTCTTTTTGTTGTGCTATTGGTATTACTATGCCGAAAAAATTGTTCCAGAATGTTCAAAATACCAGGTAATATGACAGAAACTGGATTTCACCACAATCACTTGGTGAGCAACACATGTTTGAAAATAAATGTTTAAGGTTGTTTTAAGGACATTATCAGACATGCATAAAGCAAGACATTCTGAAACAGAAAAGGGGAGATTCTAAATGAGCCAAATATCCGAGACAGGACCAATTGTCAAAATTTTGGTGTCAATGATTCTATTTCAGCCTAGACACTCCAGAAAAGAGGCTAAACATGCTATGAAGTGAACTTCCCCTTTAAGAAGCAAGTTGGACTTGAGTCGGAGTCCTGGACTCATGTACTGCAAACCTGACACACACACACACACACACACACACACACACACACACACACACACACACACACACACACACCTGTTAGGCGATCACTGCACATGAATGTAAAAGGTGAGTAAACCCTGTGAATGACTTTTTCATGATTAACCAATCAGTGTTCCCCTCTCCAATGCCCCTCCCTCTTTCTCCCCTCATGTACATGAATGAGGAAGTACACCTGAGTGGATCAGACTGTTCAGATGAGTAGAGCAGTGTTACAGACTCTGGGTCATCAGACAGTTTAGCTGGGCAGTCTCAGGGTCATCAGGTGGTTATGATGGACAATAATGTATTTTCGTCATTTTAATATGATACTTGTAGACTGCAGACAGGGTTAAATATTTTGCTTTGAAGTGTTTAAATTGCCTTGAAAGTGAAAGGACAAAAAGTCTTTCTGTAAGGGAAATGGTTTCTTCTTTAGATGTCATTGTTCTGCTTTTCTGTGCCCTGGCGTTCTTGTGGATTCAAACACCCGGCAACTATACAGATGTTCTGCCCCAGTCCGAGGAAACCAGAGGTGTAGGAGAAGCTGTTTGCAGTCTTCACGGAGAAACACTCAAGCTGTTTTGTGACAATGATAATCAGCTTTTGTGTGTGGTGTGTCGGGACTCCAAAGTCCATAGAAACCACCAGATCAGTCCCATTGATGAAGCAGCAGTTGAGAAAAGGGTGAGTTTACCATCGACCTGTTAGGGCACCTTGGTATCACAAAAAGAATAATAAAAATATTGTGACATACACTGAATAATAAGGTCAATACTAACCAGTGGCAGCATAGAAACTTGGTTAGCATTTTTGGTACTGAACTGCACAGCACATTATTCAAAAACAAATGGTTCAGTCAAAAGATTTTTTTTTAAAGACATGCTGTTGTAGTTCAGATATAATATTTATACTGACTAACATTGGTCTTGAAGTTTCTTTTTTTTTAAGATATTTTTTTGGCTTTTTATTAGATAGGACAGTGTAGAGATGACAGGAAACAAGTGGGAGAGAGAGAGATGGGGTGGGATCGGGAAATGACCTCAGGTCGGAATCGAACCCGGGTCCCTGGGGTAATGGTCTGACGCTCTAGCCACTTAGCCATGGCGCCCCCATACTTGGAAGTTTCTGAACACAGAGACAAAGATGCACGCAAAAAAAGAGGCAAAAAGCAATGAATAAAAAAGCATCATTTTTCCCAAAACCACATAAATATGGTCAGTCTTCCTCCTCCTCCCCCAGTGTAACCCTGCTGTCCATTTCAGTCAAAGACACAGAATCTGTTGCTTTTGATTTCACTGTATAACCAAACTGTGAGGAGCGTGCATTGGAAAGGAAGGCAAATAAAGAAATTGCAATCCTGTATAGCCTTTCTCATGTGTGATTGATAGGATGTTTATCACATCACACCTCTTACTGTACTTCCTGTTCCAGGAGGCGCTCAAGGCCAAAGTGAACCCCTTACAGAAGAAGCTGGTGGATTTTGAAGAAGCAAATATCCTCTATCAAAAAACAGCAGAACACATTAAGGCAAGATTTAATGTACTGCAGGCAAATTAGGCAATAGCATCTTATAAAATGGCAGAAATTAAATTTATTTATTATGAATATTATTGTTCCAGACTCAGGCCCAGCACACAGAGAAGCAGATCAAGGAGGAGTTTGAGAAGCTTCACCAGCTTCTACGAGATGACGAGGCAGCCAGGATAGCTGCACTGAGGGAGGAAGAGGAGCAGAAGAGTCAGATGATGAAGGAGAAGGTTGAGAAGATAAATAGAGAGATCTCATCACTTTCAGGCACAATCAAAGCCATTCAGGTTCTGATGAAAGCTGATGACATCACATTCTTGCAGGCAAGATTTTTAAAGTTGACTAATTAACAACAATTTTGGAAAGAATAGATACTTCACCCTTTTGGAAAATTACTTTTCTATAGGGAAAATGTTCTTACATGACACAAATCTTATATCATTGTGTGTTTGGTGTATGTTTTTGTGTGTTTAGTATGTTTATCTGTGAGTATCCACATACATACATTCTCTCTTTTGTTCTTTCCCAGAACTACAAGAGCACAGTGGAAAGGTGAGTGATCTGCCTCCTGTTTCTCTCTTCTCTCTTCTGAACCCAAACCCACAGCAGCACTGACTCCTGCTGTTATTCCAGAGCCCAGTGCACACTACAGGATCCAGAGAGGGTTTCAGGAGCTCTGATCAATGTGGCAAAACACCTGGGCAACCTGAAGTTCAGAGTCTGGGAGAAGATGCAGGGGATTGTTCAGTACAGTGAGTAAAGACACACACCCACACATACACGCACACACACACACATTACATATTCATGCACATACTCACATTCAATCACATGCACAGTCATTCACAGATACACACACACACACACACACACACACACACACAGATACTCACATTACATACACACATACACACACCTTCACAGACATAAATACACACACACACACACACACACACACACACATACACACACACACACACACACACACACAGACATTCACATCAAAGACAATATTGGCATACAGTACAATAAGCCTTAGCAATAGAGTCCATGGGAAATTACCTCTTTACACAAACATACTCACACAAATGGAGATGATGGAATACTGTGGAGATGGAGTGTAAAGCTGGAGAGAGTGATAGAGGCATGGTAAACGAGGGAAGGAAGACAGAGATGGTAAACGAGTGAGAATCTGCAGCAATGTTACTCCCCAATCATTCCACTAACACCCCCCTAAACTCCTGCACAGCTGAGATCCCTTCATACTGATGACTAAAGAGCATTTCACTGTTCCTACTTCTCCTTAGCCTGACATAGCCCGACCATAATACTGCTGTTCATCCGTATTCATGGTCTGGAGGTTCTTTAACCTGACGCGATTATACTGCTGGGAGGAGGGCATTCACTTCTGGTTTGAAACGATTGGACAGCTTGTCTAATCAGCTTCGCTTATTGGCCGGTAGACTCTCTACCGATGTAAACATGCCTCAGAAGACTGTTCCCAGACCATGGATACGGATGAACATTCGTATTATGGGCGGCCTATGTCAGGCTAACTTCTCCTGCCATTACACTTGCTAACACCACTATTAATAATGACCATCATTCATCACATCCCCATCACACATCACTCAGTGTTCAGCTCAGGTGTGTGTTCTTTCTCTCTGCAGCTCCTGTCACTCTGGATCCCAACACTGCACACCCCAAACTCATCCTGTCTGAGGATCTGACCAGTGTGAGACTTGGTGATGTGAGGCAGCAGCTTCCTGATAACCCAGAGAGATTTCATGTGTATCTCAGTGTCCTGGGCTCTGAGGGCTTTAACTCAGGAACTCACTGCTGGGATGTGGAGGTTGGGGAGAACACATGGTGGATTGTGGGTGTGAAGACAGAGTCTGGCCAGAGGAAGGGAGAGTATGATGATGATGTGAGTGGAGAGTTGACTGTGCTTTATAAAGATGGAAAATATTGGGCACATGTTCCACCACAGCCCTCCACTCTCCTCACAGTGCAGCAGAAACTCCAGAGGATCAGAGTACAGCTGGACTGGGACAAAGGAACACTCTCATTCTCTGACCCTGATAGTAACACACACCTACACACACTCACACACACTTTCACAGAGAGAGTGTTTCCATACATGAATGTTAATAAGGGGTGTCCTCTGAGGATCTTACCAGTGAAGGTCTCAGTCACACTAGAGCAGCCCAGCTGATGGAGTCTCTGTCTGGACCAGCACTGAAACAGCACTGAACCTAAGAGAGAAAGGTGGAGATCATGTAGCACTACACACACACACACACACACACACACACACACACACACACACACACACACACACACACACACACACACACACACACATACACACACACACACACACACACACACACACACACACATTGTCATTCTGTATATCTCCAAAGATTCTATATTATATATTGCCAACACTGATGTATGTTTCTTCTGTCCACACTGATGAATGTGTACAGTATCAGAACTGGTCATCATGAGGAGATGAATCTGGAGCACTCTGACCTCATCTGTTAATGACGCTCTTATGCTGTTTTAAATAAATATAAATATGGGTTTTGTGGCAGTGAAAACAGATTTTTAAAGAAAGGAAAATATTGTAAGTATCTTTTATCAGGTGAAATTAAATTGTATTACATGATATACTTTACAAATGAGTCTGTCAGCTGCATATGTTATCCAAACGAATGAGAGTGTACAGTATGTGTGTGAAATGAGTGTTTTCTGAAATTGAGTGTCAGCACTGAGAGATCAGCATTGCTCTGCAGTGAATGAAAAACCAAATTCCGAATTGCTGGCATACAATCACTAAATATGACATTAGTCCATCTTGACCTGTGAGTCTCCAAACAAGGAAAGAGACTTTAGGGGAGGAGATGGTGATTTTAACAGTAATGTTAAACTCATGACCGCCTTGCTGTGTATTTTTAATTGATGCCACATAGACGATGATGATGATGATGATTATTAGGCTATTATTATTATTATTATTATTATTATTATTATTATTATTATTATTATCATTAGGCTTCACTGTGATGATTGCAGCATTACTGTCTGTCCAGTGTGAAAAATCGTCTGTCCAGTGTGAAGAAATGTTTTGTCTCCAGAGATTGGATAGGTATATCAGTGTCCTGGGCTCTGAGGGCTTTAACTCAGGGACTCACTGTTGGGATGTGGAGGTCGGGGAGGGCACAAAGTGGCACGTGGGAGTGAAGACAGAGTCTGGCCAGAGGAAGGGAGATTATGTGGAAGAGGTGAGTGGAGAGTTCTTTGTGTATTATTACTATGGTAAATACATCATTTACTCCAGAAATTGACACTATCTTCTCAGTGGAGCAGAAACTCCAGAGGATCAGAGTGCAGCTGGACTGGGACAGAGGAAAACTCTCATTCTCTGACCCTGATAATAACACACACCTACACACCATCACACACACTTTCACTGAGAGAATGTTTCCATACTTTAATGTTGGTATTGTGTGTCCTATGAGGATCTTACCAGTGAAGGTGTCAGTCACATTAGAGCAGCCCAGCTGATGGAGTCTCTGTCTGGACCAGCACTGAACCAGAGAGAGAGAGATGGAAACCAGAGAGAGAGATTGTGTTCAGTCATGAAGCACTACACACGCACACAAGGATCATGTGTGGTCAAGGATTATGTGTGTGGTCAAGGATTGTGTGTGTGTGTGTGTGTGTGTGTGTGTGTGTGTGTGTGTGTGTGTGTGTGTGTGTGCATGTTTATGTTGTTATATAGGAGAGATATTGCATATTATGATCAACCCTGAGTTTCTTGACCACACTGATGAGAGTATCAGGACTGGTCAGCAGCAGAAGATGAATCTGGAGCACACTGACCTCATCTGTCTGAGTTATTAGCCCCGGTTACATGGTTACATGTCTCATCAGGTTGGTATATTGTGAATGAGCTATTCTGAGTAAAACGTTACTTAGTAGTATCAGAACTCTTGACAGCCATTCTGTGTTCTAATTTTTATGGTGCTATATTATTATTAGGCTACACCAAGATATCATGGTGGCATTGAGCTATGTACAGCTATGTACAGCTGAGCTATGTACAGATGATGTGATAGACATTCATAGTGCCCAATAAATGGCTCTGGACAATCTTAAATGATTCTTCCTCTACAAGAAAATGTATAGGTGAGTCTCCAAACTAAATATCACTTGTGATTATTTAGATAGGCGATAGCCAGACTATGTCAATATGGGAGAAAAAGGCTTTTCACATCAGAATCCTATTTGCCTTGTCATGACTTTTTTTCATTGGCTGGTGGATTATCCCCAATTTCTCACAAATAAAATACTGTTTTCTGATTGGCTGAGAGGGTGTCCTGTTATCTTGGACCTTTATCTGGTAAAATAATTCATCACCTTTCATATTGCCATTCCAATAACTATTCTGGACAATTGCTCTCCCATTAGCAAATGACACTCCCAGTAGGCATTTACTTTATAAGTCGCTTTGGATAAAGGGGCTTATAATGTTCTTTATCCCACCCTTGAAGAAATTTCCCCCAAACTAGAACAGAGATCAACACTAAGTTCATGGGCAAGTCCTTACCAGTATCTGTGGACATGCTGCTACCAGACAGTAATAACAATATATGTCAATAAAATGAAATTTGAAACACGTACTTCTGTCTTCTGTAGTTTCCTCCCCAGGCTATGATGAATAATAAAATAACAGTCCAAATGTTGAGTGTTTGTCTTCTTGAGTTCTGTCTTCTGGTGAGTGTGGTACTGTACTTAGGATGTCCATTCAAGGTTGAGTTTGCATGCTTTGGTCCTGTTTTACATACAGGCTGATAAATAACTGAAGTCCACAGCTGTGTGCTGTGTCACTCACAGATACTCTCAGCTCCCCGCGAGTGAACCTGAATTCTGCAGGAATGGGTTTGCAAAAGCAGAGAGAGAATAAACATTAACATTGAGAGTGTATGGCCTTTAATAAGCACACTGACAAAACTGACAGAACAACTTTTTTTTTTTTTTTTTTGACAGAATGTGACGCTGACCAATCAGACTTCTGCAAATGAAATCCCTCCCTCTGACTCACCTGTCCTGAAGGAGGAAGCGAAGCTCAGTAACAGACAGCAGCTTAGGTCTCTGGCTCTCCTCGACAGAAACTACTGCAGTAGGTTTGTGTAAAATAGATAACGTATCAAAAAGAACCTAATTGTTTTCAAAAAGGGTAAGAAAGTGGCAATTGTTTCTAATCTAATAGAAAGTCACAGGGTTTTGCAGGTCGTGTGTTTTTCTGAAAACAGAAAGTGAAAGTACAGTCTGTGAGGTGACTACAGCCAGGGGTGCTTGAACTAAAATCACTGTCTTGGACTATGGCTTCAAAGCTAGAGGAGGAGATCACCTGTCCTGTGTGCACTGACATCTACAAGGATCCTGTACTCCTCTCCTGCAGTCACAGTGTGTGTAAAACCTGTCTGACGCAGTTCTGGGAAACCAAAGGATCCAGAGAATGTCCAGTCTGCAGGAGGAGATCATCAAAGGTGCAGCCACTGACCAACCTGGCTCTAAGAAACTTGTGTGAAGTGTACTTACAGGAGAGAAGTCAGAGAGGAGCACAGTGCAGTCTTCATGATGATAAACTCAGACTGTTTTGTCACGATGATCAGCAGCTTGTGTGTTACTCGTGTCGAGACTCCAAACTCCACAGGAATCACCAGTTCAGTCCTGTTGATGAAGCAGCAGCTGATAGAAAGGTAGGTTTGAATAGTGAAGATTTCATATAGAATAATAAGTATATTATTCTGCATATCAACTGTTTCTATTTCTGTGACTCAACACTGGGCGCAGCAATCTTGTATCTTGGTAGTGAACCATGCCAAAAACATTGCAAATAATACATTTTGATCAGGAGACCCATCGATGTTTGCTCTGTTTCCATTGGGGCTAGAGCTTAGATCGGGCCTAAAAAATTGAGCCCGACCCTACCGAAGACCGATCATTTTCTGCCCAAGCCCGGCCCGGCCCGAGAGATAACGTGTGATAATGAGCCCGAGACCGATTTAAACCCGACATGTTAAATAGCCCTAATAATGGCCTACGTTTGTAACTGCATGTTCAACAACAATTCCGGATTGATTTACAGACATTTGTTCAGCATATTCTTGAAGCATATTGCCTGTTGACAAGACTTCATGACTGTGTTGAGGTCCACGTCTTTCTGTCATACGGTGTGCTGACACACAGCTCTGCACACCTCTCATTCACTGAGATTAGATAGGCTACTCATTCATTAATTAGACTGTCATGCTGGCAAATCCATGGAAAAAAAAATAACCAGAAGTTTTCTGGCAATAGACGGAGGTTATAATGCGTTGTGCGCTGTAACGTTTACCTTTATTGTATTCAGAAACACCGTAATTTCTCCAGATGTATCCACTTTCACTTTCGGTTCCCACGGGAAAGAAGCACGATTTTACTGTCACCAAACAAACTTGATGTTTCCTTATGCTTTCCACTGGACTGGGTTAATTTTTATTTAATTGCCCCCCATCACATTAGAAGCTTTACAGTATGTTATAGGTCTGATGTAGCGACAGAGCGCAGCTGACAGGTGCTGCTCAACGCTGCGCAGAGCTGTCCAAACATTTTTTTCTATTAATCACCTTAGGCTTAGATAACACTTTTTGCTGAGTTACTTAACCATAATACATACAACCTTACTGGGTGTCACACCATATAGCATCATAGGCTAAATAAATAAAATAAAAAACATATATAAAGCATAGGCCTATTTATGGAACACTGATCACGAGCCCGGCCCGGCCCGAGCCCGATAGAGTGACGGCAAATGTCAGCCCGGCCCGGCCCAAGTTCGGGTAGGGCTCGGGCCGGGCTCGGGCTCGGGCAGCGAATCTAAACTCTAATTGGGGCAATTTCATCAATTTTCATCAGTTGAAACGGTCCCATCACCATGGTCCTCAAATTCTTCTGATTTTCTGTCCAAATATTCTTCAAAATCTTCTATAAAACCAAGTTTTCGTTTTTCAAATTTTCGTTACTTTTTTTTTTTTAGTTTCAGAGGTATGGCTCTTCAAAGATGGATCCAAATGCAGCTTTACAAAATGTTGAAAATCTTTTAAACATTTTTGTAAACCCCTCTCCTCTAAAGAATTGAACACTGGGGCAGTACCATGCTCGTTGTCCAATATCACATTGAAATTACAGTACTTCCTAAAGTTCTGAAAATGGGAGTGAAACACATTCATGATCATATGAGAACAAAAACTTTTTTTGTTGTTGCTTCAGAAGAATAATCTTGGTGTGTTTCCATAAATAATTCATCAATGGTGGAAAGGACTAGCCTGACATAGCCTGCCCACAATACTGCTGTTCATCCGTATTCATGGTCTGGAGGTTCTTTAACCCAGGGGGTCAGGATTTGCCTGATCTTTGCCAATTAGCATTGCACTTCCTTGTCGCCATTTTCCAGAAATTACATCATATCCGTGGTAATGTAATGCTACATTTTCAGCTCATGTGAACGAGCTCCTTGTGCACAAACTTTTGTGGGCGTGCCCAGACTTGCCATCTGTAGCTCATCTCCATTAGTAACATGGGCCCTCATTGGCCTAATAAAATGGAGTCGGAAGTGAGCTCCATGATACGGCATCTTGACAACTGAAAATTTTGTTCGATTTTTGGATGAATTCAGTAGCCTAGCATTCCACATTGGAATGAATGGGAGGCGGGACTTAGTATGTTTCTTCAGATTTATTAATACCTCCATGCTTTAACCTGATGCGATTATAGGGTCGGGGGAGGGCACTCAGTTCTGGTTTGAAACGATTGGACAGCTCCTCTAATCAGTTTCGTTTATTGGTCGGTTGTCTCGCTACCGATGTAAACCCGCCCCTGAAGACCATCCCCAGACCATGAATATGGATGAATATTCCTATTATATGCGGGCTATGTCAGGCTAGGGAAGGACTCATTTTAATGTGATATTAGACAGCTAGACAGGGTACTGTCACAGTATTCAAATTTTTACGAATGGATGTTGTTGCATTTAGAGAGGAGGAGAGGGGTTTAAAAAATGTAGTGCTTATGAAAATTGAATTTTCAGCATGTCATAAGGCTGCTACTACCCATGTTTGAAGAGGCATGTCTCTGATATTTTGTTTATCAAGACATGGAGAAATATTAGAATCAAAATCAGACAAATTTGAGGACCATGGGGTCAAAATCAAGATTTTGGTTTTGAGTTGATATGAATTGCCCATTTACTACTTCTCAGAAAAGTACAATAAGATGGATTTACAATATTCCTGGAATGGATGTGCTTTGGTTTTGTTCATAATTCTCTCTCTCTCTCTCTCTCTCTCTCTCTCTCTCTCTCTCTCTCTCTCTCTCTCTCTCTCTCTCTCTCTCTCCCCCTCCCTTTCCTGGGATTCAGGAGGAGCTCAGAATCACACTGGATCCCTTAAAGGAGAAGTTGGGGGCTTTTGAAAAAGTGAAACTCATCTGTGACAAGTCAGCCACATACATTAAGGTGGTGACCTGTGTCGATCACAAAGATGCTACAGCTTTCAATTCAGACAAATTCTAAAGTGTTTGTTCTTGAACGTAAACATAACTCTAAACCCTTGTCCTTGTTGACTTCTTTCCAGACTCAGGTCCAGCACACAGAGAGGCAGATCAAGGAGGAGTTTGAGAAGCTTCACCAGTTTCTGCGAGATGAAGAGGCAGCCAGAATAGCTGCACTGAGGGAGGAAGAGGAGCAGAAGAGTCAGATGATGAAGGAGAAGATTGAGAAGATGAGCAAAGAGATCTCATCTCTTTCAGACACAATCAGAGCCACTGAGCAGGAGATGAAAGGTGATGATGTCACATTCCTGCAGGTAAGAACTAGCTTGGATGTGTGTGTGTGTGTGTGTGTGTGTGTGTGTGTGTTTGTGTGTGTGTTTCATTTATCGCTCTGAATACAACAAACAAAGACAAACTAAAACAAACAAGAGGAGTGTGGAAATCAGTAAAGCCAGTAACATGTTAGAGCGTTATAGCTTTAGAGCCTGCATGAGTGGACAATGTCATTAAGTGAGTAGCATACAAGAACACAAATGGGAGGGCAAAGGAGGCTCCAAAGGGGGAGGGAAGAAATGCTCTTAACAACATAGAGACATAGGGGGCAGGAATCGCCAAAAATGATGTTGGGCTTTGGCCACACCTACGATGACATGATGCAGACAGGGCCAGCGAATCATCACACAATTTACGAGCCTTGGCACTGTATATGTGTGTGTGTGTGTGTGTGTGTGTGTGTGTGTGTGTGTGTGTGTATGTCTGTGCATGTTTGTCTGGACATGTAAAGAAAATAATAGCTTTTTTGACATTTTCTACTTTCTTCTTTTCCAGAACTACAAGAGCACAGTGGAAAGGTGAGTGATCTGTCTCCTGTCTCTCTCTTCTCTGTGGTTCTGAACCCAAACCCACAGCAGCACTGACTCCTGAATGTTATTCCAGAGCCCAGTGCACACTGCAGGATCCAGAGAGGGTTTCAGGAGCTCTGATCAATGTGGCAAAACACCTGGGCAACCTGAAGTTCAGAGTCTGGGAGAAGATGCAGGAGATTGTTCAGTACAGTGAGTGCAAACACAATAACATCCCTTAATGGTGTTTAGACAATATACAGAAATATGCACAAATACCAAACACACAGAGTTGATACAGTACATGCCACAGAGAGACACAAAAACACAAACACAGTAACTTTGAAACAATGTATGCAATGAACAATTACAACACAGTGGTAAAAAAATGAACAGATTCCAAATGTGATGAGTTTCCTACACAAATACACACATTCAACCCCCACCCACACACACTTACACTACACACACACACACACACACACACACACACACACACACACACACACACCACTATTAATAATGACCATCATTCACACCCTCATCACATATCCCGTGTTCAGCTCATGTGTGTGTTCTTTCTCTCTGCAGCTCCTGTCACTCTGGATCCCAACACTGCACACCCATATCTCATCCTGTCTGAGGATCTGACCAGTGTGAGACGTGGTGATGAGAGACAGCAGCTTCCTGATAACCCAGAGAGATTTGATTACTATGCCAGTGTCCTGGGCTCTGAGGGCTTTAACTCAGGGACTCACTGCTGGGATGTGGAGGTTGGAGCAGGCACATGGTGGAGTGTGGGTGTGAAGACAGAATCTGGCCAGAGGAAGGGAGAGTATGATGATGATGTGAGTGGAGAATGCAGAGTGTATTATAACAATGAGGAATATCTTATCATATCAGCATATGATTCAGACTCTACCACTCCCCTTACTGTGAAACACAAACCCCAGAGGATCAGAGTGCAGCTGGACTGGGACAGAGGAAAACTCTCATTCTCTAACCCTGATAATAACACACACCTACACACACTCACACACACTTTCACTGAGAGAGTGTTTCCATACATGAATGTTGATAAGGTGTGTCCTATGAGGATCTTACCAGTGAAGGTCTCAGTCACACTAGAGCAGCCCAGCTGATGGAGTCTCTGTCTGGACCAGCACTGAACCACAGAGAGAGATATGTAGATGTAGTACTACACACACACACACACACACACACACACACACACACATGTTGTCATTGTATCCCCAAAGATATGTAGACCTATTATATTATGACCAAAACTGATATGTGTCTCCTCTGTCCACACTGATGAAAGAATCAGGACTTGTCAGCAGGGAGAGATGAACCTGGAGCACACTGACTTCATCTGTTCTGTGTTAATGATGCTCTGATTGTCATCAGTCTCTGATGCTGTGGTTGTCAATTTTTTGTCTTGATTTCAGAAAGAAAATAAAATAATGTAGGCTAATAAATGCCTTTCATCATACTCTGTTAAAAGCGCCATTGTATTAATAACTAACATATTCCAGATGTACAGTACACTGTACAAATGTTATCAAAGTAAATGTGTGTGAATGAGTGTGTTTACTAGACATGAGAATGAGAAAGAAAACATTCAGAATTATGCACTCATTAAATATCATCACCCCATCTAGAACTGTGAGTCTCCAAACAAGGAAAGAGATTTAGGAAGGGGAGGTGATTTTAACAAGAATGTCAAACTCATGACAGCCATTCTGTGTCTTTTTAAATTGATGTTACATGAATGATTATTATTATTAGGCTTCACTGTAATGATTGCAGCACTACTGTGTGTCCAGTGTGAAAAATAAAGATTTTATAATCAGGATTGTTTTTTCTCCAGTGATGAATATAGGAATGTCCTATTAAACTGTGGAATCATATTCCCTGCTTAAAGCTATAATCCGGTGTGAATCAACAACTAGCCCTGCTGTTTTATACTGCTATGCGCTACTGAAAGCCCCCTCAACGATAAACTGTGGAATCATATTCCCTGAGGCCGGTAGTCTCTCTACCGATGTAAACACACCCATGAAGACCGTCCCCAGACCATGGATAAGGATGAACATTCGTATTATGGGCGGGCTATGTCAGGCTAGAGTTTGCATGCTTTGGTCATATTTTACATACAGTGTCACTCACAGCACTCTCAGCTCTGTGGGAGTGAACATGACTTCAACAGGAGTGGGTTTGCAAAAGCAGAGAGAAAATAAACATGGACATTGAGAGTTTATGCCCTCAAAGCGCACTGACAAAAGGGACAGAACAACTGATTCTTTGACAGAATGTGACTCTGACCAATCAAACTTCTGCAAATGAAATCCCTCCCTCTGACTCAACTGCCCTGAACGAGGAAGTGAAGTGAAGCTCAGTAACAGACAGCAACTTTGGTCTCTAGTTCCAAAGAGGGTTAAAGCGGAGTATTCCATGATCTTTGCTGGTTCTCCTCAACAGGAACTACTGCAGCAGGTTAGGGGAAAGTAGAAAACATATCAAAAATAACCTAATTATTTTCAAAAAGGGTAAGAAAGTGGCAATGGTTTCTAATCTATGAGAAACCCAAAGGATTTTGCAGGTCATGTGATTTTCTGAAAACAGAAAGTGAAAGTACTTTGAGTCTTTGAGGTGATTACAGCCAGCGGTGCTTGAACTAAAGTCACTGTCTTGGACTATGGCTTCAAAGCTAGAAGAGGAGATCACCTGTCCTGTGTGCACTGACATCTACAAGGATCCTGTTGTCCTGTTCTGCAGTCATAGTGTCTGTAAAACCTGTCTGAAGCAGTTCTGGGAAACCAAAGGATCCAGAGAATGTCCAGTCTGCAGGAGGAGATCATCAAAGGTGCAGCCACTGACCAACCTGGCTCTAATAAACTTGTGTGAGGTGTACTTACAGGAGAGAAGTCAGAGAGGAGCACAGTGCAGTCTTCATGATGATAAACTCAGAGTGTTTTGTCACGATGATCAGCAGCTTGTGTGTTACTCGTGTCGAGACTCCAAACTCCACAGGAATCACCAGTTCAGTCCTGTTGATGAAGCAGCAGCTGATAGAAAGGTAGGTTTGAATAGTGAAGATTTTATATAGAAGAATAAGTATATTAATCTGCATATCGACTGTTGTTATTTCTGTGACTCAACACTGGGCGCAGCAATCTTGTTTCTTGGTAGTGAACCATGCCAAAAACATAGCACATAATAAATTTTGTTCAGGAGATTCATTGATGTTTGCTCTGTCTCCATTTGGGCAATTTCATCAATTGAAACGGGCCCAACACCATGGTCCACACATTTTTCTGATTTTCTGTCCAAATATTCTTCGAGATCTTCTATAAAACCAAATTTTCTTTTTCGTTTTTCAAATTTTCGTTACATTTTTTTTGTTTAGTTTCAGAGATATGTCTCTTCAAAGATGGATCCAAATGCTTAGCTCACTCACGTCAGATGTAGCGCTACGCGCGTTCATCTGATATTCAGCGATAGACGAGATATTTCAGGAGCCAGAAATCCTTGAATCTAACTGGGCAAACGGCTTGTCCATCAATTTAATTGACGTACACTGCAGCCAACCACATCGAAACCAACCAATGACGCTGGTTACGTTAGTTGGATTGGTTGGATTCAAAACAGTTGCTTATTCGCTACGTCACACCCTCTACAGCAGCTCGCGGCCCTGATTGGTCCGGTTAGAGAATAATGGCTTGAAATCTCTCTGATGGGCTTCAACATCAGATCGTTGCGCGGAAGTGCCTTACGAAAGTTACGTAGCGCATGATCTGACGTGAGTGAGGTAACCAAATGCAGCTTTACAAAATGTTGGAATTTTTTTAAACATTTTTATAAACCCCTCTCCTCTAAAGAATTGGAACACTGGGGCAGTACCATGCTCGTTGTCCAATATCACATCGACATTACAGTACTTCCTAAAGTTCTGAATATGTGAGTGAAACACAGTCATGATCATATGAGAACTAAAACTTTTTTTGTTGTTGTTGCTTCAGAAGAATAATCGTGGTTTGTTTCCATGAATAATTCTTCAATGGTGGGAAGGACTAGCCTGACATAGCCTGCCCATAATACTGCTGTTCATCCGTATTCATGGTTTGGAGGTTCTTTAACCCAGGGGGTCAGGATTTGGCCGGTTAGCTTTGCCAATTAGTATTGCACTTCCTCGTCGCCATTTTCCAGAAATTACATCATATCCGACTCCATTTGGCATATGCTGATTGGTTAATGCTACACTTTCAGCTCATGTGAACAAGCTCCCTGTGCACAAACTTTTGTGGGCGTGCCCAGACTTGAATTGAAATTTTGTTCAATTTTGGATGAATTCACTAGGCTAGCATTCCACATTGGAATGAATGGGAGGCGGGACTTAGTTTGTTTCTCCAGGTTTATTAATACCTCCATGCTTTAATCTGATGCGATTATAGGGCCGGGGGGGGGAGGTGGGGAGGCTCAGTTCTGGTTTGAAACGATTGGACAGCTCCTCTAATCAGTTTCGTTTATTGGTCGGTTGTCTCTCTACCGATGTAAACCCGCCCCTGAAGACCGTCCCCAGACCATGAATATGGAGGAACATTCGTATTATAGGCGGGCTATGTCAGGCTAGGGAAAGACTAATTTTAATGTGATATTAGACAGCTAGACAGGGTACTGTCACAGTATTCAAATTTTTACGAATGGATGTTGTTGCATTTAGAGAGGAGGAGAGGGGTTTAAAAAAATGTGGTGCTTATGAAAATGGAATTTTCAGCATGTTATATAAGGCTGCTACTACCCATGTTTGAAGAGGCATGTCTCTGATATTTTGTTTAACAAGACATGGAGAAATATTAGAACAAAAATCAGACAAATTTGAGGACCATGGATTCGCATGGTTGAGTTGATATGAATTGCCCATTTACCACTTCTCAGAAAAGTTGAGATATTAAATGAGATGGATTTGCAATATTGCTGGGATGGATGTGCTTTGGTCCATAACTCTCTCTCTCTCTCTCTCTCTCTCTCTCTCTCCTCCCTCCCTTTCCTGGGTTTCAGGAGGAGCTCAAACTCAAACTAGACCCCTTAAAGGAGAATCTGAAGGATTTTGAAAAAGTAAAACTCATCTGTGATGAATCTGTTTCATACATTAAGGTGGGAATTATAACTTGTTTCAGTCACAAAGAAAGATGCTACAGCTTTCAATTCAGACTAATTCTAAAGTGATTGTTCTTGAACTTAAACATAACTCGTCTAAACCCTTGTCCTTGCTGACCTTATTCCAGACTCAGGCACAGCACACAGAGAGGCAGATCAAGGAAGAGTTTGAGAAGCTTCACCAGTTTCTACGAGATGAAGAGGCAGCCAAGATAGCTGCACTGAGGAAGGAAGAGGAGCAGAAAAGTCAGATGATGAAGGAGAAGATTGAGAAGATGAACAGAGACATCTCATCTCTTTCAGATATAATCAGAGACATAGAAGAGCAGATGGGAGCTGATGATGTCACATTCCTGCAGGTGAGAACTATACAGTTTGGATGTGTGTGTGTGTGTGTGTGTGTGTGTGTGTGAGTGTGTGAGTGTGTGTTGCTGCCTGATCCAGCTCTACTTTCCCCACTTCAGTCAGGACCACTTTGTAAGAAATAGATTTTTTATTACTATTGCATGAAATACATAATTTGGCGGTATGCTCTGTTCTGGGGCCCTCTGCCCTTCCGTGTTCAAACACGGAAAGCCCAAGGCAGGGAGAGCAGCAATAAACCCCCCACTGGGGTACAGAACAGAACAAACATCAATGACAGACATTGATAAGTCAGAAGTATGAGGGGGTTACGGGGAGGAGGTGGGTGGCAAAGTTGCAGAAAAAAGCAGATGGCAGCAGAATAGCAAAGGCAGTTTAAGTAAGCGCTCTGAATTATCTCCGCCAATGAAAGCGGGGCTTGGCCGGCTGGCACTCAGCTGGCACTCAGCTGGCAGTCAGCTGAGCAGTTTGATTGGCAGTCTGCGGGGCCAACCGGGGAAGCTAGCGAGACTCCGTGACCTGCCTGAACTAACGCTGTGCTCCATTTATGGCAAGATATGCAGAGGATTGGGTTTTACAGCCACACACAGTGGCAGAATACGTTAGAGTATTGTAGTTTTATTAATTAATTACATCCTTGGAGACTGTCACCAGATCCCTCCCCATTGTCTTGTCTTTAAACCCTCCTAAATCAGTTAACAGGTGGATCATCTTTTACTGGAGCAACATGTAGACATCAGGGCCAGGAGTTTGCAAAAATGATGTTGGGCTGTGACCACAGCTATGAAGTCACAATGCAGACAGGGCCAGCGGACCATCACACAATTTACGAAGCCGATCTGCTGGCACAGTGTGTGTGCGTGCATGTTTGTCTGGGCATCTAAGGAAAATAGTAGCTTTTTTAACATTTTCTACTTTTTTCTTTTCTAGAACTACAAGAGCACAGTGGAAAGGTGAGTGATCTGCATCCTGTCTCTCTCTTCTCTGTGGTTCTGAACCCAAACCCACAGCAGCACTGACTCCTGAATGTTATTCCAGAGCCCAGTGCACACTGCAGGATCCAGAGAGGGTTTCAGGAGCTCTGATCAATGTGGCAAAGCACCTGGGCAACCTGAAGTTCAGAGTCTGGGAGAAGATGCAGGAGGTTGCTCAGTACAGTGAGTGTAAACACAATAACATTCCTTAATAGTGTTTGGCCAAACAATGGCGTAGATTTGCATATGGACCATAGTGACATGTCACAACCAAAATTTTGGGAAAACAAATAGTCCCTACCAGGGCTTTGAACTGTTATTTTTTTCCAATCGGTTCGTTCCGAACAGAAACGGAATTATAACGTTTCCGGTTTTGTGTTCCACCAATAAATTGACGTTCCCGAACCGGTTAGAACCAAAAAATAATGTTCCCGGAACGGTTAATTTCGTTCCTGCAGCTGTTTAATGCTATGAAACAGCTTCCTCTTCCAGCTTAAACCAAATATAATATTTACAACCATTATTAAATAATAATTATATTCTTAGCCTATTAATAATAATAATAATAATAATAATAATAATAATAATAAGTAAATAGACATACAATTATCTCAAATGTGTTTATTTTTTATTAAGAGAACATTTCCACACAAACTTCACGACATTACAGACAGGTGGTTATGCCATGACAACGGCAACAACAAATTCCAACTGTTGGGGGAAAGGCCGTCCAGTAGGCCTACCGGTAGCCTATTCATACCGTAACAAAGTTTTTTGTTTAGTTTTTCTTAGGCCTACTTGAAATTAGGCTGTATGTATTATCAGGTAGGCCCTATTGTTTATCAACAAACATAGCCTAGGCAATTATAGCCTATAACAGTGGCTCACATTTAACAGTTCGCAAAAAATAAGAACGATTACGATTACGAAGTTACGATTTCCCAACTTTAAAACAGTTGGATAAGGCAACATAAAAGATTGGAAACAGGTATCGGAAAAAAGTACTTGTTTACATTCTTCGAAGTGAGTTCAAGCAATGATTACAACGAAACACAAAAAAAACGTTAACCAAAAGCCAGGTGGTCACAGAAAGATAAAAGGAAAAACACAAAGAAAACCCTACCACTTACTTACTGAGATTGAATGAACGCTTACCTCGCTCGCGTACCCCACGCACAATACGCGATGGGGTAAAGAAAGCAGTGAGTCTTCCGCGTGAAACTAAATATTCTGCACTAACTAACTAAACTTAAAAATGTGCAGAAAATAACCACCGTGGACAAAAAACAAAGGATATCAAAACAGATTAGAAACAACTGAAAAGCAACATGGAAAAAGCAACAAAAAGTGCGGGTGTGCCAGCGTCTGTCCTATCGAAGCGTGAAAGCGGAGAGAGCAACGGCCATCTTGTAAAGGGGCAGGCCTTTTATACTGGTGGGCTGGCGCCACTGATGAACGAACACCAGTTAGAAGTGTAAAGCTCTGCAAGCTCCACCTATATGGGAAATACAGAGGACAACTGCCAGAACCGGCAGGAATTAACAGACACAAGCACTACCCAACACCACGTAACACCCCCACCCTTAAAGAATAAACTGGGGGGTATAATTTTAAACACCACTATAAAGTGCATAAAGTGTAGAAATATATACAAATATATACATATATGAATAAGCAAATAATTAAATAAATAGGAAATTATACTCATCAACTTCCCAGCTGAAACTCTGCCACAGTCCAACTGGGAAATAACAAAAAACATTAGCAGGAAAAAGACAAGTACAATCACCACAGTTATTCATTTTTTTTTTTTAGTTGTACATAATACAACCGGAAAAATTGCGTGAAACACGCTCAAAGAAGTGAACAGATGGCCCACAGGAAAGGCGCGTGGAAAATGCGCGCTGAAGCACATCAAAGACACGCACGGGACAGGAAAGGAAAGAACGGAGCTCACGACGGATAATGTAACACGGCTTCAATTTTAGCATGCACCGGACGCACCTCACCGCCACCAACCACTTTACCGAGGTAGACAACTGAGGCACGGCCAAACTCGCACTTAGCGAGATTAATGGTGAGATTTGCAGCAGACAAACGCTCAAGAACAGCTTTAAGATGGGATACATGTTCTAACCAGGTGTCACTATGGATCACCAAATCATCCAAATAGGCCTCACAATTGGAAATGCCAGCCAAAACATGATTGACAAGCCGCTGAAAAGAGGCAGGAGCGTTGCGAAGTCCGAAAGCGAGGACAGTGTATTGGAGAAAACTGTCGGGTGTTACAAACGCTGAAATCTCCTTCGCACGCTCAGACAGCGGGATTTGCCAGTAACCCTTCAGGAGATCTATTTTACTGACGAAACGAGCAGAGCCAATGCGATCCACGCAGTCATCCATGCGTGGCAATGGAAAACTGTCGGGCTTGGTAACCGCATTAACTTTGCGAAAGTCTGTGCAAAATCTGTACGTGTTATCCGGCTTCGGGACTAAGATACATGGAGAACTCCACGGACTGAAACTCGGCTCAGCAATGTGATTTTCGACCATGAACTGGACTTCTTTTTGAAGCTGTAAACGTTTCAATGGGTTGGCGCGGTATGCATGCTGTTTAATAGGCCGACTATCCCCAACATCAATGTCGTGAGTGATTACGGTAGTGCGGCTAGGAACATCGGAAAATAATTCCCCGAAAGCATGGACAAGCGCAATTAAATCTTCACGTTCGGGTGGAGAAAGATGTGAAAAATAAGAATTAAGATCAGCAAGGACCTCCGAATTCTTTAAACGGCCCACAATTACCTCCACCGAGGGAGAGCGAACGCCCGCCTCCTCACACTGAGAAGAGGGAAGTCCACCCACCTGTGGTGCTGAAACACACGGGGTCACAGCCAAGGGCAGCGCAGCAACAGGTTCAGCACCGGCCGTAATGGACAGCGACACGGCTTGACTGATCGCGCTGTCAGAGAGCACACACGCGCTGTCAGTACTGGGCATATTTTTGACTTCGCTAGGAACGTCACGTTCGCAATAACGTTTTAACATATTGACGTGACACAACCTAGACTTTTTCTGCTTGTCAGGAGTGGCGATGACATAGATCACATCACTGACTCGTCACTCAACACGATATGGGCCGGTGTAACGCGCTTGAAGAGCTGAACGAAGAAGAGGAAGGAGAAGCAGTACCTGATCGCCAGGCTGGAACTCACGCACAACAGACTTTTGATCATAGCGTTGTTTCATGCGTTTCTGTGAAATTTCAAGGTTTTTTTTGCCAGTTCACAAGCACGGCTTAACCTAGAACGAATCTTGGAAACGTAATCTGAAAGACTGCAGTTTAAAGGTTCCTCCTCTAACCATGACTCTTTTAAGAGCTTCAAAGGCCCACGGACATTGTGACCGAACACGAGTTCAGATGGACTGAAACCCAGCGACTCTTGGACTACTTCACGCACGGCAAACAACGCAAAAGGAACACCCTCATCCCAGTCACGCGCATACTCGAAACAGAAGGAGCGCAGCATTGTTTTCAAGGTCTGATGGAATCGTTCCAGGGATCCCTGACTCTCAGGATGATACGGGGTGGACGTAACGTGTTTTATGCCTAGCTGTTGCATAGCCTGTTTGAACATTTTGGACGTAAAATTAGAGCCGCGGTCAGTTTGCACGATCTTTGGGAGGCCAAAGAGGGAGAAAAACACCACTAACGCCTTGATGATGGCAGGGGTGGATATAGTACCCAGCGGTATGGCCTCAGGGAAACGAGTGAGCGTGCACATGATAGTTAGGAGATACTGTTTACCAGACTTCTGTTCTAGGCAACTCACCAACGTTATCAAGAATCACGTGTTCAAACGGCTCCGACATGACAGGGATCGGTTTTAAAGGAGCTGGCGGTATAAGCTGATTAGGCTTTCCAGTAATTTGGCATACGCGGCAAGTTTTACAATAATTTGCCACATCGCTTTTGAGACCAGGCCAAAAGAAATGGCGCAGAATGCGGTCAGACGTTTTATTTATGCCTAGATGGCTGGAAAAATGATTATCATGCGCCAAACGCAGTACATCACTTCGTTAGACAGAGGGCACAACGATCTGATTAATCACACGCCAATTATCTTTAGCAGAGGCCGTTAGGGGTCTCCATTTGCGCATCAGAACTCCATCTCGAAAATAATAGCCCTGAGACAGACTCAATGTCTCTTTCAGACACAGCGTCAGCGAGCAAAGGCGAGAGGGAGATATCATTCTTCTGTTGAATGATTAGTTGTTCGCGACTGAAAGACGTTTTTGAAATGCACGGTAGCCTAGATAGTGAAACAGATTTGTTTGTTTTCCCAACACTATTTTCAGGCAAAGGACGAGCCATAAACGTATCGCACAGATCCACTAGCTCATCATCGCATTCATTGGGCGTCTTGTTGGCTTTTTGTGCCATGGCGCGCGTAACAATATTTGCGAGGAAAACCTCAGGGAAATCCACGCTTAAATTGTCAGGACCAGTTTCAGGAGAGACAGTAACGACCAGTCTTGGGAAAACGACGCCTCCCATAATATCATTACCAAGCAAAATGTGCACATTTTTGACTGGGAGAGAAGGGCGCACGCCCATTTTAAATTTACTGGACACTAGATCTGAGCTGAGCGAAACCTCATGGATGGGAACATTAACAATGCCCATCTCAAAGCCCTGAACCAGAACATTTTCACCGGTGTAAGAGACCTCACTAAAAGGCAACACACTCTCCAAAACGAAACTCTGCGAGGCTGCAGTGTCACGAAGCACTTTAATCGGTGTACTTTTATTTTGCGTACCCGGCAAGGTAATGAACGCATCCGTAATAAACGGAGCAAATGCCTGACATTGTTTCTCGTCTTTCCGAGACGTCGGGGGAAGCGCAGAAACCAAACAATTGGCATCACCCTTGTAGGTAGTGGACGGAAAAATTTTACGCTTTAGTTTAAAGCAATTCGCGGTAATATGCCCCCGTTTTTTTACAGTGTCCACAATAAATCTGATCTCTTGGACGTGAAAATTTCTTTTCATTGAAATTTTGGAGGGGATCAGCTACGGTTTCGTTAACAGGCTTAAAGACCTTTGAGGCGCAACATTTTGAAACTTAGGAGGATAAGAATTCGTGCCTTTATGGGCTAATACGTATTCGTCTGCCCTAACAGCAGCGTCGGATGGTTTTAAATCCTTGTGCTCACCCAAATAGGTAGCAACGTTTTTAGGGAGACAGTTTTTAAAATCCTCAATAATTATCAGGTCGCGGAGTCCCTCAAAGGTTGTTATATTTTGCGAGCTAATCCATCGATCAAATAGAACCTCTTTTTCTCAGACAAACTCGACGTAAGACAATGACTCTGTTTTCTGATAATTGCGATATTTATGTCGATAAGCCTCAGGGACGAGCGAGTACACACGTAAAACGGCTTCCTTAACTTTATCATAGTCAGACGCATCATCCAAGGACAAGGAGGAATAGGCCTGTTGAGCCTTGCCCTTGAAAATACTCTGCAACATGATTGTCCATACATCGCGTGGCCACTTCATAACCGTAGCAACCCTCTCGAAATGCGCAAAAAATTTATCAACCTCACTTTCATTAAAAGGAGGCACGAGCCTAATGTTGCGCGTCACGTCAAAGTGATCTGATGGAATCACACCGGATTCCCGAGCCTTTAACTCCAGCTCTTTTAAACGAATAGACTGGTGTAACTCCAAGTCTTTCATTTTAAGTTCGTGTTCTCTCCGCTCCCGCTCACGAATCATTGATCTATCTGCGTCGAGCTTAGTTTTCTCGCGCTCCCAGTCTATCTCTTTCTCTCTTAACTGTAGACGGCGGAATTCAAGTTCATTCTTAGATATTGTAGGCGAAGCCGCTGACGTAGCTGGCGTAGCTGGATTTTCGGCAGGAGAAGTAGGAAGTGTGCCAGGCTTTAAGCCTTCACTAGGCTCATCGCCGCCGACACTTATTACACCCCGAGCAGACAAAGTTTCAGTTAAGAACTTTAACAGATCAGCTTTTGCGGGACTGCCCGTAACATAAATTTTATAATGGCCCGCGATCATAACTAGTTGGTCGCGAGTAACACTTTGAAGGACGTCCAGCGACGGAGAAACAACAAAGTCCTCAAGACTAAACATGGTGGAGCAGCGAGAGAATAGACAACGAAGCAGTAGATGAGAAAAAACACTTATAAGCGCAAAAGGCTAAAGTGAAAAAGACAAAGCTTGGCACACCCCAAAAAATTTGGTGAGAAAAAAGCACCAAATCAATGCGCACTTTACAGAATAGAAAAAATCGTCAACAAGAAAAACTATCGAAAAGGAACACTCCCGGACGAGCCCCCATTTTTATGTTACGATTTCCCAACTTTAAAACAGTTGGATAAGGCAACATAAAAGACTGGAAACAGGTATCGGAAAAAAGTACTTGTTTACTTTCTTCGAAGTGAGTTCAAGCAATGATTACAACGAAACACAAAAAAACCGTTAACCAAAAGCCAGGTGGTCACAGAAAGATAAAAGGAAAAACACAAAGAAAACCCTACCACTTACTTACTGAGATTGAATGAACGCTTACCTCGCTCGCGTACCCCACGCACAATACGCGATGGGGTAAAGAAAGCAGTGAGTCTTCCGCGTGAAACTAAATATTCTGCACTAACTAACTAAACTTAAAAATGTGCAGAAAATAACCACCGTGGACAAAAAACAAAGGATATCAAAACAGATTAGAAACAACTGAAAAGTTAGCCAAAAATGGAAAAAGCAACAAAAAGTGCGGATGTGCCAGCGTCTGTCCTATCGAAGCGTGAAAGCGGAGAGAGCAACGGCCATCTTGTAAAGGGGCAGGCCTTTATACTGGTGGCTGGCGCCACTGATGAACGAAAACCAGTTAGAAGTGTAAAGCTCTGCAAGCTCCACCTATATGGGAAATACAGAGGACAACTGCCAGAACCGGCAGGAATTAACAGACACAAGCACTACCCAGCACCACGTAACAGCCTACCTTGCATTTTTAAACAAACAAAAAAAGATGAGTGACTGACAGGCCTAAGAGTAATTGCCTTCCACGATGCAAAAAATATGGCTAACAGTAACAGCCAATGATAATAATAAAAACATAAAAATAAAAGAAATCATGTAGCCAGTCACAAAAGCAGAAGACTCCCCGTCTATCTGACGTTAATTAACAAGACGGAAAGCAAATGGGTCGGCCTACATTCCAAATAGTTTATTCAAGCGAATGAAAAGAATGTCTTCCAGCATTTTGTCATTCAGGGACGACCTAAGCGGAGAAAGAATAAACTTCAAAGATGAAAATGCGCGCTCCACACTGACTTGGGTCACGGGGAGCGCTATGACGGACATAGCGAGTTTGTGCATATCTGCATTTGAAGCGGCCATGGACGCCCAATAACGAAGAACATTCTCGGTGCGCTTTAAACGCGCTTCTCTGCAATAGGCGTCTAACAACGATGCAATGGGAACTCGGCCCTTTTGTATGACAGTGGTTTCTCTTTCTTTTGCCATCAGCAGCTTCTCAATTTCGTCATCATCTTCAGATGATGATGATGAACGCTCAGCTGCGCTGTCTGTGGAGGCGGCGGACAGGTTTTGGATCATATCCCAAGTGCGGCACAGGTGTAATTTCGCCATATCAGCCTGATTATCTGTCAAAAACAGCCTGTACCTAGGGTCGACAAATAAGGCGGCCACGAATGCATCATTTTCAAACAGTGTGTGTTGACGTGATTTCATGCACTGGACCAGTCGTTTGGCAAAGGGGCTGTCGATTTTGTCGGTATCTAGCACACACTTAAGCCACTGGCCGTAAAAGTCACCTGCGGTAAGCTGTTCTGATTGGATGCATTTGGTTGTAATTTTTGCAGGTTTCAACACATTGACTACATTTGAAATGGCCTGCCACTCGGGTTCACTTAAATGCAGCTCATTGACAGTAGGCGACATGTCATCACAAAATGATCTGAGCTCGCAAAGTCGCTCTAGCATGTCGTGTGTAGAATGCCAGCGCGTGGGGCAGTCGACTATGGCCCTCTAGTGGCCCATTCTTTTAATGACGGCCACAACATTTGGAGTGCGCAACTTTTTAGCAACACGGCGTGCTTTAGCAATGACGTTAGACACCCCCTTCTCTTTCAATGCATCATCAACTGCTAGTTGTAAAGTGTGTGTTGAACAACGCACGCTGTGCAAGATCTTCCCCTGATCAACAGAATCAATTTCAACATAAGGATCTCTCCCCGTGTCAGCATCCGTGTCTGCACCAGTACCCTCTTCGTCATTGCCTGTTGCTTGCAGGTCGGACAATAGTTGCACTGCCTTCTGCATGTTGGCACCGTTGTCCGCAGTGATAGAGTACACCTGCTTCAGACTGATTTTGTACTCCTCCAACACCTCCTGTACCACAGAAGATATGTAGGAGGCCAGTATGTCTTTCGCACAGTTCTCGAACAGCCAATGTCCGTAACACAATGCTTTCTCCTTGTGCATATTGCACATTAATCCCCAAAACAGAGCGATCTCTGCAAGTGGCACCATCGATTTTCAGCAGGATAAGCCTGCCACTAAGCTCATCGATCAATTTTCTCCTTTCGCTGTCAGCGAGTGTTGTGACCCTCTCGCGAATGTTGGCTGAATTAATTGTGAAACCATTTCCAATTGCTTGTTGTAGGGGGTCTATTATTTTTCTAAAGCCAGTGTCTTCCATTAAGGAAAACGGTCTACCGTTCACGGTGACAAGCTCCGTACACGCATCTACCAGAGCGTCTGATGTAATGGGTACGTGGATCAATTTTGGCTTCTTCACAGCAACCTCATCTAAAGTTCTTTGAGACGGGCCAGGTCTTTTTTGAGAGTTAGCAGTAGAATTCGTAGGCCGTAACAGGTCCGGGTGAATCCTTTGGATATGCCTCTGCAAGTTCCCTGCGTGGTTGCCTGATATTTGGGCTCCACATCCCTCAACGCTGCACTTTGATTTGTTTGTTGCTGGGTCGAAGGTAAAAAGCTGGCGATTTGGATTCTCAGCATGTCTTCCCATCTACACAAAGAGAAAAGTTGCCACAAATGAGAAAGATATTCCGTTTAGTGTTAGCAAGAATAGATAGCCATGGGCATCGGGAAAACAGAGGTGTTCACTTTAGCCAACTGTTCGCTAGTTTAACTAACGTGGAGTTGACAAATATAGTGATTGATATTGTGTTTGTAATGATTGTTTTAATTAACGATGGGTCGTAATTTACCTCTTGTTTAAGATGTGGGGTGAAGACTTTTTAATCCACCGCTCAATCTCCATTCAGTCAGCGATTCCTCCAGGAATGGTTTGGGAGGGAAGGGAACTTTGACTCAGCGAATGTGATGTCACACAGGTGAACCGCAGCCGCGCGCAGGAAAATAATTAGTTTTTTTTTTTTTTTTTTAAAGTTAATTCTAAGGCAACACAAACTTTGAGGATCGAAATAAAACCGGTTTTAACCGGTTACCATTATTTTTAAATAAGTGTTCCTGTTCCAGAACATAAAAAATAATAACGTTTCCGGTTTCGTTTCCGTTCCATGTAAAAATTCAAAAAGTTTCCGGTTTTCGTTTTCGTTCCTTGAACCGGTTCAAAGCCCTGGTCCCTACCAATATCTAGCATTTTATTTTGACATGACAAAAGTTACAAATTTATTTGCATATTTCTTGCGAACACTATAGTATACTTTTGGTAGTTATGTTTAGTTTTTTCGACGTGCCAGCATTCTGCAACCCAGAACAGGAGCACGAGAGTTGTTCATGCTGCAATTTCATCACATGGACGTAAACAAAGCGAAACCTACTGAGACAGATAGCAGACACGGGGGATAAGTCTCTGGTAAGCTACTAGCTACAATAGAGAGCACGAAGATCCGGACCTCTGCAAATTTCTTGGAGCCGAAAATAAAATTGGTTAAACAATCATGGGCACTGCAATTTATCTATCTATTACAGCATGCGCGTTGCCGCTGCAATTAATATGCGAGTGACATGGTTTTCTTTCACTGTCTTTTGGAAGCTTTATGGGTATATCTGCTATTACAATGGAGGGAGGTATTTGGTATCAAATTAATAGACAGCCAGGCCTATCCATTGGTATTACTTGTAACTGCACTACCTTGAGATTTAAGGGTTCAATTTCAGTGTAAAGGTTCGTCAACCTTTTGACGAGAGAAATATCTATTACAGGTTACATTATAGGCTAAACTGTGTTTAGTTGGCTGACTGGGGTTCTATCTAATCTAACCAATAACTTGCAAAATCACCACACATCATGATATATGCTAGACCTATAATAGTAGCCTAGATCTGTGTGATGTGTAATTCACTCTCATTCATAAGATACATTTACAGCCAACACTATTTATGGAATCACACAAACCAACCCAATAGACATCATAAGTAAAAGCACAAAATTTATAATATTAGTTATTATTAGGCTACTGTTGTTTGCAGACAGCCTTCTTTATTGAACAACATTGTCTCCATTGTCTTCACAGTATTTTTGGTCCAGGCTATTCTTACATAGGCTAGGGATAAACTTTATTTATAAATTGAGTAATAGTAGATAGTAGTAGAATAACACCCTTGTGGCCAAATATATGGAAATATGCACAAATACCAGACACATACAGTTGATACGGTGCATGCCACACAGAGACAAAAACACAAACACACAGTAACTTTGAAACAATGCATACAATGAACAATTACAACACCGTGGTAATAAAATGAACAGATTCCAAATGTGATGAGATTCTTACACAAATACACACATTCAACCCCCATCCCACACACACACACACACACACACACACACACACAAACACATTGCACACACTCATACACACATTCTCTCAGAGACCCTCTCTCACATACACACTTACACTACACACACACACACACAAAGAAAGGGCCCTATCATGCACAGGTGCAATGTGCCTTCATGAATGGTGCAAGATGTCTTTGCTATTTTCAGGTGAGCGCATGATTAATTTACCCGCCAAAGATACACATTGTCTAAATCAGGGGTGGCCAACCAGTCGGAGACCAAGAGCCACATATCTGTTACCTCACTCACGTCAGATCATGCGCTACGTAACTTTCGTAAGGCCTCCGCGCAACGATCTGATGTTGATGCCATTGGGAGGGATTTCAAGCCCAATATTTCCTAACCGGACCAATCAGGGCTGCTGGCTGCTGTAGAGGGTGTGACGTAGCGAAGAAGCAACTGTTTTGAATTCAACCAATCCAACAAACGTAAACCAGCGTCATCGGTTGGTTTCGATGTGGTTGGCTGAAGTGTACGTCAATTAAATTGATGGACAAGCCGTTTGTCCAGTTAGATTCAAGGATTTCTGGCTCCTGAAATAAATCGTCTATCGCGGAGGATCAGATGTTCGCGCGTAGCGCTACATCTGACGTGAGTGAGGTAAACATATCTGACTATCTTACAGCAAAGAGCCACATCGGCACACGGGCACATGAACATGTTACTACTACTACTACATTACCCATCATTCTGACACACATACATACACACACACCTCCAGTGAGATGAATTGTACAAGTCACACACCAACAGAAATGTACCCCTAGAATAGTTAGCCCACTGGCCAGCAACATCATACACATGGGCACACACCCCCAACCATCTCTTCCTCACACACACACACACACACACGAACATGCACATAAACACACACACAAGCACGAACTTTGACATGAGTGTAAGAGCCGCATGACTCCGGGCAAAGAGCCGCATGCGGCTCCCGAGCCACAGGTTGGCCACCCCTGATCTAAATAGAAAATGACATCCAAGATCATGGAATACTGAAGATAGCGCAACATAATATGTTTCAATGAGATCAAACCTGACTAGTTCCAGTCTGTATAAGTGCATTACATTAAAATAGCCGCACTTGTGCTTCACACTGGTGAGAATGTGCTACATGTATAGATCATAACTATTTACGCACATTCAGACTTGCACACACACACACACACACACACATACATGCACACACACACACACACACACACACACATACATCATACAGTACATTCATATAATCATCATACATATATTGACATTCACTCACACTTCACAGACAGATACACTCACATTCGCACAGACGCACACACACACACTTGCACACAATATTGTCATACGATACATAAGCACTAGCAAAGAGAGGCCAAGGGAAATGACCTCTATACACACACATACTCACACATTGGATGGATTGCTGTGGAGATGCAGTGAAAAGCTGGAGAGAGTGATAGAGATGGACATGGTAAACGAGTGATGGAGACAGAGATGGTAAACGAGTGATGTTAAGCGAATGAGAATCTGCAGCAATGCTACTCCCCCATCATTCCACTAACACCCCCCTCTCCTGTGAGTAAACTCCTGCACAGCTGGGATCCCTTCATACTGATGACTAAAGAGCATTTCACTGTTCCTACTTCTCCTGCCATTACACTTGGTAACACCACTATTAATAATGACCATCATTCACATCCTCATCACACATCACTCAGTGTTCAGCTCATGTGTGTGTTCTTTCTCTCTGCAGCTCCTGTCACTCTGGATCCCAACACTGCACACCCACGTCTCATCCTGTCTGAGGATCTGACCAGTGTGAGATATGGTGATGAGTGGCAGCAGCTTCCTGATAACCCAGAGAGATTTGAGTATGCCAGTGTCCTGGGCTCTGAGGGCTTTAACTCAGGGACTCACTGCTGGGATGTGGAGGTTGGAGCAGGCACATGGTGGAGTGTGGGTGTGAAGACAGAGTCTGGCCAGAGGAAGGGAGAGTATGGTGCTGATGTGAGTGGAGAGTTGAGGGTGTCTTATAAAGATAGCAAATATACAGCACGTGCTCTATTACAACCTGATACTCTCCTCCCAGTGAAGCAGAAACTCCAGAGGATCAGAGTGCAGCTGGACTGGGACAAAGGAAAACTCTCATTCTCTGACCCTGAGAATAACACACACATACACACTTTCACACACACTTTCACTGAGAGAGTGTTGCCATACTTGAATGTTGATGAGGGGTGCCCTCTGAGGATCTTACCAGTGAAGGTGTCAGTCACACTAGAGCAGCCCAGCTAATGGAGCCTCTGTCTGGACCAGCACTGAACCAGAGAGAGATGGAGATCATATAGCACTATACACTATGTGTGTGTATTCATGTTGTCATTCTGTATCCTCAAAGATACTGTAGCCTATGTATTATATTATGATCAACCCTGATGTGTGTTTCCTCTGTCCACACTGATGAATGTATCAGTACTGGTCAGCAGGAGATGCATCTGGAGCACAATGACCTCATAAGTTTAGTGTAGGAAAAGGTATCTATGGAGTGCTGCAGGATATAACTGACACCTGGTGCTCTTCGGTGCAGGGATTTCAGAAATAGTTTTAAAAGAAGTCCGTTCCGAGGCACTCAGGATGCAGTATAAAAAATTTTTATTGGGCTACAAAAATTGGCAACACGTTTCGGCCTTGGTCGAGAACCAATCAACTTTGAGCAACTCCAACGGCTCTCAGTCTTGCTCAAGCAATTCCCTTTGCGTCACATACATCAGAGGAAAGAGTGGTGTGATCGGTTTTGCTTCGGCACCACATTTTCTAACATCGGCCAGTAGAAAACCGAGGCATTTCAAGGAGGCGGGCCAACCATGCGCTTTGAGAAATTTTGCTATACGGGCTCTTGGTCAGACCAAAGTCTCGTAGAGCTTTGAAAGTCAATGGCAATCAGGCTAATTATCATCTGTCTCTGAGGCTGTATTTGTCAATTTATTGTCTGGGTTTCAGAAAGAAAATAAAGTAATGTAGGCTGATAAATGCCTTTCATCATATTCAGTTAAAAGTGCCATTGTATTAATAACTAGCATATTTCCAGATGTATACGGTACAAATGTGTGGTCTGTCAGTTATATATGTTACCCAAATAAATGTACGTGAATATGTGTGAATGAGTGTGTTTACTGAACATGAATGTCAGCGCTGAGAGATCAGCATTGCTCTGCAGTGAATAAAAAACACATTCAGAAATATACTCATTAAATATGACTTCAGTCCATCTAGACCAAGAGTCTCCAAACAAGAGACTTAGGGGAGGAAGTGGTGATTTTAATAGTAATGTCAAACTTATGACAGCCATTCTGTGTCTTTTTAATTGATGCTATATACTGTAGATGATGATTAGACCTATTATTATTGGGCTTCATTGTGATGATTGCAGCACTACTGTGTGTCCAATGTGAAAAGTAAACATATTCTAAGCAGGATTGTTTTTTTTACAGTGATGAATATAGAAAATTGTTGAATCATTCCCACGATAAGCTTGTTGTTCAGGCCTATGTGTTTCGGGTGTCATGGGCATGGGTTTCAAAGACTGCAATGTAGCTGTTTCTTTGATGCACCAGGCCAAAAACTGTCATATACACATTGATTGTATGAATGTATTCTGTATTTGTATAAAGAGGGAGACAATTGTTTGCATTTATTTATTCACATAATTTAATTTCATTTTATAACCGTGAGATTACGCCCCAGTCCAGTAGCTGGCAGTAGCACACTTAGCACACTGTAAGCTGCCATTAAACTTAACCGAAGAAGAAGAAGCTGCCACTCCTCAACAGACATTCCTACAGTAGAACTAGATGAAGTTGTTTAAAGAAAACTTGTGGTAAAATTAAATAAAAACACAGAGATGATTCAGAAATCGATTTAGATTTTCCCTGACCTGAAAGTGACAGTAACATTATAGTCAATGAGAACAAGAAGGACACAGATCATCTGACAATGAGCAGCATAAATCTAGACTGCAGTCTTCCACTGTGTATCTGCTGTATCATAGACTTGCAACTTGCACTTTCATAGTCAGTCTACCAGTAAATTGATATTATTTAGCTAAATCAGTAATGACTTACAGTACAGTATAATTATGCAGTGTCATGCTGAATCACTTGTTATATTCACTGTTCTATGTTAGGCTAATATATTCTTTCATGTAGTGTTCTGTGTTTTATGGTCAGTTATGTGTATTCTGTGGTCATTTGTGTTTCAGGAGGATCCCAATACCAATCTGGTGCCCTTAAAGGAAAAGCTGAAGAATTTTGAAGCAACTAAAACCAGGATCCAGAAACCATTTCAGGAGCTCTGATCAATGTGGCAAAGCACCTGGGCAACCTGAAGTTCAGAGTCTGGGAGAAGATGCAGGAGATTGCTCAGTACAGTGAAAACAGAGGTGGAAAAAGTACAGAAAAATTGTAACTAAGTAAAAGTATCTTTACTTTGCATAAATTCTACTGAAGTAAAAGTAAAAGTAACCAACAACAAATCTACTCAAGTAAAAGTTAAAATTACTTCATTTAAAATGTACTTAAAGTACAAGTTACTTAGTTACTTTCAATTAAGTAAGCGATCTTGCCCACTCTAGAATCTTTGGTAACCACAATCAAACTCGTTATGAATGAATGAATGTATGTTTGGTCAATGACATTACAGTAACTGTGTAGTGGCTGTTTAAAGCCCCCTTTCTCACATTTCTAAAAAAACAAATGTGTACAGTATGTACAGTCAGTGGTTAAAGTGGAATTTGGCAGGAGGGGGAACTCTCATATTTTGTGTCGGCAAAAACTAAGAAGAATGGGATGATATTGTTAATTTATCTGAGGTGCCGTTACTGCGTTCCCCCGCTTTCCCCCCCACTTTAACCCCTGCGTACAGTGTTATTTACAAGTAATACAACAGCTACTGTACATGGCATGATTGAGAGAGCACTTACATTGGCCTACATGCCAATCACAATCCATAAGGTTTTCTGTTTTTTAGATAAGAAATGTGTAGGTTAGGTATCAAACTTTAATCTCATTCTGACCAGGCAACCGATCCAGATAACAGTGACAGTAATCAGTACAGTGAGCTCACATTTTATCAGGGTGATTTGTTGTGCTTGAGAGTGCTAGAATAAGGTAGCTGACTAGCTTTGAGATTTTACATATTGATTGTAGGCCTACTCGGGCTACCCTAAACCTGGCTAGACTCAAATTGACCTGGACTGAAGCAATGGTTATACTGGCTGACAATATTCCTTGGCCAAGGATTTCCTTTGCTTTTGAATTAATCACTTCCACAGGTTGCTTGGCTATTGTAAACATTTACAAGAAGCAGGGTGAGCTTTAAGCTACAGTAAATAGTCTGTATCAACTTTCGGTTCAAGCCAAATGTTTTTTTCCTCACATTGATTTTTTTACTCAGTAATCAGGGAGGTTTCAAAAAAGTAGTGAAGTACAAAGTACAATACTTGCCTCAAAATATACTCAAGTAAAAGTAAAATTACCTATTTAAAAAAATACTTAAAAAATTACGAATTACTCAAAAAAGCTACTTAATTACAGTAATTTGAGTAAATGTAATTAGTTACTTTCCACCTCTGAGTGAAAACAAGCACAATAACATGCCTTGACAGTGGTTAGACAAATATACACAAATACCAAACACATACAGTTTTTCAGGTGAGATGCACTTTGTATAAATAGCAGGTGACATTGTGCTCTTACAGGTCTAGACTTATTAGCCTACATCAGAAGAAACAAATGAGGGTAATAGAGGGGAAGACGTTCTGGGAGACTGTCTTGAATGGAAGAGCAGATTAACTTTCATTTTCTTTGTTGGCATTGAATTAATTATTCCAAGATATAACAGGTCAAAATCAACTTAATTTGTGTCTTGTGTAGTCTGCAGACATTCATTTACTTTACTAGTATCTATGCAAGTTAGTTGATGTTTTCATTTTCATACTGAGAAGATCCGCCCATGTGCCCATTAACAACCCACCAAGGTTTTTGTGCTTGTATCACTTGTTTCAACCAAAACACCCCCATGATTAACAAATCCTTTTGCATGTGGCACATTGTTCATATAAAGCAGAATGTCACAGGAACACTCCCAAAGCAACTTGCACCTCATGCTGATGAGAAGGCGCTATTGATCATGAAAATAGGACCCATACACACGTTTGGACTCTGACACACATAGCTTGAGCTATGACAGGCAGACAAAAAATGTCTCTCCAAAGCTATTTGAAAGTGGAAAAGCGCTCAGAGAGCGCAGACCTCCGCCAAGGCGAGGTGGTCACAGACAGTGTTCTGGATCACCGATCGTCACCGAATCAGTTCTTACTCATCACAAAACACAAGTTGTCCAAAAATTTAATCCAAATCCATGCCGTACTTTTCGAGTTATGTTGTGCAGACAGATAGACGGATGGACACATACACAGACACACACATGCTGACGAACTCACTAACAGTCACAGGAAACAGGCAAATCAGAGGCACATGTACTGTCACGCACTGAGACAGGTACAGTAGGCCAACAGTGCATAAACTGATCATGAGTGACTGACTGACTGAAGTGAAAAAAGAAACTGTCTCTTTAAGACACATAGCAAAACTAACCAATCAGAGTCCCTCTTTACTACAGCCCTGCCCCCTCACTTATCCTGAAGGAGGAAGTGTAAGTCGTTGAGCTGAGAGAGAGGAGAGGATGGGTATTCACTGGATAATTACATGTACTGATATATTGTCATGGTCTTGAAAGTGAAAGTAAAGTTTAACATTACAAACCTGAAATATAGCAGGAGAGATGGCATCTAAGTCTGAGGAGGATTACTGCTGTCCCGTGTGCTGTGACATCTTCAAGGATCCTGTCATCACATCATGCAGTCACAGTGTGTGTAAAGTCTGTCTGCAGCAGTTCTGGGAGACTAGAGGATCCAGAGAATGTCCAGTCTGTCGGAGGATATTTTCAAAGGATGACGTTACACTGCCATCCATTCTGGCTCTAAGGAACCTGTGTGAGACATTTCTAGAGGTGAGAAGTCAGAGAGCTTCAAACTCCTTTTCTGTCCCCTGCTGTAACTCAAACAATTGACTTCTTGTACAGGAGCTAAAATAAGGAAACCCAAACAGTTAAAGTGGACATCATCTCAGCCTGTGCTACTCAGTCATTGGCAGGAATGCAGTGTAATAAAGTATATGCGTTTAAATTGAATAATTGTAAAATTTGCTTAATAGCCTTTTATGCTCTGACTTTGTCTAATGTTAACTAATTCATTCCAGAATGAGCTCAATACCAAACTGCAGCCCTTACAGGAGAAGCTGAAGACCTTAGAAAAAGTGAAAGTCATCTGTGACCAAACAGCAGCACATATTAAAGTCAGACATAATATCAAAATATAACACTGGTAGCGTATATAAACTGAAAAATACTAATGAGATTGGAGCTCCATTTGTCATCATTGTCATGTTTTATCCAGACTCAGGTCCAGCACACAGAGAAACAGATTAAGCAGGAACTTGAGAAGCTTCACCAGTTTCTACGAGATGAAGAGGCAGACAGAATAGCTGCACTGAGGGAGGAAGAGGAGCAGAAGAGTCAGATGATGAAGGAGAAGATTGAGAAGATGAGCAGAGAGATCCCATCTCTTTCAGACACTATCAGAGCCATAGAAGAGCTGATGGGGGCTGATGACTTTGCATTCATGCGGGTAGGAACCCCTTTGGATGTCTATTACTGGATCAAAGAGTGTATATGAAAGTGGGGTAACACATTGATGAAACCTCTGGATGTTACAACCCGTTTATGCTACACACACACACACACATTACTATATGACATATTTCCTCTGCTCTTATTTCCCAGAACTACAAGAGCACAGTGGAAAGGTGAGTGATCTGCCTCCTGTCTCTCTTTTCTCTGTGGTTCTGAACCCAAACCCACAGCAGCACTGACTCCTGAATGTTATTCCAGAGCCCAGTGCACACTGCAACTGCAGGATCCAGAGACGGTTTCAGGAGCTCTGATCAATGTGGCAAAGCACCTGGGCAACCTGAAGTTCAGAGTCTGGGAGAAGATGCAGGAGATTGCTCCGTACTGTGAGTTAAAAATACTGTACACACACACACACACACACACACACACATGCAAACATACTGTGTCATCAGATAGAGTGGTAGAGTGTTGTTTGTGTGCGTGTTGAACTTGAGAGAGGTTGCATATCCTAAACTCCTGCACAGCTGGGATCCCTTCATACTGATGACTAAAGAGCATTTCACTGTTCCTACTTCTCCTGCCATTACACTTGGTATTAACACCACTATTCAAGGGCAAAGGTTTGCTCTCAAAAAAAAAAAAAAAAAAAAAGTTGTGTTAATGGAGTTTTTCCTCCTGAGTATTCTGGGTTTGTGGATTTGTATATTTGGGTTTGTGGTTCCAAAATTAGCATTGGCTATAAAAATGTATCTATTTAAATGAGTGAGGATGAATTACACATCACACAGTAGATCTAGTACTGAAAGTTCATCCTGCAAATGGCTGATAGAAAATTTGTTTACATAATGATGATTTTTGCAAGTTCTTAGCCCCACCCCTAAATTAATAAATAAAACTTAATTTAAAATTAAAATAAAAAAATGTGGGCGATCTCTACACTGAAATTGAACCCCCTTATTCTCAAGCAAGTACAATGTACATTACAAGTGGTACCATTGTGTGCTTCCGGTTGTTTAGTTTAATTTCATACCAAATACATCCATTGTAGGAGCTTGTATACCAATACCAAAGCTTCCGAAAGACAATGAAGCAAAACCGCGTCACCCGCGATCTTATTTTTCAGCGTTCGCGAATACATTTGTATCTTTGTCATGTAAAAATAAAATGCTAAACATTGGTATGGACTATTTTGTCTTCCCAAAATATTGGTTGTGACATGTCCCTATGGTCCATATGCAAACATACGCCCTTGCCACTATCAATAATGACCATCATTCACATCCTCATCACACAGTGTTCAGCTCATGTGTGTGTTCTTTCTCTCTGCAGCTCCTGTCACTCTGGATCCCAACACTGCATTCCCTCGTGGCATCCTGTCTGAGGATCTGACCAGTGTGAGACGTGGTGATGAGGAGCTGCAGCTTCCTGAGAACCCAGAGAGATTGGATAGGTATATCAGTGTCCTGGGCTCTGAGGGCTTTAACTCAGGGACTCACTGTTGGGATGTGGAGGTCGGGGAGGGCACAAAGTGGCACGTGGGAGTGAAGACAGAGTCTGGCCAGAGGAAGGGAGATTATGTGGAAGAGGTGAGTGGAGAGTTCTTTGTGTATTATTACTATGGTAAATATACATCAATTACTCCAGAAATTGACACAATCTTCTCAGTGGAGCAGAAACTCCAGAGGATCAGAGTGCAGCTGGACTGGGACAGAGGAGAACTCTCATTCTCTGACCCTGATAATAACACACACCTACACACAATCACACACACATTCACTGAGAGAATGTTTCCATACTTTAATGTTGGGATTGTGTGTCCTCTGAGGATCTTACCAGTGAAGGTGTCAGTCACACTAGAGCAGCCCAGCTGCTGCAGAGTCTCTGTCTGGACCAGCACTGAACCAGAGAGAGAGAGATGGAAACCAGAGAGAGAGATTGTGTTCAGTCATGAAGCACTACACACGCACACAAGGATCATGTGTGGTCAAGGATTGTGTGTGTGTGTGTGTGTGTGTGTGTGTGTGTGTGTGTGTGTGTTGTTATATAGGAGAGATATTGTATATTATGATCAACCCTGAGTGTGTTTCTTGACCACACTGATGAGAGTATCAGGACTGGTCAGCAGCAGAAGATGAATCTGGAGCACACTGACCTCATCTGTCTGAGTTATTAGCCCCGGTTACATGGTTACATGTCTCATCAGATTGGTATATTGTGAATAAACTATTCTGAATAAAACGTGTGTTTACATGCAGAGTAAAGGAGCTGTGATTTTATTCTGATCAGACATTATGTTGGTCATGTGACATATGGTTCTCTAATTGTGATCAGTTTCTGATGCTGTTTGTCAAATTCGTTTTAGGTTTATGGTGAAAGAAAGAAAAATGCTTTTCATCAGGTATTCTGTGAAAAGTGGATTTCATTCATAATTACATTTCCATTTATACTGTACAAATGTGTGGTCAGTCAATTTTATTCTGTATCGAAAATAAATGAGTATGAATATTTGTGTGAGTAAGTGTGTTTAGCCTACAGAACATGAGTGTCAGCACTGAGAGATCAGCATTGCTCTGCAGTGAATGAAAAACACATTCAGAATGATCACAACAACTGGCATCGGCCCAGCTAAGCCTGCTGGGAGTCTCCAAACAAGGAAAGAGATTTAGGAGGTGGTGGTGACGTCACTTAGTACCAGAACTCTTGACAGCCATTCTGTGTTTTATGGTGCTACATTATTATTAGGCAACACCAAGATATCATGGTGGCATTGAGCTATGTACAGCTATGTACAGCTGAGCTATGTACAGATGCTATGATAGACATTCATAGTGCCCAATAAATGGCTCTGGACAGTCTTAAATGATGCTTCCTCTACAAGAAAATGTATAGGTGAGTCTCCAAACTAAATATCACTTGTGATTATTTAGATAGGCGATGGCCAGACTATGTCAATATGGGAGAAAAAGGCTTTTCACATCAGAATCCTATTTGCCTATTTGCCTTACTTTTTTCTGATTGGCTGGTGGATTATCCCCAATTTATCACAAATAAAATACTGTTTTCTGATTGGCTGAGAGGGTGTCCTGTTATCTGGGATGTTTCTCTGGTAAAATAATTAATCACCTTTCATATTGCCATTCCATTGTCTATTCTGGACAATTGCTCTCCCATTAGCAAATGACACTCCCAGTAGGCATTCACTTTATAAAGACGCTTTGGATAAAAGTGTCTGCATAAATGTAATGTAATTCATGGTTTTCAACCAAGAATGCGCTGCTGGATAAAGTTGAGTACTGTGGAATTGGTCCAATGTGGATTAGAAATGTTGGGCCATTTGATAGAGAATAATTATTCGGCCCCCCAAGTATTGATTATGTTAACATTTTCTCTGAGGCTCCTTGTCAGTACAAGGGCCTGATAATCTTCTTTATCCCACCCCTGAAGTAATTTCCCCCAAACTAGAACAGAGATCAACACTAAGTTCATGGGCAAGTCCTTACCAGTATCTGTGGACATGCTGCTACCAGACAATAATAATAATAATATATGTCAATAAAATGAGATTTGAAACACACACTTCTGTCTTATGTAGTTTCCTCCCCAGGCAATGATGAATAATAAAATCACAGTCCAAATGCTGAGTGTTTGTCTTCTTGAGTTCTATCTTCTGGTGAGTGTGGTACCGTACGGATGTCCATTCAAGGCTGGGTGAGTTTGCATGCTTTGGTCCTATTTTACATACAGGCTGATAAATAACTGAAGTCCACAGCTGTGTTCTGTGTCACTCACAGATAGCCTACTCTCAGCTCTCCGGGAGTGAACCTGAATTCAGCAGGAATGGGTTTGCAAAAGCAGAGAGAAAATAAACATGGACATTGAAAGTTTATGCCCTCAAAGCGCACTGATAAAAGGGACAGAACAACTGATTCTTTGACAGAATGTGACTCTGACCAATCAGACTTCTGCAAATGAAACTCCCTCCCTCAGACTCACCTGTCCTGAAGGAGGAAGTGAAGCTCAGTAACAGACAGCAACTTTGGTCTCTAGTTCCAAAGAGGGTTAAAGCGGAGTACTCCATGATCTTTGCTGGTTCTCCTCAACAGGAACTCCTGCAGCAGGTTAGGGGAAAGTGAACATATGAAAAAGAACCTTCAAAAAAAGGGTAAGAAAGTGGCAATGGTTTCTAATCTAAGAGAAACCCAAAGGATTTTGCAGGTCATGTGTTTTTCTGAAAACAGAAAGTGAAAGTACAGTCTGTGAGGTGACTACAGCCAGGGGTGCTTGAACTAAAATCACTGTCTTGGACTATGGCTTCAAAGCTAGAAGAGGAGATCACCTGTCCTGTGTGCACTGACATCTACAAGGATCCTGTTGTCCTGTCCTGCAGTCACAGTGTCTGTAAAGCCTGTCTGAAGCAGTTCTGGGAAACTAAAGGATCCAGAGAATGTCCAGTCTGCAGGAGGAGATCATCAAAGGAGCAGCCACTGACCAATCTGGCATTAAGAAACTTGTGTGAAGTGTACTTACAGGAGAGAAGTCAGAGAGGAGCACAGTGCAGTCTCCACAAAGACCCACTCAGACTGTTTTGTCATGATGATCAGCAGCTTGTGTGTTACTCGTGTCGAGACTCCAAACTCCACAGGAATCACCAGTTCAGTCCTGTTGATGAAGCAGCAGCTGATAGAAAGGTAGGTTTGAATAATAGTGAAGAAATTTTACATAGAATAAGTATATTATTCTGCATGTCAACTGTTGCTATTTCTGTGACACAACACTGGACAGCAATCTTGTTTCTTGGTAGTGAACCATGTCAAAAACATGTAGCACATAATATTCAATTTTGATCAGGAGATTCAACAATGTTTGCTCTGTTTCCATTTGGGCAATTTCATATCAAGTTGAAACGGTCCCATCACCATGGTCCTCAAATTCTTCTGATTTTCTGTCCAAATATTCTTCAAAATCTTCTATAAAACCAAATTCATCAGCTTGATATCTTGTTTAGTTTCTGAGATATGGCTCTTCAAAAATTGGATCCAAACACAGCCTTACAAAATGTTGAAAAGTCCAACTTTTTCATAAGCACTCACATTTGAATTGAAGCACTCGGAAAGTACCCTGCTAGTTGTCTAATATCACATTGAAATTGACTAAAGTTCTAAAAATGTGAGTTTAGCACATTCATGATATGAGAACAGAAAAACAATGATTCAGAAAAACAATCTTGGTTTGTTTCCATGAATGGAATGGTCTTCAATGGTGGGAAGGACTGTAATTGTAATGTGATATTAGACAGCTAGATGGGGTACTGCCACAGTATTCAAATTTTTAGAATGGTTGTTGTTACATTAGAGGAGGAGAGTGGTTTAAAAATGTAGTGCTCATGAAAATGGGATGTTCAGCATGTTATAAGGCTGCTACTACCCATGTTTGAAGAGCCATATCTCTGATATTTTGGTTTTATCATTAAGACACAGAAAAATATTAGAACAAAAATCAGACTAATTTGAGGACCATGGTGTCGAAATCAAGATTTTGGTCTTGATTTGACACGGAATTGCCCATTTATCAATTCTCAGAAAAGTTGAGATACTAAATAAAGTGGATTTACCATGGACGTTGTTAGGTTCATTTTGGGGGGGCTCAAGCCTCCCTAAATTTCCCCCAAGCCCCCCTAACGCTGGGCAGATTATTTTCATTGTATGTAAATTACATCCATTCTTAGCGGTTATATTACTCGCGGAGTACTAGTCACTAATTGCTATGATAAACGGTCCACGAGAAAGTCCACTTTAAGTACATGTGAAATTTCTCAGTAAATTCTCCAGCTCTGCCTGCATCCACTGAGAGCATTTTTTTCTTGTTGTAACTGATGACGAACTATGCTTCAAGTTGAGCAGGAAAAATAGTCTTAAATCTGAAGTTTGGTAGACTATAGTCTGATCCAGCAAATTTCTAGGCAACATATTCTCGAAAAGACTGAACTATGAAATATACATTAGCCTGTAGTCTATGCCATATTAGTTTGTCCTACATGCATTGATGGACATATTTATTTGCTATAGCCTTGCATAATATTGTAGTAGCTATTGTATGCTCATTTTGCAGAATAAATGTTTTAGAAACTTTCATATTTGACTGTATCATCAGATGTCCCTAGGATTTGAACTAAGCTAGTTGTTACCATTGTTGTATCTTGCTCAGTGCATTAGACTGAAATAAATGCAGCTATATAGAAGAGCCTAGTTCATTTACACCAGTCATTGATGGAGATATTTGCAAACATCTCTCTTCACAAACCAGTCTGATGAATTGATTTAGACTAATTTTGTTAATAAAAATAGCCTAAGATATGAGATATTCTGATAAATGTCCTTCAAGTAATAAATAGTTGGCAATATACACACACATACACTGTAGGCCTATAATATAATTATAGGCCTACAGTGTGCTTTGCGCACGCATCTACATATTACCCCTCTGGGGCTAAGCCCCCCTTGACTATGGATCCTAGTGACGTCCATGGGATTTACAATATTCCTGGGATGGATATGCTTTGGTGGTACTGGTAGTCATCATTCTCTCTCTCTCTCTCTCTCTCTCTCTCTCTCTCTCTCTCCCTCTCTCTCTCTCTCTCTCTCTCTTTCCCTCCCTTTCCTGGGATTCAGGAAGAGCTCAGAATCAAACTAGACCCCTTAAAGGAGAAGTTGGAGTCTTTTGTAAAAGTGAAACTCATCTGTGATGAATCAGCCACATACATTAAGGTGGGAATCTTGACTTGTGTCAATCACAAATAAAGATGCTGCAGATTTCAATTCAGACTAATTCATAAGTGATTGTTTTTGAACTTAAACATAACTCTAAACCCTTGTCCTTGCTGACCTTATTCTAGACTCAGGCACAGGACACAGAGAGGCAGATCAAGGAAGAGTTTGAGAAGCTTCACCAGTTTCTACAAGATGAAGAGGCAGCCAGGATAGCTGCACTGAGGGAGGAAGAGGAACAGAAGAGTCAGATGATGAAGGAGAAGATAGAGAAGATAAACAGAGAGATCTCATCTCTTTCAGACACAATCAGTGACATTGAAGCAGCAGATGGGAGCTGATGATGTCACATTCCTGCAGGTGAGAACTTTACAGTTTGGGTGTGTGTGTGTGTGTGTGTGTGTGTGTGTGTGACCCTAAAACATGATCAAATGTCTGCCAGTGTGCACCGCTTGGGCACCCCCACACCCACACACACACACACACACACACACACACATAAGCACACATTATACACGTATATGTAGTTTTAGTTAATGCTTAATTATATCCTGGAGACCGGCACCAGATCCTTCCCCATTGTCTTGTCTTTAAACCCTCCTATCAATCAGCTTACACGGAGGTGGATCATCTTCTCTTCGCCTCCCGTACCTGTTTACTCTGTTATCATATAATTGCTGACAACTGAGGTGTGATGTCTTGGCTCAGGAGCCAAGGCTTACATGACAAAGGATTAATGCAGTGTGTAAAGTCAAAGTAACATGTAATTTATTGTGTTAATGAAATATAACAATCAAAGACAAACTAAATCAAACAAGAGGAGTGTGGTAATCAGTAACACTGGTCAGAGCTCTCCCAGTGATATGAACACTCTCGTGAGAGCGTGTTGAAAGTGCGATGGACAATCAGGCTAGGAGTGTGAAAGATGCCCCAGAGGGAAGAGAGAGGGAGAGAACTGCTTTTACTGGAGCAACATGTAGACATCATGGGCCAGGAGTCTGCGATAGCACAATTATGACTGGGCTAGTGGACCATCAGCTATGAAGTCACAAGCTGGCAGACAGGTGCCAGCGTGACCATCACACATATGTGTACGTGAGCGCGTATCTGCTGTGCACAGTGTGTGTGTCTGGGCATATACTGTAAAGGAAAATAGTAGCTTTTTGAACATTTTCTACTTTTTTCATTTCTAGAACTACAAGAGCACAGTGGAAAGGTGAGTGATGTTATCTGCCTCCTGTCTCTCTCTTCTCTGTGGTTCTGAACCCAAACCCACAGCAGCACTGACTCCTGAATGTTATTCCAGAGCCCAGTGCACACTGCAGGATCCAGAGAGGGTTTCAGGAGCTCTGATCAATGTGGCAAAGCACCTGGGCAACCTGAAGTTCAGAGTCTGGGAGAAGATGCAGCAGATTGTTCAGTACAGTGAGTATAAACACAATAACATTCCTTAATAGTGTTTGGACCAGATATATGGAATTATGCACAAATACCAACAACACATAGAGTTGATGCAGTACATGCCACAGAGAGACACAAAAACTACGAAACACAGTAACTTTGCAACAATGTATGCAGTACTGAACAATACAATCTAGCAACAAAAGATTAGGCATATCATAACTGGTAATAAAATGGCAACTAGTATGTCTGACCAAATGTGACTGAGTCTATCTTACACTAAAGTACACACTCCTACAGAATTTCTACATCATTTCCATCACATCACACACACACACACGACACACACACACGATCTGAAGCACATCATCACAAAGGTGCAGTGTGCCTTACTGAATTTGATGGATCCAAGCATGTCTGACTATTTTCAGGTGAGCACATGATCTGATTTTGATCCGCCATAAGATGCACATGATGTCATATAATGACGCCAAAATGACGATCAAAGATCTTGATGGAGATCATCTCCGCCAAGTATAGTAGTCATGCATAATATCGTTTCATATGCCAAGGAGCCCCTCAAACCTGACCAGTTCCAGTCTGCAGAAGTGTATTGCATTAAAATAGCCACACTAGCGCCTCACACTGGTGAGAATGTGCTATAGATCATGAATAATACACACATTCAGACTTACACACACACACCATACATACACGCACACACACTCAAACTCACATATTCATCATACATATATTGATATTCACACACACTTCACAGACACACTCACATTCACACAGACGCACACACACATACGTGCACACATAATATTGTCATAGGATACATAAGCACTAGCAAAGAGAGGCCAAGGGAAATGACCTCTATACACACAAACATACTCACACATTGGATGGATTGCTGTGGAGATGCAGTGAAAAGCTGGAGAGAGTGATAGAGATGAACATGGTAAACGAGTGATTGTGTGAGTGAGCGAAGTGAGAATCTGCAGCAATGCTACCCTCCCATCATTCCACTAACACCCCCTCTCCTGTGAGTAAACTCCTGCACAGCTGGGATCCCTTCATACTGATGACTAAAGAGCATTTCACTGTTCCTACTTCTCCTGCCATTACACTTGGTAACACCACTATTAATAATGACCATCATTCACATCCTCATCACACATCACTCAGTGTTCAGCTCATGTGTGTGTTCTTTCTCCCTGCAGCTCCTGTGACTCTGGATCCCAACACTGCAAATTCAGAATCTCATCCTGTCTGAGGATCTGACCAGTGTGAGATACAGTGATGAGTGGCAGCAGCTTCCTGATAACCCAGAGAGATTTGATGTGTATGGCAGTGTCCTGGGCTCTGAGGGCTTTAACTCAGGGACTCACTGCTGGGATGTGGAGGTTGGAGAGAACACATGGTGGAATGTGGGTGTGAAGACAGAGTCTAGTCAGAGGAAGGGAGAGTATAGCTCTGTGAGTGGAGAGTTGTATGTGTTTTATAAAGATGGTAAATATAGAGTACGTGCTCCACCACAGCCCTCCACTCTCCTCCCAGTGAAGCAGAAACTCCAGAGGATCAGAGTGCAGCTGGACTGGGACAGAGGAAAACTCTCATTCTCTGACCCTGATAATAACACACACATACACACTCTCACACACACTTTCACTGAGAGAGTGTTTCCATACTTGAATGCTGATGAGGGGTGTCCACTGAGGATCTTACCAGTGAAGGTGTCAGTCACACTAGAGCAGCCCAGCTGATGGAGTCTCTGTCTGGACCAGCACTGAACCGGAGACAGAGATGGAGACCAGAGAGAGAGATTGTGTTCAGTCATGAAACACACACTGATATGGTCCAAGTTTTGTGTGTGTGTATGCAGGGGGTTCATGTAGTCATATATCACCAGAGATATTGTATTATATTATGATCAACCCTGATGGGTGTCTGCTCTGAGGAGATAGCAAGCAGACTACAACTGTTCTGAATTAATGATGCTCTGATTGGGATCTGTCTCTGATGCTTTGTTTTTATGTGTTGTGTGAGTCTTAAAATTTTAAAAGAAAAAGAAATGATTCAGAAAATGATTGTATTTACTGAACATGACGGTCAGCACTGACAGATTAGCTCTGCAGTGAATGAAAAACCACATGTACACTACAATTATAATCACAGCAAATAACATCAGCCCGGCTAGACCTGAGAGTCTTCAAACAGAGAGACTTAGGAGAGGAGGTGGAGACGACGTCACCCTCACCTCACTCACGTCAAATGATGTTTTACACTGCACACATCCACCTGAAACTGATCCATTGGAGAGACTTGCATATGATTGGGTAAATGACTTCTCCGTCATCTTTACTGACGTGATTGTTAAACCCCTAACATCGCAACCAACTGATGACGCTGGTTGAGAAGTACGCAGGGAAAACCGGAGCCACCGATTTGCCAGAAACCAAAACAGAATAGCGGTCTGAATGATTTGTCTGTTTTATTTTCATCCTGAAATCCAGTTTCAGATGAATGCGTGCAGATGCTTGCAGCATAACACAGCTGACATACAGTAAGTGAGGTTAATGCTACCCAATGTTCTGTTAAATCAAAACTCATGCCAGCCATTCTGTGTTTTATTGTGCTACATTAGCATTAGACTGCACCATGATATGATGGTGGCATTTATGACTGCTTGGTGGCAAGTATAGCAGAGCAGGAATATTTTCTATCCACCATTTAAATATGGTGTTTTTTTCTGGAGTGGATTATATGACATCATGACATTTCCTTTGTGTGTCATATTTTAGCTTGTTGTTTAGACCTGTGTGTTCTGAGTGACAAAGGCTACAGTACTCATGGGTTTCAGAGATTGCACTCAAAGCTCCCACTCTGATGAGTCAGACTGAAGACAGTAGTGCCATCAGCAACCTCTAGATGGTGCTGTTGTGAAGTTTTTGAACCCTGTGAATGAGACTACAGGAGCAACTGACTAATGCAGCTTGTGTATCTTATTGTAGTTAGATGGCAGAGCAGTGTTTAGACATTCTGTAGCAACTCTGAAGATATTTGTGAATAAACTGACTCTCCTCACTGAGACAAGCAGAGAGACACTTTCAGCTGAAATTCATTATTATGTAATTAGTTAACACTGACTGGAACAGAGGATAAGAGAAAGTCAAATCTCTCTGATACCTGGCTACCAATCAGAACCTGTGGCAGAGACTCTGTGCTCCAGATTTATTGTCTGAGTCTTCCTCTGTCTGTGTCTGCCAAATACAAATAAATAAACTGAAGTGTCATGGCCATTAGGTTTCAAGAGGTAATGACACTTCAACTCTAATTCCAAAACAATGCTTATTTTTTGCTCTTCAACATCACAACATTGAATACCCACTTTCTGGTGGTAACTCACTTTCTGAAATGAAAAGCATTTTGGGCTCATCTGACCCTGGCACAGATGCATTAAGTTCAGTAACTTAAATAAGTAAAGTAAACTGTCTTGTTACCATATATGTTTAGCCTGGTTGTACATAAATTGGAATTGTTATCAAAATTATTTCGGGATGGAGTGGGCACCAAAGTTACTAGTGTGCGGTTTGAGTTTGAGTGTGAATTTGAATGCTGTTTGAGTGTTGCGCACACACACCTGCAACCAATTCACTATTGCTTATTATACTTAATTCCCTCCCTATTATACTACTTAATTCCCTGTAACCGATTAAGTACATGCTGGAACACAACAAACATAAAAAATGTTTGTCATGTGTGGAACAAACAGGACGGAAAAAACACCAACCAATCATTTAGAGTGTCCCATCAAAGTTATTGGATGATGTGTTATCATACTCCACCATTTGGCCCTCTCTCCTCTTTGCCAGACAGCACTCGTCCTGGACTCTGCAGGTGGGGCTTCGGCCGGGGAAATCTGAAGAAATGTGCATCTTCAAATATAGCTTCTGCAAACATTTTTCTAGGATCTTGAGCCCTACCTTTAATGTCCATCTCAGAAATAGGTATATAGTACTCACCAGTGTATCTGTTGACATGTGCTACCAGATGATAATAATGAAACGAACACACACACACACACACACACACACACACACACACACACACACACACACACACACACAAACACAAACAAATGTACATTTGAAAGAAAGTGAATTTAGATATGTTTTAAATGTTATGACCCATTTTTTTCAAGTCAGATATCTGCAAATATTTTTTCATGTCCAGCTCAGGAATAGGTACTCACCAGGGTATCTGTGGACATGCTGCTACCAGTAGCCTACCAGATGATAATCAAATATGCCAATAAAATGGGACTTGAAACACACACACACACACACACAAAGAAAGTGAATTTAGATATGTTTTAAATGTTACTACCCATTTTTCAAGTCAGAAAAAGGGAAAAATTTTAAACATTTCAATGATAGAATGTTCAGTTTACTATCACGAAATGTTCAGGTGTGAAGCTCATTCATGCTTAAGGTGTCACATTTGAGCTTGTTGTTCAGGCTTGTATGTTTTGATACATCAGGCAAATTCATATTTATTTACAGTCATATTTATCAGACACCACTAGATGGTGCTGTTTGGAAGATACTGAACCCTGTGAATTAGACCACATGATTGTTGGTTCTAATATAGCATGTTTATTATGTGTCTAATAATGACCCATGCAAACTTATTCTGGATTAGACTAACAATGAAGGAGACTTATTTTGTCTGCATCTGGGGGTTAATGTATAACTGACCAGAGCACACACAATGTGACAGTGATGAAGGTAGATTTACAACAGCCATAGCAATCTTTACTTGATAGACTCATCATTGCATTTTACATGAAGTTGTACATCTGAATAAGTGAAAGCTATGGAGGATATTCAAGAGGAGACATAATCTGCCATACTAGCTGTGATAGTGACCAGACTTCACATGTTATCACCTAACTTCATATGAGTCCCATACAGCACTGCTGTCTATGGTGCTCACTCTCACTATATTGGGAATAAAACCCTGACAGAGATTGTTCATCTTAATTACAGCTCATTCACTTCTGTACTTTGGACCTGATCATGGGTGGATTACAGAAGAGAAGAATTGTGAAGGAATGTTATGAAACTAGCCAATCAGCTTCCTGCTTTCCTAGATCCCTCCTCTGCCTCTCCTCTCTTGAAGGAGGAAGTAAAGTTTTAGTGACAGACGGCTAAATGCCCTGTTCGACACTGCTAATACTCTGGTATGTGAAATATTTTCAGAATAATAATCAAGGTTAAACATTATAGCACAAAGCTACTGTAAAAATAAATAGGAGAATCTGACATGCTTACAGAGTTAAGAGTTCAACACTGAGAGAAGTATTTGATCTAGAACCGTGTGCTGTGAAAGTGAAAGTAAAACTTACAGATCATTCTCAAACCAAAGATTTGTTTTTCCTATAGATTAGAATATAGAGCCAAAACGTATTGTGTGTAAGTAATATTTGTGTGTGTGTGTGTGTGTGTGTGTGTGTGTGTGTGTGTGTGTGTGTGTGTGTGTGTGCGCGCGTAATTAAGTAGAGAATGGCCTCAAGGCTACAAGAGGATCTCACCTGTCCGGTGTGTTGTGAAATCTTCAAAGACCCAGTTCTACTGTCATGCAGTCACAGTGTGTGTAAAGCCTGTCTGCAGCAGTTCTGGAAGACCAAAAGATCCAGAGAATGTCCAGTCTGCAGGAGGAAATCATCAAAGGATAGTATACCCCCAAATCTGGCTTTAAAGAACCTGTGTGAGACTTACCTAAAAGAATGGCAACACACATCTTGCATTTTACACAAAAGAACAGTTGAGTTCTTCTGTAAAGATGATCTGCAGCTCATGTGTCCGATGTGTAGAGACTCCAAACTACACAAAGATCACAACTTCTGTCCTATCAGTGAAGCAGCAACTAATGTGAAGGTAGGACCTATGCCCATCAGCCATTTAGAACTTCTGTTACATTGGAACTGTATAGGCTACACTATTGATAGGCCTATTCCTGCTAATATGTCTATAAATATTATAGACCGCTGGTGAAAATGTTGGTACTGTGCAAGTCCTCCATTGCAATTTTGTTCCATGCATTCCATTCCATTATGTAGCAAATCTCAGGAAACACCACTGCAATGCCTACACTCTTTCAACTTTACCAAAGGGAACTAGATTAGATGTCTCATTTCCTCAGGCCTAATAAAAGATTGGAGAGCAGGATGACCACTTATACAAATAATCATAATAATGACCAGGCTAACAGAAATTCAGTGTCTTCTCACCAAAACACACACACACACACACACACACACACACACACACACACACACACACACACACACACACACACACACACACACACACATACAACAACAACAAATTATACATTTTACTAGACCCTTTCCCCTGACATTCCCCTGCTCCACATATTCTCTGTTTCTTTCTCTGCAGGAGGAGCTCATGGTGAAACTGCAGGACAAACTGAAGGCATTTGAGAAGGCTAAAGACATTTGTCATAAATCAGCCGAGTATGTTAAGGTGAGTGTTTTTGATGTGGGCTTTAGCTTTTAACATTTTCATTTTAAATGTTTATCTCTCCCTAAAGATGATGCAGACATGTGTTTTATGTGATATGTTTTTGTCGTGTTTTGTGTAATAAGTTTCTTGTGCAATAAAAAAACAGTGTTGCATTTGGACAAGATGTCACAGGACATACGTGATCAAATATTTTTTGCTCAAGACAAAATACTGTTAAGTTGCTTTGCAACTATCTTGGTCATGTGATGACAGACTGCGGTTTAAGTTAAGGACATCATGTCAGTACATTACTTTTTTGTTCCATCCAAAGCCTTCATCCATTTTCAATTTTTAGTGTTTCTTCCTTCTAAATATTGTGTAAATATTTCTCATGATTTTATCTAGATTCAGGCCCATCACACCGAGAGGCAGATCAAGAGGGAGTTTCTGGAGCTTCACCAGTTTCTACAAAGATGAAGAGGCAGCCAGGATAGCTGCACTGAGGGAGGAAGAGGAGCAGAAGAGTCAGATGATGAAGGAGAAGATTGAGAAGATGAGCAGAGAGATCTCATCTCTTTCAGACACAATCAGAGCCACTGAGCAGGAGATGAGAGGTGATGATGTCACATTCCTGCAGGTGAGAACTGTAAAGTTTGGATGTGTGTGTGTGTGTGTGTGTGTGTGTGTGTGTGTGTGTGTGTGTGTGTGTGTGCGTGCGTGTGTGTGTGTGTTTTAACCCTAAAACATGATCAAATATCTGGCAGTGCACACACATGCTCGGGCACACACACACACACACACACACACACACACACACACACACACACACAAGCACACACACAAATGTATTTCAGTTCATGCTTGTTATACCTTCTAGACTGGTACCAGGGCCCACCCCATTGTGTTGTCTTTAAACCCTATCAGTTAGCTTAAATGGAGGTGGACCTCCTCTCTTCTCCTCTCTCCTCCCTACATGTTAACTGTTACCACATGATTGCTGACAACTGAAATGTGATGACAGGCTCAGGAGTCATGGCATACATGGCAAAAGGATGGATGCAGTGTTTAAAGCCAAAATAATACATAATTTATTGTCCTGAATATAACAAACAAAGACAAACTAAACCAAACAAGAGGAGTGTGGAAATCAGTAAAGCCAGTAACGTAGAGTTAGAGCCTGCATGACTGGACAATGTCATGAGGTGTGTTGCATGCGAGGACACAAATGGAAGGGAAAGGGAAGCTCCAAAGGGAAGAGAAAGAGGAGAGAAATGCTCTTAACAACATAGAGACATACTGTAGGGACCAGTAATTGCAAAAAATGATGTTTGGCTTTGGCCACATCTACGATGGCACAGTGCAGACAGGTCCAGCGGACCATCACACACTTTACAAGCCTTGGCATAAGTTTGTTTGTTTGTCTGTGTGTTTGTGTATCTGTGCATGAGTGTTTGTCTGGACATACTTAATAAGGAAAATAATAGCTTTTTGGACATTTTCTACTTTCTTCTTTTCTAGAACTACAAGAGCACAATGAAAAGGTAAGTGATGTTATCTGCCTCCTGTCTCTCTCTTCTCTGTGGTTCTGAACCCAAACCCACAGCAGCACTGACTCCTGAATGTTATTCCAGAGCCCAGTGCACACTGCAGGATCCAGAGAGGGTTTCAGGAGCTCTGATCAATGTGGCAAAGCACCTGGGCAACCTGAAGTTCAGAGTCTGGGAGAAGATGCAGCAGATTGTTCAGTACAGTGAGTGTAAACACAATAACATTCCTTAATAGTGTTTGGCCAAATATATGGAAATATGCACAAATACCAAACACATAGAGTTGATACAGTACATGCCACAGAGAGACACATAAACACAAACACAGTAACTTTGCAACAATGTATGCACTGAACAATTACAACACAGTGGTAATAAAATGAACAGATTCCAAATGTGATGAGTTTCTTACACAAATACACATATTCAACCCCCCACCCACACCCACACCCACACACAAACACATTGCACACACACACACACACATTCTCTCAGAGACCCTCTCTCTCTCACACACACACACACACACACACACACTTACACTCACACAAAGAAAAGGCCCTATCATGCACAGGTGCAATGTGCTTTCACAAATGGTCCAAGCTGTCTTTGCTATTTTCAGGTGAACACATGATTAATCTTTCCAAAGATGCACATTGTGTATATAGCAAATGACATCAAAGATCATAGAATACTGAAGATAGCACAACTTAATATGTTTCAATGGGATCAAACCTGACCAGTTCCAGTCTGCATAAATGCATTACATTAAAATAGCCGCACTTGTGCTTCACACTGGTGAGAATGTGCTACATGTATAGATCATAAATATACGCACATTCAGACTTGCACACACACACACACACACTCAAACACACATACATCATACAGTATATTCATATAATCATCATACATATATTGACATTCACTCACACTTCACAGACAGACACACTCACATTCACACAGACGCACACACACACACACACACACGTGCACACCACACATAATATTGTCATACGATACATAAGCACTAACAAAGAGAGGCCAAGGGAAATTACCTCTATACACACATACTCACACATTGGATGGATTGCTGTGGAGATGGAGTGAAAAGCTGGAGAGAGTGATAGATGAACATGGTAAGCAAGTGATGGTAAGCAAGTGAGAATCTGCAGCAATGGTACTCCCCCATCAGTCCACCAACACCCCCCTCTCCTGTGAGTAAACTCCTGCACAGCTGGGATCCATTTACTTCACTTTTCCTACTTCTCCTGCCATTACACACGACACCACTATTAATAATGACCATCATCCACATCGTCATCTCACACCACTCAGTGTTCAGGTCATGTGTGTGTTCTTTCTCTCTGCAGCTCCTGTCACTCTGGATCCCAACACTGCAGACTCATATCTCACCCTGTCTGAGGATCTGACCAGTGTGAGATGTGGTGATGAGGAGCAGCAGCTTCCTGATAACCCAGAGAGATTTGATAACTATGCCTGTGTCCTGGGCTCTGAGGGCTTTAACTCAGGGACTCACTGCTGGGATGTGGAGGTTGGAGAGAACACATGGTGGAGTGTGGGTGTGAAGACAGAATCTGGCCAGAGGAAGGGAGAGTATGGTGGTGATGTGAGTGGAGAATGCAGAGTGTATTATAACAATGGGGAATATCTTATCATATCAGCATATGATTCAGACTCTAACACTCCCCTTACTGTGAAACACAAACCCCAGAGGATCAGAGTGCAGCTGGACTGGGACAGAGGAGAACTCTCATTCTCTGACCCTGATAATGACACACACCTACACACTCTCACACACACTTTCACTGAGAAAGTGTTTCTATACCTGAATGTTGATAAGGTGTGTCCTATGAGGATCTTACCAGTGAAGGTGTCAGTCACACTAGAGCAGCCCAGCTGATGGAGTCTCTGTCTGGACCAGCACTGAACCAGAGAGAGAGATGGAGACCAGAGAGAGAGATTGTGTTCAGTCATGAAGCACTACACACACACACACACACACACACACACACACACACACAAGGATCATGTGTGGTCAAGGATTATGTGTGTGGTCAAGGATGTGTGTGTGTGTGTGTGTGTGTGTGTGTGTGTGTGTGTGTGTGTGTTTGTTGTTATATAGGAGATATATTGTATATTATGATCAACCCTGAGTGTGTTTCTTGACCACACTGATGAAAGTATCAGGACTGGTCAGCAGCAGGAGATGAATCTGGAGCACACTGACCTCATCTGTCTGAGTTATTAGCCCCGGTTGCATGGTTACATGTCTCATCAGATTGGTATATTGTGAAGAAACTAATCTGAATAAAACGTGTGTTTACATGCAGAGTAAAGGAGTTCTGATTCTATTCTGATCAGACATTACGTTGGTCATGTGACATATGATTCTCTAATTGTTATCAGTTTCTGATGCTGTTTGTCAAATTGGTTGTAGGTTTATGGTGAAGAGATCTTTAAAAGAAAGAAAAAATGCTTTTGTAATTCATCAGTTAAAAGTGGAGTTCATTCATAATTACATTTCCATTTATACTCTACAAATGTGTGGTCAGTCAATTTTATTCTGTATCCAAATAAATGAGTATGAATATTTGTGTGAGTAAGTGTGTTTAGCCTACAGAACATGAGTGTCAGCACTGAGAGATCAGCATTGCTCTGCAGTGAATAAAAAGTTCAGAATGATCACAACTAATGGCATTGGCCCAGCTAAGCCTGCTGGGAGTCTCTAGACAAGGAAAGAGATTGAGGAGGAGGAGGAGGTGGTTGTGACTTATTCTGTATCCAAATAAATGAGTATGAATATTTGTGTGAGTAAGTGTGTTTAGCCTACAGAACATGAGTGTCAGCACTGAGAGATCAGCATTGCTCTGCATTGAATGAAAAACACAGCCTGCTGGGAGTCTCCAAACAAGGAAAGAGACTTAGGAGGTGGTGGTGACGTTACTTAGTAGTACCAGAACTCTTGACAGCCATTCTGTGTTCTAATTTTTATGGTGCTATATTATTATTAGGCTACACCAAGATATCATGGTGGCATTGATCTATGTACAGCTGAGCTATGTACAGATTCTATGATAGACATTCATAGTGCCCAATAAATGGCTCTGGACAATCTTAAATGATGCTTCCTCTACAAGAAAATGTATAGGTGAGTCTCCAAACTAAATATCACTTGTGATTATTTAGACAGGCGATAGCCAGACTATTTCAACACGGGAGAAAAAGGCTTTTCACATCAGAATCCTATTTGCCTTGTCATGACTTTTTTTTTCATTGGCTGGTGGATTATCCCCAATTTCTCACAAATACTGTTTTCTGATTGGCTGAGAGGGTGTCCTGTTATCTGGGATGTTTCTCTGGTAAAATAATTCATCACCTTTCATATTGCCATTCCATTGTCTATTCTGGACAATTGCTCTCCCATTAGCAAATGACACTCCCAGTAGGCATTTACTTTATAAGTCGCTTTGGATAAAAGCGTCTGCTAAATGCATAAATGCAGTGTAATTCATGGTTTTCAACCAAGAATGCATTGCTGGATAAAGTTGAGTACTGTGGAATTTTATATATTGATTATGTTAACATATTCTCTGACACTCCTTGTCAGTACAAGGGCCTGATAATCTTCTTCATCCCACCCCTGAAGAAATTTCCCCCAAACTAGAACAGAGATCAACACTAAGTTCATGGGCAAGTCCTTACCAGTATCTGTGGACATGCTATACCAGACAATAATAATAATATATGTCAATAAAATGAGATTTTAAACACACACTTCTGTATTATGTAGTTTACTCCCCAGGCAGTGATGAATAATAAAATCACAGTCCAAATGCTGAGTGTTTGTCTTCTTGAGTTCTATCTTCTGGTGAGTGTGGTACCATACGGATGTCTATTCATGGCTGGGTGAATTTGCATAGCCTGACATATCCCGACCATAATACTGCTATTCATCCGTATTCATGGTCTGGAGGTTCTTTAACCTGACGCGATTATACTGCGGGGGGGAGGGCATTCACTTCTGATTTGACACGATTGGACAGCTCGTCTAATCAGCTTCGCTTATTGCCCGGTAGTCTCTCTACCGATGTAAACACACCCATGAAGACCGTCCCCAGACCATGGATACGGATGAACATTCGTCTTATGGGCGGGCTATGTCAGGCTAGAGTTTGCATGTGTAGCCGGTGGCGGTCCGCACCGCACACGGGTCTCGAACCCGCCACCCCGCAAGCTACAAACTCCCGGCGTGGGAGTGGAACGCTCTAACCAACTGAGCTAAAGCCCGAGCTTCTAACTCAGCGTGTTAGAAGCGCCCATGGAATTGGGTGATGAGGATTTACACACTACCACCGAGCTAGCCGCGCTAGCTGGCCTCCGTTACACTCACCCTCCAAATCCTCACTCCCATCCGGGTCACGGCACCAATGTAGCCGGTGGCGGTCCGCACCGCACACGGGTCTCGAACCCGCCACCCCGCAAGCTACAAACTCCCGGCGTGGGAGTGGAACGCTCTAACCAACTGAGCTAAAGCCCGAGCTTCTAACTCAGCGTGTTAGAAGCGCCCATGGAATTGGGTGATGAGGATTTACACACTACCACCGAGCCAGCCGCGCTAGCTGGCCTCCGTTACACATGCTTTGGTCCTATTTTACATACAGGCTGATAAATAACTGAAGTCCACAGCGTGCATAAGGGTGTCACTCACAGCGCTCTCAGCTCTGTGGGAGTAAACATGACTTCAACAGGAATGGGTTTGCAAAAGCAGAGAGAAAATAAACATGGACATTGAGAGTTTATGCCCTCAAAGCGCACTGATAAAAGGGACAGAACAACTGATTCTTTGACAGAATGTGACTCTGACCAATCAAACTTCTGCAAATGAAATCCCTCCCTCAGACTCACTTGTCCTGAACGAGGAAGTGAAGCTCAGTAACAGACAGCAACTTTGGTCTCTAGTTCCAAAGAGGGTTAAAGTGGAGTATGCCATGATCTTTGCTGGTTCTCCTCAACAGGAACTACTGCAGCAGGTTAGGGGAAAGTAGAAAACATATCAAAAAGAACCTAATTGTTTTCAAAAAGGGTAAGAAAGTGGCAATGGTTTCTAATCTAAGAGAAACCCAAAGGATTTTGCAAGTCATGTGTTTTTCTGAAAACAGAAAGTGAAAGTACAGTCTGTGAGGTGACAACAGCCAGGGGTGCCTGAACTAAAGTTACTGTCGTGGACTATGGCTTCAAAGCTAGAAGAGGAGATCACCTGTCATGTGTGCACTGACATCTACAAGGATCCTGTTGTCCTGTTCTGCAGTCATAGTATTTGTAGAGCCTGTCTGAAGCAGTTCTGGGAAACTAAAGGATGCACAGAATGTCCAGTCTGCAGGAAGAGATCATCAAAGAAGGAGCCACTGACCAATCTGGCACTGAGAAACTTGTGTGAGGTGTATTTACAGGAGAGAAGTCAGAGAGGAGCGCAGTGCAGTCTCCACAAAGACACACTCAGACTGTTTTGTCATGATGATCAGCAGCTTGTGTGTTACTCGTGTCGAGACTCCAAACTCCACAGGAATCACCAGTTCAGTCCTGTTGATGAAGCAGCAGTTGATAGAAAGTTAGATTTGAAAAATAGTGAAGAAATTTTCTATAGAATAAGTATATTATTCTGCACGTCAACTGTTGCCATTTCTGTGACAAAATACTGCAGCAATCTTGTTTCTTGGCAGTGAACCATGTCAAAAACAGCACATAATATTACATTTTGATCAGGAGATTCAACAATTTTTGCTCTGTTTCCATTTGGGGAATTTCATATCAGTTGAAATGGTCCCATCCATCTAACTTTTTCATAAGCACTACATTTTTTAAAAGCCCTCTGGGGCAGTACCCTGCTAGTTGTCTAATATCACATTGAAATGACTAAAGTTCTAAAAATGTGAGTTTAGCACATTCATGATATGAGAACAAAAACTTTTTTGTTGTTGTTGCTTCAGAAAAATAATCTTGGTTTGTTTCCATGAATGGAATGGTCTTCAATGGTGGGAAGGACTGTAATTTTAATGTGATATTAGACAGCTAGATGGGGTACTGCCACAGTATTCAATTGTTTTTTTGGAATGGATGTTGTTACATTAGAGGAGGAGAGTGGTTTAAAAATGTAGTGCTCATGAAAATGGGATGTTCAGCATGTTATAAGGCTGCTACTACCCATGTTTGAAGAGCCATATCTCTGATATTTTGGTTTTATCATTAAAACATAGAAAAATATTAGAACAAAAATCAGACTAATTTGAGGACCATGGTGTCGAAATCAAGATTTTGGTGTTGATTTGACACGGAATTTACCAATTCTCAGAAAAGTTGAGATACTAAATAAAGTGGATTTACAATATTCCTGGGATGGATATGCTTTGGTGGTACTGGTAGTCATTATTCGCTCTGTCTCTCTCTCTCTCTCTCTCTCTCTCTCTCTCTCTCTCTCTCTCTCTCTCTCTCTCTCTCTCTCTCTCTCTCTCTCTCTCTCCCTCCCTTTCCTGGGATTCAGGAAGAGCTCAGAATCAAACTAGACCCCTTAAAGGAGAAGTTGGAGTCTTTTGAAAAAGTGAAACTCACCTGTGATAAATCAGCCACATACATTAAGGTGGGAATCTTGACTTGTGTCAATCACAAATAAAGATGCTGCAGATTTCAATTCAGACTAATTCTAAAGTGATTGTTCTTGAACTTAAACATAACTCTAAACCCTTGTCCTTGCTGACCTTATTCCAGACTCAGACACAGCACACAGAGAGGCAGATCAAGGAAGAGTTTGAGAAGCTTCACCAGTTTCTACGAGATGAAGAGGCAGCCAGGATAGTTTCACTGAGAGAGGAAGATGAGCAGAAAAGTCAGATGATGAAGGAGAAGATTGAGAAGATGAACAGAGAGATCTCATCTCTTTCAGACATAATCAGAGACATTGAAGAGCAGATGGGAGCTGATGATGTCACATTCCTGCAGGTGAGAACTATACAGTTTGGATGTGTGTGTGTGTGTGTGTGTGTGTGTGTGTGTGTGTGTGTGTGTGTGTGTGTGTGTGTGTCTGAGTGTGTGTGTCTGAGTGTGTGTTGCTGCCTGATCCAGCTCTACAGTACTTTCCCCACTTATGGCAAGATATGCAGAGGATTGGGTTTTACAGCCACACACAGTGGCAAAGCACCCCCCCCCCCCCCCCCCCACGCACACACATACACACACACACACACACACACACACACACACACACACACTAACTCGTTAGAGTATTGTAGTTTTATTAATTTAATTATACCCTTGGAGACTAGCACCAGATCCCACCCCATTGTCTTGTCTTTAAACCCTCCTAAATCAGTTAACAGGTGGATCATCTTCTCTCGCCTCCCGTACCCGTTTACTCTGTTATCATATAATTGCTAAACTGAGGTGTGATGTCTTGGCTCAGGAGTCAAGGCAAAAAGATTGATGCAGTGTGTCAAAATAATAGTCAAAAGTCAAAATAATATGTAATTTATTGTGTTAATGAAATTAACAATCACAGACAAACTAAATCAAACAAGAGGAGTGTGGTAGCCTGGCACGCCCTCCCAGTGACGTAACACCTTCGGTGTTGCTGTTGCTGGTCTGGCCTGCTGCTGATCAGGCAGGACTTCTGAATTCCCTGAAACAGGGGAACTGCCCCCCTTGATCGAGAACCAATCAACTTTGAGCAGCTCCAACGGCTCTCAGTCCTGTTCAAGCAACATACGTCACATATGTCAGAGGAAAGAGTGGTGTGATTGGTTTTGCTTCGGCACTGCATTTTCTAACAGCAACCAGTAGTAGCAAACCGAGGCAATTGAGGGAGGCGGGTCAACCATGCGCTTTGAGAAACTTTGTTATACGGGCTCTTGGTCAGACCAAAGTCTCGTAGAGCTTTGAAAGTCGATGGCAATCAGGCTAGGAGTGTGGCGCCCCAGAGGGGGAGAGGGGGGAACTGCTTTTACTGGGGCAACGTGTAGACATCAGGGCCAGGAGTTTGCAAAAATTATGTTGGGCTGTGACCACAGGCACAGCTATGAAGTCACAATGCAGACAGGGCCAGCGGACCATCACACAATTTACGAAGCCGATCTGCTGGCACGGTATGTGTGTGTGTGTGTGTGTGTGTGTGTGTGTGTGTGTGTGTGTGTGCATGTTTGTCTGGGCATCTAAGGAAAATAGTACAACCAAATTCCAAAAAAGTTGGGACACTTTACAAATTGTGAATAAAAACAGAATGCAGTGATGTGGAATTTTCAAATTTCAATATTTTACTCAGAATACAACATCGATGATATATCAAATGTTGAACTGAGGAAATGTATCATTTTAAGGGGAAAATAAGTTGATTTTCAATTTCATGGCATCTACACATCCCAAAATAGTTGGGACAAGGACACATTTACCACTGTGTGGCATCCCCTCTTCCTTTTAAAACAGTCTGCAAACGTCTGGGGACTGTGGAGAGAAGTTGTGGAGAGAATGTTGTCCCTTTCTTGTCTAATACAGGCTTCTAGCTGCTCAACTGTCTTAGGTCTTCTTTGTCATGTATTCCTATGTATGATGCACCAAAAGTTTTCTATGGGTGAAAGATCTGGACTGCAGACTTGATGGTGCCTTTCCAGATGCGTAAGCTGGCCATGCCACACACACTCATGCATCTCCATACCATCAGAGATGCAGCCTTCTGAAATGAGCGCTAACAATAAGCAATAACAAACTTGGGTTGTCCTTGTCCGGACGGTATGGCATCCCAGTTTTCTGAAAAGAACTTTGAATTTTGATTCGTCTGACCACAGAACAGTTTTCCACTTTGTCACAGTCCATTTTAAATGAGCCTTGGCCCAGAGAAAATGCCTGTGCTTCTGGATCATGTTTAGGAATGGCTTCTTTTTTGACCTATACAATTTTAGCGAATGACACAGTGGATTGTGTTCACTGACAATGTTTTCTGGAAGTAGTCCTAAGGTCGGTTTGTGATATCCATTACATTAGCATTCCTGTATGTGATGCAGTGCCATCTAAGGACCCAATGATCATGGGCATCCAGTATGGTTTTCCGGCCTTGACCCTTATGCACAGAGATTGTTCAAGATTCTCTGAATCTTTGGATGATGATATGCACTGTAGATGATTATACCTTCAAACTCTTTGCAATTTTTGTCTGAGAAAATCCTTTGTGATCTCGGACCACTACTTTTTGCCACAGCATTTGGGGAATTGGTGATCCTCTGCCCATCTTGACTTCTGAGAGTCAATGCCACTCTCAAAGGCTCTTTTCATACACAATCATGTTGCCAATTGACCAAATAAGTTGCAAATGGGTCCTCAAGCTGTCCCTTATCTGAAAATTTGACTTTTCTGGCCTCTTATTGCTACCCGTCCCAACTCTTTTGGGATGTGTAGCTCTCATAAAATCCAAAATGAGCCAATATTCGGCAAAACATTTCAAAAAGTCTCACTTTCAACATTTGACATGTTATCTATATTCTATTGTGAACAATATATAAGTTTATGAGATTTGTAAATCATTGGATTCCATTTTTATTAACAATTTATGTAGTGTCCCAACTATTTTGGAATTCGGTTGTAGATTTTATAACATTTTCTACCTTTTTCTTTTCTAGAACTACAAGAGCACAGTGGAAAGGTGAGTGATCTGCCTCCCGTCTCTCTCTTCTCTGTGGTTCTGAACCCAAAGCCACAGTAGCACTGACTCCTGCTGTTATTCCAGAGCCAAGTGCACACTGCAGGATCCAGAGAGGGTTTCAGGAGCTCTGATCAATGTGGCAAAGCACCTGGGCAACCTGAAGTTCAGAGTCTGGGAGAAGATGCAGGAGATTGTTCAGTACAGTGAGTATAAACACAACAACATACCTTAATAGTGTTCGGCCAAATATATGGAATTATGCACAGATACCAAACACACAGAGTTGATACAGTACATGCCACAGAGAGACACAAAAACACAAACACACAGTAACTTTGAAACAATGTATGCACTGAACAATACAATCTACAAAAATAGCATACACCGGTACAGTGGTAATAAAATGAACAGATTCCAAATGTGATGAGTTTCTTACACAAATACACACTCCTATAGAAACACACATTCGCACACACAGACTCACACACACATTCTCTCACAGACCCTCATACACATACACACTTAGGCTTACATACATACACACACTTACAGTATACACTACACACACACACACACACACACACGCACACTCACACACATTCACACAAAGAAAGGGCCCTATCATGCACAGGTGCAATGTGCCTTCATGAATGGTGCAAGATGTCTTTGCTATTTTCAGGTGAGCGCATGATTAATTTACCCGCCAAAGATACACATTGTCTAAATAGCAAATGACATCAAAGATCATGGAATACTGAAGATAGCACAAAATAATATGTTTCAATGGGATCAAACCTGACCAGTACAGTCTACATAAATGCATTACATTGAAATAGCCACACTTGCACTTCACACTGGTGAGAATGTGCTACATGTATAGATCATAAATATACGCACATTCAGACTTGCACACACACACACACACACACACACACACACTCAAACACACATACATCATACAGTATATTCATATAATCATCATACATATATTGACATTCACTCACACTTCACAGACACACTCACATTCACACAGACGCACACCCACACGTGCACACCACATACAATATTGTCATACGATACATAAGCACTAGCAAATAGAGTCCAAGGAAATGACCTCTATACACACACATACTCACACATTGGATGGATTGCAGTGGAGATGCAGTGAAAAGATGGAGAGAGTGATAGAGATGGACATGGTAAATGAGTGAATGAGAATCTGCAGTAATGCTTCTCCCCCATCATTCCACTAACACCCCTTTCCTGTGAGTAAACTCCTGCACAGCTGGGATCCCTTCATACTAATGACTAAAGAGTATTTCACTGTTCTTACTTCTCTCTGCCATTACACTTGGTAACACCACTATTAATAATGACCATCATTCACATCCTCATCACACATCACTCAGTGTTCAGCTCATGTGTGTGTTCTTCCTCTCTGCAGCTCCTGTCACTCTGGATCCCAACACTGCACACCCAGAACTCATCCTGTCTGAGGATCTGACCAGTGTGAGATACAGTGATGAGAGACAGCTTCCTGATAACCCAGAGAGATTTGATGATTATCTCAGTGTCCTGGGCTCTGAGGGCTTTAACTCAGGGACTCACTGCTGGGATGTGGAGGTTGGAGAGAACACATGGTGGAATGTGGGTGTGAAGACAGAGTCTGGCCAGAGGAAGGGAGAGTATGATGATGATGTGAGTGGAGAGTTGACAGTGTTTTATAAAGATGGTAAATATAGAGCATGTGCTCCACCACAGCCCTCCACTCTCCTCCCAGTGCAGCAGAAACTCCAGAGGATCAGAGTGCAGCTGGACTGGGACAGAGGAAAACTCTCATTCTCTGACCCTGATAATAACACACACCTACACACACTCACACACACTTTCACTGAGAGAGTGTTTCCATACTTGAATATTGATAAGGTGTGTCCTATGAGGATCTTACCAGTGAAGGTCTCAGTTACACTAGAGCAGCCCAGCTGATGGGAGTCTCTGTCTGGACCAGGGGTGCGTCTCTAGAAAGCAACGTTGGCTAACAACGGCGGTGGTTTGGATCGTTCGTCCTTTCACTCGCACGTTTGGTGTGTCTACAAACGAAAATTTGCAAACAATCGCACAGACAATCGTACTCATGGTCGCAAATCTCGCTCAGGGGAACGACTGCCTGAGAGCAGTCGTTCCCTTACCTCACTCACGTCAGATAATGCGCTACGTAACTTTCGTAAGGCCTCCGCGCAATGATCTGATGTTGATGCCATTGGGAGGGATTTCAAACTCAATATTTCCTAACCGGACCAATCAGGGCTGCTGGCTGCTGTAGAGGGTGTGACGTAGCGAAGAAGCAACTGTTTTGAATTCAACCAATCCAACAAACGTAACCAGCATCATCGGTTGGTTTCGATGTGGTTGGCTGAAGTGTACGTCAATTAAATTGATGGACAAACCGTTTGTCCAGTTAGATTCAAGGATTTCTGGCTCCTGAAATAAATCGTCTATCGCGGAGGATCAGATGTTCGCGCGTAGCGCTACATCTGATGTGAGTGAGGTAAGTCGTTCCCTCCATCGTTCGGTAATTCTTCATCGTTCCAGCCGGTGGCAGTAAAAAAAAAACTTGTCTGTATATGGTGCCAATGAGTTGCCTAAACACAATTCAGAAAGGTTGCTTTCTGATGCAAAAAAATATTTGTAGCCTAGACTATATCCTCAAGGAGGTGAAATGAGAGAGGCATTTGATAGCCTAGACTGCACTTTCCAGCTGCATTCTGTCTCATTCCGACAGGCATTTTATTGGTAGGCCTAGGTCTGTCCATTTACCAAGTTGCTCCTTATCAGAGAGTAAACAGGTGTCATGTCTCATTAAAGCGTATCCACGTCGGTGGATCTAACTTACCGAAGTGGACTAGTACGCAGACGGCCGGGGTTCATTCTTGAGCTTTTTCTTAATTATCATTTTTTTTAGCACGACTCCTCAATAAATTTCTTTAAAAGCCCGCTCTCTTTTTGAAAGTAAACTACATGCATTTTGTCCACGATCGCAAGAAAACCAAGGGTGCCTTAAAAACAACAAAAGCGGGCATAGGCCTATTCGTCAATATATGAACTCCCAACCTTTCAATAATGAGTCCGACACTTTACCACGGGACCACTGGTTAGACAGAGGATATTTATGACATTTGATATAAGTCTAATTAGACAAACAATCATATTCAGAATATGCTACTGCATCCGTCAAGAATTGAACTCTCAACCATGCCAAGACAAGCCTGAAGCTCTACCACAAGACCATTGACAAGACAATTCACGCTGGGAAATTTGATGAAGTTAGACAAGCATTCATATTTCGATAAAAGCAATCTTTAGCTTAAATTAAACAATGCTTGGATGAAAATGACTACAGTCAAATTCTGGGCAGACTTTTTTTAATAAATTCAAACAACAAACAACAAACTACAGGCAGACTGGTGTTGGCAAAATAGACTAACAAATCTCAACCAATAGCATTTCTCTCTGCTTCAACAACGATTTCGTTCGCGTGAACGAACGATATGGGCAAATGCGATGGAGGAGCGAAGTGTTCTAGACACAGTCGCAGCTGGATCGTTCTCTGTGTCGTACCACTCTCGCACCACCATCGTTTAGCAACAATTGAGCTAACATTTGTAGAAACGCACCCCAGCACTGAACCAGAGAGAGAGAGAGAGAGAGATGGAGACCAGAGAGAGAGATGGGGTCAGTCATGAAACACACACTGATATGGTCCAAGTTTTATGTGGGTGTTCCATGTTGTCATATATCACCAGATATTGTATTATATTATGATCAACCCTGATGAGTTTTAATTAATGATGCTCTGATTGTCATCTCTGTGTCTCTGATGCTTTTTTTAATTATTTGTTGTGAGTTTCACAACAAGGTGAGGTGAAAAGAGATTTTAAAAGAGAGAGAAATGCATTGTAAATGTCTATCATGAGGTGTTCAGTTAAAAGTGGATTTTATTCATAATTAACATTCCAAAATGTATTCTGTACAAATGTGTTGTTAGTGAGTAAAGTTATCCAAATAAATGTCAGCACTGACAGATTAGCATTGCTCTGCAGTGAATGAAAACCACATGTACAATAGAATCACAGCAAATAACATCAGCCCAGCTAGACCTGGAAGTCTTCAAACAAAGAGACTTACTGTAGTGGAGGAGGTGGTGACATTACTCTAACCTCACTCATGTTAGATGATGTGTTACACTGCACACATCCATCTGAAACTGATCCATTGGAGAGACTTGCATATGATTGGGTAAACGACTTGTCCATCATCTTTATTGACATGCTTGTTCAACCCCTCACATCACAACCAACTGATGACGCTGGTTGAGAACTATGCAGGGAAAACCGGAAACCACCAATTTGCCAGAAACCAAAACAGAATAGCGGTCTGAATGATTTGTCTGTTTTATTTTCATCCTGAAATCCAGTTTCAGATGAATGCGTGCAGTTGCTTGCAGCATAACACAGCTGACATACAGTAAGTGAGGTTAACGCTACCCAATGTTCTGTTAAATCAAAACTCATGCCAGCCATTCTGTGTTTTATTGTGCTACATTAGCATTAGACTGCTTGGTGGCAAGTATAGCAGAGCAGGAATATTTTCTATCCACCATTTAAATATGGTGTTTTTTTCTGGAGTGGATTATATGACATCATGACATTTCCTTTGTGTGTCATATTTTAGCTTGTTGTTTAGACCTGTGTGTTCTGAGTGTCAAAGGCTACAGTACTCATGGTTTTCAGAGATTGCACTCAAAGCTCCCACTCTGACGAGTCAGACAGAAGACAGTGGTGCCATCAGCAACCAGTAGATGGTGCTGTTGTGAAGTTTTTGAACCCTGTGAATGCGACTACAGCAGGAGCAACTGATTCTAATGCAGCTTGTGTATCTTAATGTGGTTAGATGGCAGAGCAGTGTTCAGACATTCTGTAGCAACTGAAGATATTTGTGAATAAACTGACTCTCCTCACTGAGGCAAGCAGAGAGACACTTTCAGCTGAAAGCTACCAAACACACATTAAGGCCTAATTCGTTATTATGTAATTAGTTAACACTGACTGGAACAGAGGATAAAAGAAAGTCTTCCTCTGTCTATGTCTGCCAAATAGACTGAAAATAAACTGAACTGAAGTGACATGGCCATTAGGTTTCAAGAGATAATGACACTTCAAGTCAGCACAAACACTAATTCCAATGCTTATTTTTTGCTCTTCAACATCACAACATTGAATACCCACTTTCTGGTAACTCACTTTCTGGGCTCATCTGACCCTGGCACAGATGCATTAAGTTCAGTAACTTAAATAAGTAAAGTAAACTGTCTTGTTACCATATATGTTTAGCCTGGTTGTACATAAATTGGAATTGTTATCAAAATTATTTCGGGATGGAGTGGGCACCAAAGTTACTAGTGTGCGGTTTGAGTTTGAGTCTTGCGCACACACACCTGCAACCAATTCACTATTGCTTATTATACTACTTAATTCCCCTCAAACCCTGATTGTAACCAATTAAGTACATGCAGGAACACAGCAAACATAAAAAAATGTGTCTTCTGTGGAACAAACAGGACGGAAAAAAACACCAACCAATCATTTAGTGCGTCCCATCAGAGTTATTGGATGATTTGTTATTATACTCCACCATTTGGCCCCTCCTTCTCTTTGCCAGACAGCACTCGTCCTGGACTCTGGAGGTGGGGCTTCGGCCGGGGAAATCTGAAGAAATGTGCATCTTCAAATATAGCTTCTGCAAACATTTCTCTAAGATCTTGAGCCCTACCTTTAATGTCCAACTCAGAAATAAGTATACAGTACTTATCAGTGTATCTGTTGACATGTGTTACCAGATGATAACAATCAAATATGCCAATAAAATGGGACTTGAAACGAACACACCACACACACACACACACAAGCACATTGGCACACACACACAAACAAATGTACATTTGACAGAGAAGTGAATTTAGATATGTTTTAAATATTATTACCCATTTTTTTCAAGTCAAATATAGCCTCCGCAAATATTTTTTCATGTCCAGCTCAGGAATAGTAGCCTGACATAGCCCGACCATAATACTGCTGTTCATCCGTATTCATGGTCTGGAGGTTCTTTAACCTGACGCGATTATACTGCGGAGGGGAGGGTATTCACTTCTGGTTTGAAACGATTGGACAGCTCGTCTAATCAGCCTCGCTTATTGGCCGGTAGACTCTCTACCGATGTAAACACGCCCCAGAGGACCGTTCCCAGACCATGGATACGGATGAACATTCGTATTATGGGCGGGCTATGTCAGGCTACAGGATTAGGTACTCACCAGGGTATCTGTGGACATGCTGCTACCAGTACCAGATGATAATCAAATGTGCCAATAAAATGGGACTTGAACACACACACACACACACACACACACACACACACACACACACACACACACATGTACTGTACATTTGAAAGAAAGTGAATTTTCTGTTTTAAATGTTATTACCCATTTTTTTCAAGTCAGAAAAAGGGAAAAATTTAAGCATTTCAACGATAGAATGTTCAGTTTACTATCACAAAATGTTTTAGAATCTCACAATGTTCAGGTGTGAAATAAGATCATTCCCTGCTTAAGGTGTCACATTTTAGCTTGTTGTTCAGGCTTGTATGTTTTGATGCATCAGGCAAAGACAGTCATATTTATCAGAGACCACTAGATGGTGCTGTTTGGAAGATACTGAACCCTGTGAATGAGACCGCATGACTGTTGGTTCTAATATAATATGTTTATTATGTGTCTAATAATGATCCATATAAACCTATTCTGGATTAGACTAACAATGAAGGAGACATATTTTGTCTGCATCTGGGGGTTAATGTATAACTGACCAGAGCTCAAACAAACAGTGACAGCGAAAAAGGTCGATTAACAATAACAATCTTTACAAAAACTTGATAGACTCATCATTGCGTTTTACAGGAAGTTATCTGAATAAGTGAAAGCTATGGAGGCTGTAGGTCTATATTCAAGAGGAGACTGACATAATCTGTCATATTATCTGTGAGAAGTGACCAGACTTCACATGTTATCACCAAACCTCACATCAGTTTCCCATACAGCACTGCTCTCTATGGGGCTCACTCTCACTGAATATTGGGGAAAAAAACCCTGACAGTGAGATTGTTCTTATTTACAGCTCACTCTCTTCCCTACTCCAGATCAGTAGCCCTGTTTACATGGACACTTCTAATCTGATTATTTAACCCAATATTCCATTTTAGATTGCATTTATGAATGCATCTCCTTGGATACTGTTCTATAGAATGCACATGGAATCTTTCTAATCAGATTAGAAGTGTCCATGTAAACCCGCCTACTCATGGGTGGCTTACAGAAGTGAAGAATTGTGAGGGAATGTAATGGAACCTGCTAATCAGCTACCTGCTTTACTACATTCCTCCCTCTGACTCTCCTCCCCTTAAGGAGGAAGGGAAGCTTTTGGTGATAGTCGGCTGAATGTTCTGTTCGACACTGCAAATACTCTGGTAGGTGAAATATTTTCAGAATAATAATGAAGGTTAAACATTATAGCACAAAGCTACTGTAAAAATAAATAGGAGAATCTGACATGCTTACAGATTTAAGAGTTCAACACTGAGAGAAGTATTTGATCTAGAACCGTGTGCTGTGAAAGTGAAAGTAAAACTTACAGATCATTCTCAAACCAAAACGTATCGTGTGTAAGTAATATTTGTGTGTGTGTGTGTGTGTGTGTGTGTGTGTGTGTGTGTGTGTGTGTGTGTGTGTGTGTGTGTGTGTGTGTGTAATTATTAAGAAGAGAATGGCCTCAAGGCTACAAGAGGATCTCACCTGTCCGGTGTGTTGTGAAATCTTCAAAGACCCAGTTATACTGTCATGCAGTCACAGTGTGTGTAAAGTCTGTCTGCAGCGGTTCTGGACGAGCAAAGGATCCAGAGAATGTCCAGTCTGCAGGAGGAGATCATCAAAGGAATTTATACCCCCAAATCTGGCTTTAAAGAACCTGTGTGAGACTTACCTAAAAGAATGGCAACACACATCTTGCATTTTGCACAAAAGAACAGTTGAGTTCTTCTGTAAGGATGATCTGCAGCTAATGTGTCCGATGTGTAGAGACTCCAAACTACACAAAGATCACAACTTCTGTCCTATCAGTGAAGCAGCAACTAATGTGAAGGTAGGACCTATGCCCATCAACTAATTATAGAACTTATGTTACATTGGAACTGTATACACTATAGATAGGCCTATCCCTGCTAATATGTCTATAAATATTATAGACCGCTGGTGAAAATGTTGGTACTGTGCAAGTCCTCCATTGCAATTTTGTTCCATAGATTCCATTCCATTATGTAGCAAATCTCAGGAAACACCACTGCAATACCTACACTCTTTCAACTTTACCAAAGGGAACTAGATTAGATTTCTCATTTTCTCAGGCCTCATTTCCTCAGACACACGACAAATACATTTTACTAGACCCTTTCCCCTGACATTCCCCTGCTCCACATATTCTCTGTTTCTTTCTCTGCAGGAGGAGCTCATGGTGAAACTGCAGGACAAACTGAAGGCGTTTGAGAAGGCTAAAGACATCTGTCATAAATCAGCCGAGTATGTTAAGGTGAGTGTTTTTGGTGTGGGCTTTAGCTTTTAACATTTTCATTTTAAATGTTTATCTCTCCCTAAAGATGATGCAGACATGTGTTTTATGTGATATGTTTTTGTCGTGTTTTGTGTAATAAGTTTCTTGTGCAATAAAAAAACAGTGTTGCATTTGGACAAGATGTCACAGGACATACGTGATCAAATATTTTTTGCTCATGACAAAATACTGTTAAGTTGTTCTGCAACTATCTTGGTCATGATGACACAGACTGTGGTTTAAGTTAAGGACATCATGTCAGCACATTACTTGATATTAGGCAGCTTAGTGTAGCTTAAAGTAAATAGTTATTTTTTTTCTTTAAAAAAGTTTTTTTTGTTCCATCCAAAGCCTTCATCCATTTCCAATTTTTAAATATTGTGTAAATATTTCTCATATGATAATTCTATCTAGATTCAGGCCCATCACACAGAGAGGCAGATCAAGAGGGAGTTTCTGGAGCTTCACCAGTTTCTACGAGATGAAGAGGCAGCCAGGATAGCTGCACTGAGGGAGGAAGAGGAGCAGAAGAGTCAGATGATGAAGGAGAAGATTGAGAAGATGAGCAGAGAGATCTCATCTCTTTCAGACACAATCAGAGCCACTGAGCAGGAGATGAGAGGTGATGATGTCACATTCCTGCAGGTAAGAACTATAAAGTTTGGATGTGTGTGTGTGTGTGTGTGTGTGTGTGTGTGTGTGTGTGTGTGTGTGTGTGTGTGTGTGTCATTTATTGTTCTGAATATAACAAAGACAAACTAAAACAAACAAGAGGAGTGTGGAAATCAGCAAAGTCAGTGACATGTTAGAGCGTTAGAGCCTGCATGAGTGGACAATGCCATTAAGTGTGTAGCATACAAGAACACAAAAGAGAGGGAAAAGGAGGCTCCAAAGGGGGAGGGAAGAAATGCTCTTAACAGCATAGAGCAGGAGTCTCAAACGCCCGGCCCACGGGCCAAATCCGGCCCGGGTTCGGTCCAGATCCGGCCCGTGAGTTGGTGCCAAAATTAAAATGCAATCCGGCCCTGGAAAGAGGCCCAACATCAGTTCCGACGGGCGCACCCATTCTTCTCTGTCACGCCATTATTGGAATCTGCATAAACTGACCTTTCCAACAGTGTCAGTAGTTAGTTTCTGTGATGAACGCATCACAAGATAATTAGCGTTGAATTTGTATCAAAATTATGATCACCAATACAGCTGCGTCCATGTCATATATTGTTTTCTGTGTAATATCTCATGGATTCTTAACTTAACTATGACAAACCGCATATCAAAATAAACAGGAGATCCTACTGATTACAATGGTGCATAGCAGTCGTCTTTGTGATTAGCGATTGTAATCCGATCTTGAAATCATATAAAATTTCTGCATTGTCTTCAACAGTGTCATCCCAAAACATTTAGGACTAACTTTTAACTAAATGTTTGTCAGGGAAGATGCTAGGAATGTTTTCTCAAGATCCAACATATATTATATTTAATATTCATAACATATAATAGTTAATAAAATATTGTCTGCACATGTATTGTTGCAAAGTCATACAGAATACCATTATCATGACTCTTATATTACCAGATTCCAGACAATCCTATATTTAAAAGTGAAAAGATATTTGTTCTCGTAGGCTATGCATTCAGAGATATAGGCCTAAGATTGAATATCACATCTTTAGATTAAAAAAAAAAAAAAACACGCTAAATAATTGCAAATTAAATGTGCAGGTTCCTGTTAAATAAACGTAGAAATAAAAAAAAAAAAAAAAAAAGTGTTGTACATATCTATGTTGGGCATAGAGACATCGGGACCAGGAATTGCCAAAAATGATATTGGGCTTTGGCCACATCTACCATGACATAATGCAGATGGGGCCAGCGGACCATCACACAACTTACAAGCCTTGGCACTGTATGTGTGTGTGTGTGTGTGTGTGTGTGTGTGTGTGTGTGTGTGTGTGTGTGTGTGTGTGTATGTATATATATATATATATATATACATATGTGTGTGTGTGTGTGTGTGTCTGTGTGTGTCTGTGCATGCGTGTTTGTCTTGACATGTAAGGAAAATAATAGCTTTTTTTGACATTTTCTACTTTCTTCTTTTCCAGAATTACAAGAGCACAATGGAAAGGTGAGTGATATTATCCTCCTGTCTCTCTCTTCTCTGTGGTTCTGAATCCAAACTCCATAGCAGCACTGACTCCTGAATGTTATTCCAGAGCCCAGTGCACACTGCAGGATCCAGAGAGGGTTTCAGGAGCTCTGATCAATGTGGCAAAGCACCTGGGCAACCTCAAGTTCAGAGTCTGGGAGAAGATGCAGGAGATTGTTCAGTACGGTGAGTATATACACATCAACATTCCTTAATGGTGTTTGGCCAAATATATGAAAATATGCACACATACACATAGAGTTGAACAATACAATCTACAGAAATACATACAAATACTGTTACAGTGGTAATAAAATTAACAGATTCCAAATGTGATGAGTTACACCAGTGGTCCCCAACTACTTTTCCTCAAGGGCCGAATTTTGTGAAGCATACCAAGCCAAGGGCCAACCGCAAACATTAAAAACCTTGCGTTGAAAGGATGCTAGTTATAACACCACAAAGTAGTCTTCCTTTAGCCTGCTGTTTTCTTTAATGCACCTCAATAAACTTCATATATAGTATGATTGCCTGTAGGGCCCACTGTGTAAGGTCTGTAAGCATTTTTATGTAGAATAACTGATAAGTCAGGTGGTGCTGGGGGCCACTCATTTGTTTCGTGCGGGCCGGATCTGGCCCACGGGCCACCATTTGGGGACCAGGGAGTTACACAAACATCCCCATAGACACATATTCTTCCCCCACCCCCACCCACACCACACCACACAGCGCAACATGTTTCAATGTATGTTTCAATGGGATCAAACCTGACCAGTTCCAGTGTAATGCATAAGTGCATTAGACAGACAGACACACTCACATTCACACAGACGCACACACACACGTGCACACTACACACAATATTGTCATACGATACATCAGCACTAGTTAATAGAGGCCAAGGAAAATGACCTCTATACACACACATACTCACACATTGGATGGATTGCTGTGGAGATGGAGTGAAAAGCTGGAGAGAGTGATAGAGATGGACATGGTAAACGAGTGATGTTAAATGAATGAGAATCTGCAGCAATGCTACTCTCTCATCATTCCACTAACACCCCCTCTCCTCTCCTGTGAGTAAACTCCTGCACAGCTGGGATCCCTTCATACTGATGACTAAAGAGCATTTCACTGTTCCTACTTCTCCTGCCATTACACTTGGTAACACCACTATTAATAATGACCATCATTCACATCCTCATCACACATCACTCAGTGTTCAGCTCATGTGTGTGTTCTTTCTCTCTGCAGCCCCTGTCACTCTGGATCCCAACACTGCAAACCCATGACTCATCCTGTCTGAGGATCTGACCAGTGTGAGATGGGGTGATGAGAGACAGCAGCTTCCTGATAACCCAGAGAGATTTGATTACTATGACAATGTCCTGGGCTCTGAGGGCTTTAACTCAGGGACTCACTGCTGGGATGTGGAGGTTGGAGAGAACACATGGTGGGCTGTGGGTGTGAAGACAGAGTCTAGTCAGAGGAAGGGAGAGTATGGTGATGTGAGTGGAGAGTTGATATGTGCTTTATAAAGATGGTAAATATAGAGCACGTGCTCCACCACAGCCCTCCACTCTCCTCACAGTGAAGCAGAAACTCCAGAGGATCAGAGTGCAGCTGGACTGGGACAGAGGAAAACTCTCATTCTCTGACCCTGATAATAACACACACCTACACACATTCACACACACTTTCACTGAGAGAGTGTTTCTATACCTGAATGTTGGTGAGGTGTGTCCTCTGAGGATCTTACCAGTGAAGGTGTCAGTCACACTAGAGCAGCCCAGCTGATGGAGTCTCTGTCTGAACCAGCACTGAACCAGAGAGAGAGAGATGGAGACCAGAGAGACAGGCACTACACACACGAAACAACACACACACTACATGCACACGCGTACACACACACACACACACACACACACACACACACACACACACACACACATGCATATATGTAACTACACACGCGCACGCGCTGATGTGTGTGTGTGTGTTGTGTGTGTGTGTGTGTGTTCATGTTGTCATACTGTATGTCCCAAAAGATAAATGTATAACATTATGATCAGCCCTGATGTTAGTTTCCTCTGCCCACACTGAAGAAAGGTCAGGATCAGGACTGGTCAGCAGGGGGAGATGACTCTGGAGCACACTGACCTCTGACTGACTCATCTGTTCTGAGTTAATGATGCTCTGATTGCCATCTGTCTCTGATGCTGTAATTGTCAAATTTGTGTTTTGATTTCAGAAAGAAAAAAAAATATATGTAGGCTAATAAAATGTCTTTCATCATATTCAACTAGAAGTGGCATTGTATTATTATTGTTAACTGGCATATTTCTAGATGTTTGGTCAGTCAGTCATATATGTTATCCAAATAAATGTGTGTGAATTTGAGTTAAAAGTGGATTTCATTCATAATTCATTATACTGTATAAATGTGTGTGGTCAGTCAATCTTATTCTGTATCCTAATAAATTAGTATGAATATTTCTGTGAATAGGTGTGTTTAGCGTACAGAACAAGAGTGTCAGCACTGAATTCGGTGTGGCAAGTAGCTATAATGAGCAAGATCATTTTCTGTCCACCATGTCAATATGGGAGAAGAAGACTCTTCACATCAGAATCTTGTTTGCCTTGTCATGACTTTTTTTCATTGGCTGGTGGATTATCCCTAATTTATCACCCGGACAAATGAAATGCTGTTTTCTAATTGTCTGAGAGGGTGTTCGTTATTCCCAGATAATAGGACACCTGTGATGTTTATCTGGTAAAATAATTAATCACTATTCCATATAGATACTGGGCCAGCCTATTGCTGCCTCCAGTTGGCTTGCTTTTTTTTGTTCTGTGTTGCAGGCTGTTGGAGTTGGGCAGGTGTCCTGGGTCACATGTTCAGTCAGCTTGATTGAAACGTATATTTAAGGCTGGCCTGCCCTGAAGGGATCTGCTCGTTCTCTCTTTCCACCATTTTGTCTTGTTTTTGTTCTATTCCATTTGACTGATTCACACTACATCCTTATTTAGGCCTACCCACCATTGTGTTTAGACTTCTATTATTGTTTCTACTTTATTCACTTTAATTAGTAGCCTACCCCACCTGAATAGGTTACCCTCTTTTAAAACAGAGCCGCATGTCGTTATCCCTAACTGATGATATGACATTTCCTTTGTGTGTCATATTATAGGTTGTTGTATGAGTGATATGCTCATAGTGATGCTCATCAGCAACCACTAGATGGTGCTTAAGTCATTGAACCCTGTGAATGAGACTGCAGGAGCAATTTGTGTAGGCTATGTTATTGTGGTTAGATGACACAGTACAGTGTTCAGACATAGCAGCTCTGCTAGCCAATATGTGAATGAACTAACTTTCCACACTAGGACAAGCACAGACCCTCAGCTAAAATCTACCAAACACACATTAATGCCTAATCTCAGTAATCTGTTATTTTGTAGTTTGTTAAGTCAAAGTCAAAAAGTCAAAGCGAACTTTATTGTCAATCAAACTCTGCAACAGTACATTGCAAGCAGATTAAATGTGCGTTTATCCAAACTGTAAATGTGCAACAAGTTAAAAATTGACTGGATACTGAACATTTCTTTCTGTATCAATGGAATAGTCTGTGTGTGGCTTTCAGAGGAAAAAGACAGACAAGTTTTTTTTCATATTCGTCACTCACCTTCAAATTCATACTTTGAACTTGAACCTGTTGTAATGAGGTGAGGAACCGTTTCTGTGAAGGAATGTTTTGCAACTGTCCAATGAGCTTCCTGCTTCACTATAGATCCCTCCCCCTATCCTGAAGGAGGAAGTGAAGTTCAGTGACAGATGGCTGCAGGTCTCTGCTACTCCTCTACAGAAAGTACTACTGCAGGTGGGAATTAAATAGAAACAATACAGCTAGATTAAGTTGTTTAAAGAAAAGTTTTAATTAATGAATGTTTCTATGCTGGTAAAATTAAGTTAGAACACAGTGAGGATTCAGAAACAGATTTAGATTTTCCCTACCTGAAAG
>JAODXP020000016.1:11442382-11463899 GCA_027497455.2 Sardinella longiceps | reverse complement strand
TTTGTCTTTGTTGTGCCATTTCCAAAGATTCTAACTAAGCGCTGTAAAATCACTGTTTCCCATACTTCCAAATGAAGCGTTAGGGTTAAAAACCATAGTGATCACAAGTCACAATGTTTCTGTGTCATGAATGTTGTTCAGACCACTTAATTGTGATTCTGTGTTAACATGGCAGTTCATTTTTAGTCAGAGCTAGTTGGGCAAACTGATATTCAAGTCTAAATATGGACGGAACAGTGGAACTATTTCACAGCCCTGCAGTTATCTGAAAAATAATGCACGTTCCAAGTAACGCATTACAGTAGGAAATTTGACCAAGCAGCGGTTTGAAACCAATTAAAGGAGAAACCTGGTGTGAAATGGCTTAAATTGTGTTAAACATGATACTGAGTGGGAACGATTAGCTCACCTCCGTTTGTGCCCTGCATTCAGAAAATTCAGTCAATAGTTAGCCGATACTAAAATTAGGCTTCTGCTGGGACTACAGCGGGCATCAATGTAGCCATGCAAATAAGTCACTATTTTCCACCATTGACGAGGCACGCGAAATTCACACACGAGATTCACTTTACAGGGTTGCTCAGAAAATGTTTACTGGCATATTATGAAAACAACTCTGAGGTCAGTTTTCTTTTCACATCAAGGGTTTTTACAGGCTGTTCCTTCGGGAATTTTCCCTTTTCCCTGCCATTTTGGACTCCTTTGTCATGTGATCAGCGCATCTTTGTCAGCAACTAAGGCGAAATTCACATTTTACTACTCAAAGAGTATTAATGTATGGAGCAAGAGGGGTCGTGGTAGTTCATGGGAGCAAAGTGCAGTACACCATCAGATCTGCCAGCTGCCACCCCAATCAGTAAACCTTGCTTCCGCTTGGTAAATGTAAGAACCTGTTAAAGCCAGGCGGCGCAAATTGTATTCCTCTCTGTAATCATATTTTTGTATGCCATTGGCATTGATAAGTAAGTATTGTATGATTTTGCGCTGTATTTCTGAATACTGGGGTCGTAAAGTTCTTATTGGTATCATGGTTTTGATATGTTTTGAGACAAATCACACCAGATTTCTCCTTTAACTGAAAATGAAATAGCCAATAATGTCACATAAATTTCATGCATCATATTTTCAAATAAGACTTGATACAAGATACAAGATACTTTATTTGTCACATGCATCGTCATACGTGTACAACATACAGTGAAATGTAATCTGATCCCCCCACAACTGTGCTTTAGCTAAAACTAATCCAAATAAATAGAACTAATAAAAATTCAATATGAATAGGTTTTACACATACAAACACGCATACATGGACATTAATGCACATGTACACATGCATACATGCACACACATGCACAGTAGGATACCCACACATTGTGCATACTGTATGTATCCACACAGGCACGCTTAGCACACACACACACACACACACACACACATCATACAACATTAGCCTGCGGAGAGATGGCAGTGTGGTTAAAGTGCAGAGTGCAGGGTGGGGAGGAATGGCATGTCCAGGTTGAGGAGTCTCACTGCTTGGGGATAAAAGCTCCTCCTCAGTCTTTCGGTCTTGGCCATAAGAGACCTAAACCTTTTTCCAGATTTTAGGGGCTGGAACAGATGGTTACTGGGGTGGGAAGAGTCCTTCAGAATTTTCAGGGCTCTGCTCCGGCATCTGGTGATGAAGATGTCTTGCAGAGGTGGGAGAGGAGACCTGCAGCATCGCTCAGCAGCCTTGATCACCCTCTCAAGGGCTTTACGGTCCTGAAAATAAGATAAGATAAGATAATAAGATCAGCACAAAGCCAACAGTGAACATCTAATATACATTCTTTATTCTTTAATAGGCCTACCTGTGTTTGAGTTGTAGGCATTTCCAACATTGGTGATGACGTGTTTGTAAACCAGGGGAGTTTCAGTGGAATAGGGTCCTGTCTGTCGAACTCCAGACTCTAGCAGTGAGGCAGAGAAAGACACCTTCCTCTCCTCTCTCTCCCTCCTCAGCTCCTCCACCTGGCTCCCTGTTATATTCAAACTGCCTGCTTGGTTCTCCTGTTTCTCCTTCAGCTCCTTAATAACAGCTCTCTGCTCCTCCACTGTCTTCTCACTGGCTCTCAGTCTGGACTCAATAATCTCTGTTTTATTCTCACTGGCTTTCAATCTGTTCTCCAAGGCATCCACTTGTGTCTTTGTGTATCTGAGCTCCACTTTGAGCTCCGTCACCAGAGCAGTCATCTCTCTCAGCACAGTGTGGATGTCAGGCTGGCAGGTTTGTTGGGTGGAGGAGTCTGAGACTGTAGCCACAGTTCTCTCTGCTGCATCCAAATCCTCATTTCCTCTGCTCTCTGCTCCAGTATGGAGGCCGTGGTGACTGATGTCATTTTCACTGATGGTCTCAGATCTGAGTTGTGCCTCAGTCAAACTGCAGCACAGCAGCACCAGTAGAGCTCCACAAGTCTGCATGTTGACACTACAGGATGCCTCTCTGTTCTCACAGACTTCTTATGCTTTAATACCGCAGGTGATGTTCACTGGTTAATGATTACCAAAAATGTATTGATTACACATTGATAACTGATTGAATTGGGGTTGTAAATGTTGCTTGCATGCATGAGTTGTTTTGTTTCCTGTTTTTCTCTGAGAAATTCAGCTCATGGTACAAGGTCAGGGTAGATTGTTTTTGTCAGTTTTAGTCAGTCTCTGTACAATAGGCTTTGACTCGTGTGATTTACTGTACACAAGGGCTTGATACAAAGCGAAATCAGTCAACTTTCATCACTTTTTTCAAAGACGTCCAGTATGCCACCAATTGCCACTTTTTTTTTTTTTAATTCACAGAAATTCATATCTTTAAAATCTTTCTCTGAAACATCTATGGGCTTTTGAAGTCTCAAGAATGTGGTGTGTGTGTGTGTGTGTGTGTGTGTGTGTGTGTGTGTGTGTGTGTGTGTGTGTGTGTGTGTGTGTGTGTGTGTGTGTGCGTGGTGTTGCCATTACGCAAGCAAAATATTTATTAAAGATTAAAAAATTACAACGTTTCGGTCTTAGACCAGACCTTCTTCAGGTCTAAGGTGATGAAGGTTTAATCTTTAATAAATATTTGCTTGCGTAATGGTCAGTGTGTGCGGGATTCCTTTCAAGCTATTTATCTAGAAATTGAAAGGGGCCATTCCGTGTGAAATCAACAAATGCATTCCGCCTGACCCTCTCGGATTTCCTTCAAACTTTAGGTGCCTAATGCCATCGTACCCATCAGCAATTGTGCAAAATATTAACCTTGTATCTACTTTACTTTCTGAGATATTGGGCCTTAAAAAACAGGGTCTTGATCATGGAAAAATGCAGTTTTTTAACTTTGTTAAGTTCTGTTGGCCATTACTTACACATACTTCATGTTAGAAAATTGAAAATTTCAGGCGGTGTTGCATACATGTAGACGTTCTGAACTGTCAAATATTTTAGCTTAGAGTAAGACAATTGCCAAGTTATGGATTCCTGAAAATGGTATAAACACAAAATGATGGCCACTTTTGATGACAATATTTCCACACTGAAGCATATGAGATCCTCGATAATTAAATATATATCACTTCAGTAATCATGTTGTATTGAACTGGAGGAATATTTCGGAAAATATTCAAACTTTTTGATTTATGGCACTTCAAAATTGACAAAGATAATATTGGATCCAACTTTTAAGTGCATTTACAATTTTACTGGTAGAGTCAACCATAAAAACAAAAACATCAACTTAAAGAAAAGTTTTTAGACTCTGAATACACCAAATTCCAAAGTGGTACCCGAATGAAAAGTACATAAAATAGTCTGTCAAAGACAGCTATCAAGGCATGGGGTGATAGATTTTTTCTGCCTTTCTAACCATGTTCTGTTTTGTTTATGTAGCCATGTGCTTTTGGTACCTTTGCCACAGTCCCTCCCTCTCACAGAACTGAGTCTCCTCCCCCAATTTTAGCAGTACTGACATCAACTATCGACTCTAACAACAAGAACAACATATTTTGTATACTACTACTACTACTTATAATAATAATAATAATAATAATAATAATACCGGTAATAATAATAATACTGATAATACTGATAATAGTAATAACCTCTTCTAGTACCCCAGGGAAAAGTGGAATAATCAGTGTATTTAGTTGTCTAAAGCAATTTCTTTTTATTTTAAATTTTTAATTTAAGCTTTTAAATTTTTTTAATTTTTATTTTTAATTTCTAAAGCAATTTTAGTTATTTTCATTAACTAATTTTATTTTATTTCCTCAATAAACATATGATGAGTGGGATACAGATGCGGAAGATCTAAAAGTTTGTGAGCACACTTGCTTTGCTTTATATGGAAAGCATTTTATCAATGAGTAAGTCAAACAGATGGAATAGGCCTAGAGTGTTCACAACCGCCAAGGAGGTTATGTTTTTTGCCAGCCTGTGTATGTCTGTGTACAAGACAATTCAAAACTGCACAGATTTGGATGACAGGTTTTATCGCATGGTCTTTCTGTTCACAATGTAAACATCGAAAATGCGACCTTTTCAGACCATATGCCTATTGTGTTTGACGTTTCTCTCTCGAATTCGCTGCTTAGCGCCAAAAGGCCAGGTTGTTATTCCCGCTATGTGAATTCTCACACTGCTAGTATGTTCTCTGAATGTTTCCAACGTAATGCTGTCTCAACTGCCATTTCTACTGCTGGCACTCATCTCTCAAGCCCTCATGATTTACTCTGTCTCTTCAACTCCTCCTGTCTGGCTATACTAGACTCCATAGCACCCCTTAAATATAAACGTCCAAAACTGAAATCTCAACAGTGGCTAGATGACTCCACCCGTTCACTCAGACAGGCCTGTAGGAAAGCGGAGCGGAGATGGAAAAAAGATCGTCTTACTGTCTCCCTGGGCATTCTTAAACAGTCATTAGAAAATTACCAAAAAGCAGCAAAAAATGCAAGAGCCAAATATTTTTCTGACCTCATTAGTAAACATTCTCACAGACCTAAAATCCTTTTTAGCACCATCAACTCAGTGATCAATCCACCAATTTCTACAGATGCTGAGGCATCTACAGACATCTGTGAGAAATTTCTCAACTTTTTTAATGACAAAATTGAAAATATCCGATCTCAGTTCTCCCCCTCTCCACCCCATACTCTCCTGGACCAGCCAGGTGCTACTGCTGTCTTTAACTGTTTCCAACAGTTATCCCTCTCAGAGCTAAAGGACATTGTAATGCACATGAAGCCCACATCCTCACCCCAGGATGTTGTCCCCTCTCACATAATCAAAGACACTTTTGATACAGTTGGCCCTAGCATCCAAGTCATCATTAACTCTTGCCTTTCCACAGGCCTTGTCCCAACATGTTTTAAGCATGCAGTCGTACAGCCCATGCTAAAGAAACATAATCTTGATGCCAGGTGTCTAAAAAACTACCGTCCTATATCAAAGTTATCTTTTATGTCAAAGGTGCTAGAAAAAGCTGTTCTGTCCCAGCTGTTACCCTTCCTTAGCTCATATGAGCTATTGGAACCCTTTCAGTCAGGTTTTAGACCTCTGCATAGCACTGAAACTGCTTTGTTAAAGGTGACTAATGATCTCCTACTCACTTTAGATTCTGGTGAAAATGCCATATTGATTTTATTGGACCTAAGTGCTGCTTTTGACACAGTCGATCACAGCATCCTATTGTCCCGCCTTGAACACTGTGTGGGCATTACTGGTACTGCATTAGACTGGTTCACCTCCTACATCACCCAGAGGACTTTTTCAGTCTCTGTAGAAAACTTCTCTTCCTCCTCAGCCCCTGTCTCCTATGGAGTCCCCCAGGGGTCCATACTGGGCCCTATTCTGTTCTGCCTGTATATGCTACCTCTAGGTAATATCATCAGAAAGCATAACATCTCCTTTCACCTGTATGCCGATGACTCCCAGTTGTACCTCCCTTTAAAAACTGGTGATTCCATTCAACCACTTATTAACTGCCTACACGACATCAAGTCTTGGATGTCAGATAACTTCTTACAGCTAAACAGCGATAAAACAGAAGTTATCATTTTTGGCCAACAGAAATCCTTAACCCACTTGACTGATAGCTTAGATCACCTCTCTCCATATGTCAAGTCCCACGCTAGGAATCTGGGTGTCATCCTTGACTCTGAGCTTCGCCTTGACAAACAAATCAGCTCCGTCGTCAAAAACAGCTACTACCAGTTAAGAATCATTGCCAAACTCAAACCTTTTCTGTCCTATCACGACCTGGAGAAAGTCATCCATGCCTTCATCACTTCACGTCTAGACTACTGTAATTCCTTATACCTTGGCCTCCCTCAGTCTTCCTTGTCACGTCTTCAGCTAGTCCAAAACTCAGCTGCGAGATTGTTGACAGGCACCAAGAAGCGGGAACACATTACCCCAACTCTTGCCTCTCTGCACTGGCTCCCCATACAGTTTAGAATAAAATTCAAGGTTTTACTGCTAGTCTTCAAGGCATTACATGGCCAAGCTCCATCTTATCTCTGTGACCTCATTACAACACAAACCACATCCAGATCCCTTAGATCTGCAAACAAGGACTTGCTATTTGTGCCGAGAACACGCCTGAAAACAAAAGGTGATAGGGCATTCTCTGTAGCAGCTCCTTGTCTATGGAATCAGTTACCATCTAATCTCAAATCTGCCCCCTCTATCTCAGCCTTCAAATCTCAACTCAAAACTCACCTTTATACCCTAGCTTTCACCTAATTTTAACCCCTCCCCCTTTTTATTTATCTTTTCTCGCTGCTATCTTTCTCAAAAGACTGTGTACGTATTTGTGGTATTGTTTACTCTGTGTCTTATCCCCTTTTTGTGATTATTATTCTTTTTGTTTTATGCACTCTGTACAGCACTTTGGTCAGCCTAATCACTGTTTTTAAATGTGCTTTATAAATAAATATTACTTACTTACTTACTTACTAGTATTGGAGCAATCAAGAACTGATTCAGTTTAGATGACAGTTGTAATGAATGGTGTCTATAAAATCTGTAATCCAGTACACAAACTAGAATTTAAATTATATTCTTGACCCTATTGCTTTGGAGGAAATTTGCACTCTCTGAGTGCTTTTCTGGTTTAGAAATGTAATTCATTCATTGATTTTCAGTTGCTTTGTACTGTCAGCAGGGCTGTCAAAAAGCAAAGTCTAAATGTTGTCAAGAAAATGACTAGTTTATTTTGATATACTTCTCTATCATGGTGGCTGAGATACTAGCCTTCTGAACCCAATGGTTGCAGTAATCTAAGGGCCCCGCCCACAACCAACTCTAGTGCCCTTTGAAAAAAAGTCATTACCCATGAGCCCTAGCGCCTGATGAGACTTTCTTTTTTTCATTTCCATTGTTAAATCATGTGCTACAATTTTAATGTTTAAGCCAAGGCCTATTACTTAGAAGCTAGAATGTGGGTACAGCGAGAACTTATGTCACAATGCATGTGTTTTGAACTTAGTTACCCTGATTAAGTCAAAGGTATCATCTTGTATGTTGGTTTGTGCTGTACGGTTAGGGTTATACAGACTTTGATTCATTTTTATATCCTGAATTATCCAGAGTTAGTAATGACTTGAAGTAAAGTCATTCCTACTGGCAACCATGGTTATAGCATATAGTTGGATGTATATTATACATTAAAATTAATGTGTTCATAAGTCAATTTTCTGAACTATTATACTCTGGTTTGTGTTTTACAAGTAGAACACCACAGGCATTGGCTAAATCTTTAACTCAAAAGCTCAATTTTAGAAACAATTTGAACACGTGTCACTTCTGGTGACAATTGTGGTTATAACATTTAGTTGAATTTTAATAGATATGATCATTAACATTATTAACATTGCTGATAAGTCAATTCACTATACTAAAGAAGAAAAAATTGGCTGGAAAAAAATTACAAAATACTTTGATAAAATATCTAGGTTATCATTTATTAATCATCTGTCAATTAAACTATCTATTAATCAATTTGCAAATATTTGAAGAGATTGCAATGCTGGTCCTTTTAGGCCCATGACAATAAATCTGAATTTACTGTCACCTGCCGATTTATGCTCCATTTTAGTGATCAGTCATAAGAAGTTTTAGTTTCTTACAATTATAAGACATCTCATATTAACTCTCAGGATCACAGACTGCATTTCCTTTGAGCATATTAAAGTTACAGCTATACATTCAATGTATGGTAATGTGGTATTTGAAGTAGCCTATCTTTAGAGATTGTGCACAAAAAGCAATTTGTGATAATCCTCCATGAAGCCGTGATGACCAGGAAACCAACAATAATCATGATCAACAATAGCAGGCAAAGTGCTCATTAATAATAAAAAGAAGCCTTTAAAAGAAGAAACCTCATTGGCTAAACATACAAGGAATAGGCAGACACCAAACATCCAATGAAAGGCCTAATTGATGAATAAAGGGAGGGGCAGAACCTAGGCCCAGAAGCACATGGCTATGTGGGCAAAGTAGTCCATAGCAACCAAGGGACCAAATAAACAAACACACCTAGCAACGGAGGCAGAAAAACCAATCACCAAGACTGTGAAAGCCATCTTTGATATAGTAATTTATGTGGTTTGGCTAAAGGTACCATTTCAAAATCTTGAGCATTTGCAAAATAAAACATGGGCTTTGTGGTGGTAACTTTGATTTTAAGGTACACTCAACCAGTAATTTGGAAAATATGCTTAAACTATAGGTCTTAATTCATTTATGTCATCTTTAATGTCTCAAAACTCAAAAGCTGTTATTAATATCAAATATTTACCTACTTGATGATAATGTACAATAACTTGTGTGAACTACATAGAAATACCAAAGATCTGAGGTCATTTGTGTACAAGATACAGTACTGTGAAATAGATAGGAAAAAATGAACATGTAATTTTTTTGCCATTTTCAGCAAAGCATTACTCAGCAAATGTGCTACCTTGAAAGGTGAACTTCACAGTGTAAAGACACATACTACTTTAGAATATGTCCTGAAAGTTTCATAAATGTAGCATGAAAACTCCAAGAGTAACGCTTTGTGGAACATGGATATTTTCTCAGAGCTCCACTTTCTTGACACACGACCCCCTTTTTTAAGACCCCATATCTCAACAACTATACAAGATACAATGGTAATATTTCACATTATAGGTCCTGGGTATGGTAACATCATTCACAGAAAGTTTGAAGCAAATCCAAGATGGTCAGGCGGAATTTTTGTCTGAGATTTGTTGATTTGGCACGGAATGACCCAAAGGAAAACTAGGGGGTAATGTAGCCTGGCGAATGCCAAACTAAAATCACAAGTGATATTTAGTCTGGGGACCTACCTATTGCATTTCTCGTAGCGGAAGCATCGTTTACAATTGTCCATAGCCGTTTATTGGGCGCTACGAATGTCTATCATAGCGTCTGTACATACCTCGGAGCCAATACCAGAGCCACCACGTGACGTAAAATGCAATCGAGGGCCGTACAAATCCCTTTTTGTTCTGCGATTGGATACCGAAAGCAGGCGAGAAAAACGGCCATGGTCACCATGCTCCTCTGCAGAGTGAAATGAAATAAGCGAGCAAAGGAGCATGGGAATTCCCAGGCTAGGGGTAATGTGTCACTAACCATGATTCCATGATTCTTAATGTAAAATATCACACTTTCAAACTATATAGTTACTTTACCTGAATATGGTCTAACTATTTGCAACTGTATGTATGGTCATGGTTCTGCCTCATGCACAAAAGCACTTTATAAACTACCTCACTTTGTAATACTTTGCACTATTATGCATTACTAGACTACTTGTCGTCCCTGTGCCATGCATTACGTGCATAGTGATACATGAGAGCACACTGAAACATATTTCTAACTTTAGTGTTGTTTGCTGTTGAATGGCGATAATAAATTTAAACTTGACTTTAGTTCAAAAAACTGTAGGCATAATATATGAGTTAAATATTCTAATATTTAAAATAATGGATATGTCATACTGTAGGCTAGTTCTTGAGAAGGAATGAGAGAAAATCGCTCACTGCTTGTTCATTCCTGTTAGAGTTCACTCCTCCTGGAACTTTGAACTTTAATATAGAGGTAAGATGACAGTGCTTATAGGTGCTGGTTCTGTGATGGAATGTTGACACTGACCAATCAGCTCTCAGCTTATCTTGGTCCCTCCCTCTGACTCACTGAAGAAGGAAGTGAAGCTCAGGGACAGAAAGCTGCCCTGTTCAACACTAAAGCTAAACAACTACTGTGGTATGTGTGTAAATGAAGGGGAACATAGAGTAATATTCAGATTGGTTGTGTTAATGATGGGAAGAATGTTGGATTTCTAGGAGATTTGCACAGAAGAAGAACAATGACTCAGTAGAGACGGTAGATTTACCAAAGCTGTGAAAGTAAAGTTTGCCCTGGAGCCATTCCAAGAAGGAAGCTTGTGACACCGTGTGCTCTTAGACTCTCATCTTGGAAATGGCTTCAAAGTTGGAGGATGAAACATCTTGTCCTGTGTGCATTGAGATCTACAAGGATCCTGTTATCCTGACCTCCTGCAGTCACAGTTTCTGTAGAGACTGTCTGGAGAAGTGCTGGAAAGCTAAAGAAATAAAGGAATGTCCACTCTGCAGGAAGAGATCATCATTTAGTTTAGTCCATACTAATCTAGTTTTAAGGAACTTGTGTGAAGTGCTGTCTGAGACAGTCTTGGAAGAGAGAGGGGGAACAAACATAACGTTACTCTGCAAACAGCACAAGAGAAAACTTGAGCTCCTCTGTCAGAATGACAACCAACTTGTGTGTCTGGTGTGTCGAGATTCAAAAACACACAGAAATCACATCTTCAGTCCCATTGATGAAGCAGCAGCAGAGATCAAGGTAGGCCTGAGCTTTCTGTAAAACATTCTCTTGCATGTGTGCCTTTCTACAGTCTTGCACTGTCACCTTTTCTACTGTAGATGGCACTGTTGCTTATTGGCTAAATTCACATAAACTCACACTGTACTATCAAGCTGTGAATGACATTTTTTTTCTGCATAGACAGAGATGATCATAATTGTCTTATTGTTCCAATACATTAATGTGCCAGCCTGACGAGGGCTGACTGAGTTATTATGTGAACGTTCCCTCTGACTTAACTCAGGACAGTCTGCACATCTTTCTGGTTGATCACTAATGGTGTACTGACTCCTGGTAGTTTTATGAGAGCTTATTCACCTTTTTCACCTGGCCGCCATATTCTGAACGAAAACGAGGCTTGGGTGGTAAACTAGAGGAAATACCAACGAAACGTTAATTGAATTGAATTCAATTTTATTTATAGAGCGCTCAAATACAGTGCATTGTCTCACGGTGCTTTACAGACAGTACGGGAAGCATCCATGAGAAACAGGGGGACAAAGAAAACCCCCTTCGCTTTATAAATAATAATTAATAATTTCTCACAGATGCTGGACAGACAATCTATTGCTGGTCCCCTCTCTTACTGTTGGTTAGGTGGAAAGTTGGACAGATGAGGGGCATCCCATCCCCAGAAGCTACTTCTGGGGAAGTTTTACCACCCAAGCCTCGTTCTAGTGCCTCACAGTGACGTAGCTGAAAAAGGTGAATAAGCATCACACTAAAGTGATTTATTAATTTCAGGAGGAGCTCAAAGCCAAACTGCAGCCCCTACAGGAGAAGCTGAAGGATTTTGAGGAAGCTAAAGTCACCTGTGATGAAACAGCTGAGTACATTAAGGTCAGTGTGATGAAGACTACTGCTTTGTCTAACATGACTGTGTCCCTGGCCAGGAGGCCACGTTGTCTCCTGTTGGAGGGTCAGTAGTGGTGGTGGTCAAGTCACTGGTCATCATCTCATCTGGGCTCTCAACTCTCAAAGACTCTGTAAGCGTTTTGAATGCATAAAGAGCGTTCATCAAAGGGAGTGAATGCATAAAATTTACAACACAATGTTCAATATTTGAACGTTTATAGACAATGTTTCATTGTCTACGCCAAGGAGGTTATGTTTCGTCGGAGCCTGTCTGTTGGTGTGTACAATATAAAAAGTACTGTACGGATTAGGATGAAATTTTCGGATGTATTTATTGGGACAAGTGACAAATGATTAAATTTTGCTGGTGATCGTGATCCAGAACATGATCTAGAATGGCGGAGGTCTGCGCTATCCAAGTGCTTTTCTAGTTATAGTGATGTATTGCGATAACTTTACTTTCAATTGGTATCAGTATGAACACAATCAAATGTTTTTTCAGACTCAAACCCATAAAACAGAGAAGCAGATTAAAGAGGTGTTTGAAAAGCTTCACCAGTTTCTACGAGATGAAGAGGCAGCCAGGATAGCTGCACTGAGGGAGGAAGAGGAGCAGAAGAGTCAGATGATGAAGGACAAGATTGAGAAGATGAGCAGAGAGATTTCATCTCTTCCAGACACAATCAGAGCCATTGAAAAGGAGATGAAGGCTGATGATATCGCATTTCTGCAGGTAATAAAATGTTACCTTTTGTGTGTGTGTGCGCGTGCGTGTGTGTGTGTGTGCGTGCGTGCGTGCGTGTGTGTGTAAAAGAATATCTAACATATCCAATATTTGGTATTTTCCAGAACTACAGGAGTACAATGGAAAGGTGAGTGATCTGCCTCCAGTCTCTCTCTTCTCTGTTGTTCTGAACCCAAACCCACAGCAGCACTGACTCCTGAATGTTATTCCAGAGCCCAGTGCACACTGCAGGATCCAGAGAGGGTTTCAGGAGCTCTGATCAATGTGGCAAAGCACCTGGGCAACCTGAAGTTCAGAGTCTGGGAGAAGATGCAGGAGATTGTTCAGTACAGTGAGTAGCCTGGAAAGAAATAAAGATGCACAATTCTAGGATCAAGAGAATGACACACAGATACTGTACTGCACATTAGCAACTTAAAGTTTTCTTTGTCAAACAAAACACAACAGAACAAACATCTGTTCATGGACACACTCTACTCACTGGATTTGTATAACAAATGTGGGATTATAAATTCCTGAATGTGTGTGTGTGTGTGTGTGTGTGTGTGTGTGTGTGTGTGTGTGTGTGTGTGTGTGTGTGTGTGTGTGTGTGTCCAATAGAACCAATAACAGGCAGGATAGAAACACACCAATAACCCTGAGCTCATTCTCCTAACATTAAACATTTAAGTTCAATTACATCCCCTCACACACACACACACACACACACACACACACACACAAATTGGATAAATCAAGTCATATAGCACAATCAACAAATGTACTTTATAAATAACAAATGGAAGGAGTAAGAGAGAGAGTGTGAGAGGGAGAGAGAGAGAGAAAGAAAACTCTTTCACAGCTGGGATCATTGGTTAAAGTGGGATTTGGCAGGAGGGGAAACTTATCAAATTTTGTGTCGAGACATAATGTTATTTATTACATTTTTTCTGATATCTCACCACTGGAAGCATGCTAGTACGATATTGTATGATATTGTATATTGTACGACAATTTACAAAAATATACATATGTACTGACAATATTTAATGAAGAAGAGGAATGTAACAATCCTACTTCTCTCTGCCACTTGGAGTAAGAGAGAGAGAGAGAGTATACAGTAGTAAACAGCTGGGGTCCCTCCTGATGACTAAAGAGCATTTCACTGTTCCTACATCTCTCTGCCATTACACTTTTTAACACCACTATTAATAATGACCATCATTCACATCCTCATCACACATCACTCAGTGTTCAGCTCATGTGTGTGTTCTTTCTCTCTGCAGCTCCTGTCACTCTGGATCCCAATACTGCAAAACCCACTCTCATCCTGTCTGAGGATCTGACCAGTGTGAGACGTGGTGATGAGATACATCAGCTTCCTGATAACCCAGAGAGATTTGATAAGTATTCCAGTGTCCTGGGCTCTGAGGGCTTTAACTCAGGGACTCACTGCTGGGATGTGGAGTTTGGGGAGAGTGATAGTTGGTTCCTGGGTGTGATGACAGAGTCTCTCCAGAGGAAGGGAGACTATGACTCCATGAGTGGACAGTGGATTGTGTCATTTCAAAATTCTGTATATGAAGCACAGGTTCCACCTCATTCCTTCACTCGCCTCACAGTGAAGCAGAAACCCCAGAGGATCAGAGTGCAGCTGGACTGGGACAGAGGAAAGCTCTCATTCTCTGACCCTGATAATAACACACACGTACACACTTTCACACATACTTTCACTGAGAGAGTCTTTCCATTCTTTAACACCAACCTTCCACTGAGGATCTTACCAGTGAAGACAGCAGTTACAGTAGAGCAGCTCAGTTAGAGTTCCATGCATATTATATTCATACTGTATGTACTTTTTTTCCTATAACTTTGGAACAAAAAAAAAAAATTCTTGCTATCAGTAGTGTAGAGGGGAAAGGGATTGTGACAACTATGCAATTTGGATAGGGGACTTTTACTGTGAAGAGACATAATGTGTGGGGGGAGGGTTGTTCGACGGGGAAAAGGAAAAAGTTCAGGTGTGACTGCTTGTACTGGAGTTGTAGTCTTGAAGTAAAGTTCAGTAACCGTAGCTTGTCTCCTGGAAGTTATTGTGTCCCTTGTTGAGATTGGAGCTAAGACAAATAGTTCATCATACTTGGCAATCCAAATAACAAGGCTACAATAACAAACCACATATGTTGGCTAAACTATTGTCAGACACACCCACTTCATACATCATTCTCAATAAAGTTAGATAAAACATTAACCCAACAACATCAGCAAACCTCTCATTTCTTTATTCTTTATTACCTGTATTTGAGTTGTAAGCATTTCCAATGTTGTTGACAACATGTTTGTAAACCAAGGGAGTTTCTGTTGAAAAGTAGCCTGGCAGTTCCCATGCTCCTTTGCACGCTTATTTCATTTCACTCTGCAAAGCAGCATGGTGACCATGGCCGATTTTCTCCCCTGCTTTCGGTATCCAATTGCAGAGCAAAAAGGGATTTGTATGGCCCTCGATAGCATTTTACGTCACGTGGTGGCTCTGGTATTGGCTCCGAGGTATGTACAGACGGTACACGACATTCGTAGCGGCCAATAAACGGCTCTGGACAATCGTAAACGATGCTTTCGCTACGAGAAATGCAATAGGTAGGTCTCCAGACTAAAGATCACTTGTGATTTTTAGTTTGGCATTCGCCAGGCTAGTTGAAAAGGGTCCTGTGTTCCCAAGTCCAGATGCTAGCAGTGAGGCAGAGAAAGACACCTTCCTCTCCTCTCTCTCCCTCCTCAGCTCCTCCACCTGGCTCCCTGTTACATTCAAACTGCCTGCTTGGTTCTCCTGTTTCTCCTTCAGCTCCTTAATAACAGCTCTCTGCTCCTCCACTGTCCTCTCACTGGCTCTCAGTCTGGACTCAATAATCTCTGTTTTAATCTCACTGGCTCTCAGTCTGGTCTCCATAGTCTCTGCTTTAGTCTCACTGACTCTCAATCTGGACTCAGTAATCTCTGTTTTAATCTCACTGGCTCTCAGTCTGGCTTCAGTCTGTTTGAGCTCAACTTTCAGTTCCTCCACTGTCTTCTCACTGGCTCTCAGCCTGGTCTCCATGAATGTACTGTAGGCTATAATGTGCTTGTGTGCATGTTACGCAAGGGATAACAGCTGCTGAGGTGTCCTAAGGTAATAATGGACGAGGTGTAAGCAAATGAGAAGTGAATTAATCCATTATTACCTTAAATTGTGAGTCCTTGAATGCCGTTATCTCGGTTATCACCCGGTTGCAACTAACCATATAAGTAAGTAAGCAAGTGTTTAAAGGAGAGTACCGGAGTGAATTCAAGCATAGCCCTGTTGAAAGAGCTTGCTAAATGCGCTAGTTAGCGAATGGAACAAAATAATTTGGTACAGCACAGACAGAACGTGAACGCAGAAGCCAACAGGCACTTTACACTGAATCAATGGGACCTGACTGTTGGAAACCGAAAGTAAGATCTGAGGTTACATTGACTCAATGTAAAGTGTTTCACGTATTCTTTCATTTCATGCGAAATATATTGCTGTTAGAAGGCTCGTGCAGTAGGACTATGCTTAAACTTACTCCAGTATATTGTTTTAAATTGTGAGTCCTCGAAGGCCGTTATCTCGCCCGTCACCCGGTTGCAACTAAACCATATAGGCGGTAAGCAAGTGTTTAAAGCATAAAAGAAACATGTGGCTCCGTTTTGAAAGAAGTTGTCCTGTTCGGTTGGGGTACTATTTTGAAAGAAGATCCATAAGGCTGCAGTCTGCATGAAGAGTATTGATATGGAACGCTGGTGAAACTTTTAGCCGTCTCAGATGTTCTTATATCCAGAAGTAACGGACACCCTGCCAACCAATCAGAAAACAGTATTCCATTCCACTGGGTAATAAATGTTATTACAACTTTTAAGCATAAAATACAAAATAAATCACACAGTTTGAAATGAATCTTTTCTGTTTATTAGTAATGAAAGACATCAGGATAGGCAAACCTAATTAATATCAGTACAGTAAATGGCCAGCCTAGGTTTGATGCAGATTGCTGGACTCAAAGTAGTGCCAAGGATATGCTGTTACGAATTATATCAAATTTTTCCCTTGTAACAAAATACAAATTATAAAATACAATATAATTACCGGTATATATTTTAGATACATTTAATTGCAATAATGCCAACCTCTTGGTGGTGGAGGCTGTGTCTGCAACTTCAGTTCCCTGTGCTGCATCTATAACCAGACAACAGCACATCAGCACCAGGATAGTTTTGTAAGTCGTCATGATGAATCTGGAGAATACTTCAACCTTTAAGCTTGGGTTATACTCCTTTTTCAGCCTATCGCCGACAGGCCGGCGCAGTGAGTTTTGGTTTATACTACCCGACGAAGGTTTTAGAACAAGGAAGTAGCTTTTCGTTCTCGAGCGAGGAGAGCACAGAGCAGGCGGCTCGAGAGGACCAATCACAGCGGCTCCTGCTGCCGTTTACTGCGTCGCTGTCTGCGGCCAGTCACATTTTCAGGGGTGCACACGCAGTCACTGCGGGGATAACTGAATGGCTCACTGCATTATCGTGCAGTTACGTTTGTTCCAGACTATAAATCAGCCATTAGCCTTCCTCTTGTGTCTGTGTCTAATGCCTGTCTGTGTGCAACGTGCAGTGGACCCTGTCTCTTTATGTTGTGATGTCGTTGTGTACTGTGATTAAATAAAGACACTCACACCATTCAACTAATTTATTTACCTGTTAACTTCTGAGTGTGTTTACATCTGTCTAAGCAACCATTTTACCAGCAATACTGTACATTTACACTAAAAACTTTTACAGTGGATGTCAAAACCACATTGGCAACCCGCCAGTCACCAGAATCCATCTCCAGTTTGGCAACCAGCCAGTCACCCGGAATGGTCTTAAACACACATCACACATCGCTGGACCCAGTTCAAGGTACAGTGAACCACTATATGGGTAGCTGGGGGCGGTCCACACGGCACACAGGTCATGAACCCCACACTCCCGTCAGCTACAACAAATACACTGCATGGGAGTCAAACACTCTAAGCCAGTGGTTCTCAAACTTCTTCTGTCATTCCCCACTTTGGAAGGCAGGGAACTTTCGCGCCCCGCCTGGAAGGCTCAATTTGCGCACAATACATGTAACTTTGTGAGGAATACTTTGCGAGTAGAGGATTTTTGTTTGTTAATGGGAATTTTATGTTACAAATTCAAAGCCCAATTTCTCTCGAACCCCTCATTACAGCTCAATATACTGTCATATGCGCATATCTGACAAATAGCTGTGAATTTGGGGGGCATGGTGCGACCGTTGGTAGATTGCAAGATGTCTTGCGCCCCACCTGTCATGTGTCGCCGCCCCACAGTTTGAGAAACACTGCTCTAAGCCCAGGCTTCTAACCCAGCAGTTAGGCTAGGGCTACACCGGATGCGTTAAGTTAAAGCAATATACCGGAGTAAGTTTAAGCATAGTCCTGCTGCACGAGCCTTCTAACAGCAATATATTTCGCATGAAATTAAAGATTTTCGAACAGCACAGACCTAACGCCAATTTTGCCTAGTCGAATCCGACAATTTTGCCTAGCACCTAGCACAGTAGCCGGTGAAATTAACATTGGATGTCAATGGACGGCTCCGACAAAATAGACTTCAATCGTAATTCACAACCGACGGCGGAAGACTTTGGCGCCGGTGTGCGGGGTTGCATTGAAAACAATGGAATAGAATGTTGGAAGCAGAGGGCTCCGCACTGTGTTGGAAGCGGTGTGCGGAGCCCTTAATAGTTACGGCAGATAAGTCTTTGACTTGACGCACCCAGTGTAGCCTCCCTGTTAGAAGCCGTTCTTGAAAGAAATTGGGTTGTGAGGATTTACATGTACTGCTGTCATAAAGCCGAGCTAGTTGGCATCTGTTACATAGGTTCATCATCTTCCCCATCATAAATTAAAAGAATATTCCACCTTTTTTTGAAATTTGGTTTTTCACCTTCTTACCTGGAGTGATATACTGTATGGGGGAAAGCATTTTGGTCTCAATGCCTGTTTTCTCCTAATCTGCCAACATCAATTTTAGCTTTAGCTTAGTGTAACGGAGGCCAGCTAGCGCGGCTAGCTCGGAGGTAGTGTGTAAATCCTCATCACCCAATTCCATGGGCGCTTCTAACCCGCTGAGTTAGAAGCTCAGGCTTTTAGCTCAGTTGGTTAGAGCGTTCCACTCCCACGCCGGGAGTTTGTAGCTTGCGGGGTGGCGGGTTCGAGACCCGTGGCCTAATCCATTTTCATAAAAAGATGGAGTACTCCTAGCCTGGGAGTAGGCGTGCTTTAATGCACGGGCTTACTCGGGCTTTGGCCAGGGGCCCCGGCCAATCAGGGGCCTCATAATCAAGGTGCGATTTGTCGAGGGGATGGGATTTCCCTACCTCTGGCTTTGGTATCCTTGCCTCTACTTGAATAATTTTATCTCTTGTGGGGATAACATTAATGTTAAATTTTATCCCCCATTTATATCTTGTGACAGTAGCTTATGCAAGCGATGCGACTAACGAGCATCTTGTGCGCATAGCGAATTATTATAAAAAAAATGCGTCCTGTGAATTGCATGCATGCGTGACAACTCCTGGCTCACTTTGCCGCGAACTCCAGCCTTTAAGCGCAGTTGTTTTTTTAACTGGAAAGACTAGCTAAAGACAATAAGGAAAACGAAAGTTTTAAGTTTGATATGAAAACGAAATTTTTAAGTTTGATATGAAATGTGTGTAATGTCAACAATGTAGGCTATCAGGTAAAATATCCTAGTCGCGGGGGATGAGAAAACACTCTAGCTACATCAGCCAGCAGGGCCTAGTGGAAAATGACCGAGAAATGCCATAATCTAGGCAAAATGCTCAAACAATACGTAAAGTATGAAGGCCTGGGAGTACCCATGCTTCTTTGCGCGCTCAATTTCTTTTCGCTCTCCGGCGTGGGAGTGGGACACTCTAACCAACTGAGCTAAAAGCCTGAGCTTCTAACTCAGCGTGTTAGAAGCGCCCATGGAATTGGGTGATGAGGATTTACACGTACTACCGCCGAGCTAGCTGGCCTCCGTTACAGTAGCACCCAATAAATGGCTCTAGACAATCGTAAACCAAAAACGCTTCCGCTACGAGAAAAGCAATAGGTGGGTCTCCAGACTAAATATCACTTGTGATTGTTTAGTTTGCGCGATAGCCAGGCGAGAGTACTCCTTTAACTGACCAACATTCATGTACACTTTCTTTTCAAATTCAGATTTCAGACAACCAGCCAATCAATAGTAAAGGCCTTTCTTTCAAGATTCAAGTGTTGAGTTGTCACATAGGCTACATAGAAATACTTTTGTAAAACATGTAGGCCTAGTGAAATTGCATGAGAGAGGGAAGAAAGATATAGGCCTACAAGGCAGGAAGGATAAAATTAGTACACAAAAGTTAATAAAATTAAAGAGGAAAATAATGGCATAAAAGTCCATAATTTAGATCCATGTTCAGTATGGACACGAGGGAACCAAAATTGTTAGAACCCTAACCTTAACCCTAATACTCCTAGGGCAAAAGCATATCAAGAATAGATGCTGTCTGTCATTTGTCTTGTGGATGGCACAGTTTCGTTGGAAATGCATTTACCCACTGCCTTTGCTTTAGGCCTAATACAGAAAGCGACTTCAGGCCATCCCCTCCGATCATGTCAGTCAGTGATCGTGCATTCCATTTGCAGTCCGAGGTTCGGAGACGGCCCTTCCCCACCACTTCTGCTCACAGATATGCTATAGCACTGAACTGTCGCTAGAGGGAGCAGCAGGACAATATACCCTCGCTAATGGCCCGTAAATTCAGTGAGAATATTTTCCTTCTCTCACCCTAGGCGGAGGCGTCAGAATGCAGGCAGCAACTGCTAGCACCCCTCCCCGGTGTAACCATCGTCACCATCCGCTCGATCGAACGAACGGAAAGCTGTAGTCAAAAAGGCGTCAGCTAAAGCTATCTCCCTCCCGAGTCGCAGTTTGAGATATTGGAGAATATTTGGGGAAGTTTGAAAGCACACGTCGCTTGTTTGTCGTTATCGTAGCGGCGAGAGGCTGTTTGAAAGATCAACAGCGAGACGATAGACAAACCAACTGTATTTGCGGTAGGCTAAGTGGAAAGACACGGCATCCGGCCTCCGCGTCGACACCGAGGGCTGGGACTCGGGTCGAACCAGCGATTATCGTTTCTGGTAAGTGCTCTTTTATTATGTCGGTTAACGTTACATTGTGTTCCAGTTGTTACTATGTGGTGAGAACATGAAACGAGTGGGTACAATGTAGCATTACGGGAGCGCTAAGACGACATAAGGAAGCATTTTGTAACCTGTTTGTAACATATTGCTACTGACTGTCGACTCGCTTTTGAGGCTGCATATTTTTTAGACACAGTTTAAACATCTCGTCAAGCAGCAGCACTGGGCGAAGCTAATCCAGTGTTTGTTTTAGTTCACAATAACGGTCTGTTTGCTTTATATTCTCGACTTAAAGCGACTGTTTGAACACGAACGAAGTCAAACCGCTACGGTCAGTTTTGTTTGGAAAGGGTAGGCTACAAGTTTTGCTTTGGTCAAAGCAGTGTGATTGTTTCCGCCAGATCAATGTATGCGCACACAGGATGGCCAATGTTGGGTTGTGGGGTAGCTAAAGCCTATGGACACAGCACAACGTGGAACACAATGCGAAAACAACATGATGTATGATGGACCTATTACCTCGAAAGTGCTGTGTCAAGTTAAACGGTGGTAAACAGCATTTAAGCCAGTGTTGCCATTATTTACAAACGCCAACATGCACACGCAGCGCCACAGTGGTCGTTCACGTTAGGTTGTAACGTTAACGTTATCAGAGGCAAGTAGGCTAGAATAGAATTGCTGCGTTATTCTTGAGACTAGGCTACTTGTGATGGAATTGGCTTTTTACTTTAAGGCCTATTTCACTTCAGGGATG
>JAODXP020000016.1:11420838-11424782 GCA_027497455.2 Sardinella longiceps | reverse complement strand
TTTTTTGTGTTCAATGTGACTTTCAACCTGAGAGATCAAAGCCTGTGTGTAGGGAGGAGAGTGTGTGTGTATTCCACTGATCTGTGGTCAGTCTCTGAGTCTCTGGCAGATACAGTTCACACCCACAACTGGAACTTGGCCTTGAACTGGACTCCACTGGAGCAGCAGTGAACAAGGAACTGGTCTGACAACTAAAACTGACAAATCAGGAATCTTTCACTGCTGTTGTCCCTCCCACTGTGTGTCTGTTGCAGGAGCAGGAAGTGAAGTTGAGTGGCAGGTTGATTCTCTGTCCTCCACTAGACGCTCTCATGTGTGACACTTTGATCAGAAGCTCCTTAGTAACAGTTTTTAAACTGAGGGAAACCGTTTGGGTTGAAACTGAAGCTAGAGGAGCTAAGAGTCGTGTGGATTAAAGTGTGAAACAGTTTGGGTGTTTGGGACTGGCTGACTCAACTCCACTGCTGAAAGTGAAAGTGAAGCTGCTGAACCAGACTGCACAGAGGAGAGAGTTTACTGGCAGGACAACATGGCCTCTAAAATGGAAGAAGATCTCACCTGTCCTGTTTGTTGTGATATCTACAAGGATCCTGTTTTATTGACTTGCTCTCACAGTGTGTGTAAAGCCTGTCTGCAGCAGTTCTGGGAGAGCAAAGGATCCAGAGAATGTCCCTACTGCAGGAGGAAGTGCTCTAGAGAAATGTATCCTCCTAACTTGGCTCTAAGGAACTTGTGTGAAACCTTCTTACAGGAGAGAAGTCAGAGAGTTTCTGAGGCGACCTGCAGTCTGCACAAAGAAAAACTCAAGATTTTTTGTGTGGAGGATAAACAGCCTGTGTGTGTGGTGTGTCAGATCTCAAAGATGCATAAGAATCACACCTTCAGTCCCATTGATGAAGCAGCACAGGACCGCAAGGTAAGAATATCTTTTTAATCTCTTACTGCTAAGAACATGAAAATATCGCCCTCTATTCCCTCAGGACAGTAAGTATTTGTGGTGACCTGTATCCAGAGTGGGGGAGATTTATGACAGCAGGTACAGTACTGGAGTCTTTCTGACAGTAGATGGCGCTGTCTGATAACTGTTAAACATCCGGACTTCTGCAATGAGCTTCTCTGCTCCTTTCCTCCTTCACCTTCTTCCACTGTGTAGCCCACCACAGTTTTGCTCTTGCTACTCTACAGTTACCTTCACATAATGACTTTGAAAGGATTTACTGGCTTTAATCCATAGTGAGAGTAATTAGCTCCTGTCATTGTCATTGTGTGTCCAGAATGTCTGCTGCACTAGGGAGTGTGTGAACAGGGAAGGGGACTCAGTGTGTGTGTGTGTGTGTGTGTGTGTGTGTGTGTGTGTGTGTGTGTGTGTGTGTGTGTGTGTATGCAGACAGTAATCACGGATGGATAAAATTCTAGGGAAGAATAAATAACCTATTTAATCCATACTATCTACTACTAATAATACTGATAATAGTAATCTATCCTCTTTTGATCACATGTGGGAAATTTGGTCTCTGTCTCTAGTCATAAATTAGTGACATACACACAGCACACAGTGAGGTGAGAAACACACCAACATGGTGCAGTTGGCTGCCTGGTTTCAGAAGCGCCTTAGCAGTGAGGGATTAGGTGTCTTGCTAATAGCCACTTCAGCTGTGTTCCACTGGTCGGAAAACAAACCTTTACTATGCTATCCAATATTTATAAATCTATAAATCTAATTTATACCATCTACACAAAAACGACATCATGTACTCTCTAATATACAGTGCTAACTGTCATGTTGTCCCAGTGCTGTAGGCTATCACTCTTTAATTTATTTCACATACAGATGACAGATGCACCTTTCTCAAAAACTTCATTTTTTACGCATTGGTTTAGTATCAATGCACATTAATCTAATGTTTATTAATTCTAGGAGGAGCTCGAAATCAAACTGCAGCCCTTACAGGAGCAACTGGAGACCTTTGAAGAAGTTAAACTCCTCTGTGACGAAGCATCAGCACATATAAAAGTGAGATGTAAAAGAATGTGTATTTTGAGAAGTTATGAATTGTAGTTAATTATTGTTAAAGGTATAATCCGGAGTGAATCAACATGTAGCCCTGCTGTTTAATACTGCTAAGCCCTACTGAAAACCATCTCAATGATCGAATTTTGTGTATCGTAGACCGAGTTTGCAAAAAGCAGCTAACACTAACTGAATGAGGCATGTCAAAAACGAAACCTAATCGATTTGCTTTCGTTTTGAAATGCCCCATTCTGTTAACGTTAGCTGCCGTTTCTCTATCTCAGTCTGCCTTGCATGAAATCCAGTGATTGAGGTGGCTATCAATAGAGCTTGGCACAATAAAACAGTAGGACTACGTGTTGATTCACGCCAGCTTTTTCCTTTAAGGAAGAAATAATCTGATAATATATTGTTTCCAGATTCAGGCCCAAGACACAGAGAGGCAGATCAAGGAGGAGTTTGAGAAGCTTCACCAGTTTCTACGAGATGAAGAGGCAGCCAGGATAGCTGCACTGAGGGAGGAAGAGGAGCAGAAGAGTCAGATGATGAAGGAGAAGATTGAGAAGATGAGCAGAGAGATATCATCTCTTTCAGACACAATCAGAGCCATAGAAGAGCAGATGGGAGCTGATGATGTCACATTTCTGCAGGTAGTAGACATCTTTTATGTGTGTGTGGGGGGGGGTGTTGGGGGGATACTGTTGGAAATACTGTAGGCTAACTGGAGGACTGTGAGAGTTCTTGTGTATGGTATCATGTGTGAAGAGAACAGTTACAGTGTGTGAGTGAGGGTAAGGTCAGTAATCAATGATCTTTGGTGTGTGACAGTGACTGGGGGGAAGAACACAGGGGTTCTAAAACAGAACACTGGCTACACAGATGTGTGTTTTACACATTCCCATTCCCATTGATGAACAAGCGTACAGTATTTGAGAATCCTGAATGGTTTAGCTGTTGAGCTTTGGTCTTGTGAATGTGCAGATGTGAAAAGAAACTTCATGACATCAACATCACCCCCTTTGTAAAAGTGTGAAACTGGATGTCTCCTGGATAACACACAGCAGGTTCTCTCATTTAGTCTGAATTGTTGGAGACCAAAGTTGTGGGCATTGGTGGAATTCCTAGAGTTCAAGTGCAGAGAAACAATCAGGGTGGAACATCAGTCTACTCTAGAACCATTTCTGAGGCCATTTCTGTGTCTGTGACCAGAGTGTGTGTGCGTGTGTGTGTTTTAGTGGTTGTGTGCATGCGTGTGATCAGAGTGTGTGTTTGAGTGGTTGTGTGCATATGTGTGTGTGACCAGAGAGTGTAGAATGGTATAGCGCTGTGTCACAGGAGGGTTGCTACTTGCTAGTTTGACCTCTGCTCTGCCCAGAAGCTCCCGACTGCAGACTTGCCTCAATGTGGGGCGGGGCTTCACCCTCATGGGAAGTCTAGTGTCCAGTTAGACTGGTGGACAGATAGAGAGACAGAAGTAAGGAAGAGCACAGCCCCCTATGGAAATATTTGGCCCCACATTGAGGCTGTAAGTCCATATCCGGGGATAGTTGGCACCACCTGACCCCATAGAAGAGTCCTTGAGCAAGATAGTGATCCCCAAAATGTCCGCAGGTTGGCACCTTGCCTGGCAGCCTCCTCCACTGGTGCATGATTGTGTGGGAATGGGTGAATGTGAGGCATATTTTGGGTAGTGATTTGAGTGCTTGTATAGGATACAACATGCAGTCCATTACACACACTCATACCATATTTCTTCCATTCTTCTTTCCCAGAACTACAAGAGCACAGTGGAAAGGTGAGTGATCTGCCTCCTGTCTCTCTCTTCTCTGTGGTTCTGAACCCAAACCCACAGCAGCTCTGACTCCTGAATGTTATTCCAGAGCCCAGTGCACACTGCAGGATCCAGAGAGGGTTTCAGGAGCTCTGATCAATG
>JAODXP020000016.1:11370838-11418338 GCA_027497455.2 Sardinella longiceps | reverse complement strand
GAGCTGATTCGATTTTGGTGGCGATCGGTGATCCAGAACACCATCTGTGACCACATTGTCTTGGCGGAGGTCTGCGCCCTATGAGCGCTTTTCTAGTTTAGTTCTGTGATTGAAGGCAATTGTGAAAAGAAACAAAAAATCTGTGTTATTCTATGGATGCTAAAGCTTAAACTTGTAGCGCTGATTCATTTGATTTATAGTACTGTGTGTTTACAATCTAATTACTGTATGACATCAACCTAATATTATCATTATTTTGTCATTTCTTACCGATGAGGGCTTTATCAGAAATGTATACCTCAAGATGAGAGCAAAGATGCTGCCGTCAATATGACCATAGTTCATGCTAATTCAAGGCCATTTTCATTCTACACAAACATACATTACCCACATTAAACTAGTAGTTATTTACTGCTCCTTAAAGCAATGGTTCTGAGTACATTTTGCTAAAGTCTTTTGCACAATGTAGTCCAGCCAAATACCCCCTCTGAAACCTCTTCCTTTTTTTAATAGAAAATATAAGATATTTTAACCTATTTGAGTTTTCTCTTGACAAACAGCAATAGAAGAATTGTAGAATTGGAAATTTGCCTGTGGCCTCTGGTACATGCTAGCTGCACTGAGTCAAACATTAACCCATTTATCATGAGCAAAGTCTGTGTGAGAACAGACTGTGTGTCTAATCCACTGATCAGAGGTCAGTCTGTGTCTCACTGACAGTCACAGGAAACAGGCAAATCCAAGGCATGTACTGTCACACACTGAGACAGGTACAGTACAGGGCACAAACTGAATCTGAGGGACTGCAGTGAAGAAACGGGTAGGCTACTTCAAGTCACTTGGTGCCAAAGTCCTTGCACCGCCCTCTCACTTAGTCTGAAGGAGGAAGTGCAGCTGAGATAGACGGAGAAGACTGGAGTTAATTCACTCTTAAATTACCAATGTAACTCTATATTACAGATTACAAAGATTGGACAGCAGCTGTACTTTAGCTTTAGCTCTACATTATGTGTTAGTTTAGCAGAGAGATAGGAAAGGATACATGTGACTGATACAGTTTGTCATGGTCTGGAAAGTGAAAGTAAAGTTGTACAGACGTGGAATTTAGCAGGAAAAATGGCCTCAAAGTCTGAGGAGGATTACTGTTGTCCTGTGTGCTGTGACATCTACAAGGATCCAGTCCTCACTTCATGTAGTCACAGTATCTGTAAAGTCTGTTTGCAGCAGTTCTGGGAGACTAAAGGATCCAGAGAATGTCCAGTCTGCAGGAGGAAATCTTCAAAGGACAAACCTGCCACCTAACTTGGCTCTAAGGAACCTGTGTGAGGCTTTTATAAAGGAGAGAAGTCAGAGAACTTCAGCAGGGTCTGAGGTGCTCTGCAGTCTGCACAGTGAGAAACTCAAACTCTTCTGTCTGGACGATAAACAGCCTGTGTGTGTGGTGTGTCGAGACTCCAAAAAACACACCGGACACAAGTTCCATCCAGTTGATGAAGCAGCACTTGATCGCAAGGTATTAACCAGTTTTTTAATTCATCCACTTTTTCACTATTTACCAATTAATTCAATTGCCTTATAAACATGTAGTTCACACAGACTTTTGAACATTTACCAGTAATTCCAATTAATCAGCACCAGGTGGCAATGTAGGTGCGCATGTGAATATATGAAAGTAAACTTTTGTATGTTACAATTTTTGTTGCCCATTCATATAAACACGCACACACACACACACACACACACACACACACACACACACACACACACACACACACACACACACACACACACACAGACAGAGTTCTAATGGGATGTTGCTTTACCTAAATGTAATTTTATATAATGAATGATAGCTATGTAAATTCATAATAAATAGTGATTATAATGTCTTTATGTGTGAATTCTACAGTAGAATATGGACTCAAAGTCTTACTATTATTTTTCTCTTAATTCTAGGAGGAACTGAAGGTGGCACTGCAGCCTTTGCAGAAGAAACTGAAGATCTTTGAAAAGGCTAAACTGAAAAGCAACCAAACAGCACAACACATAAAGGTGAGAGAGACAACTTATCTTAACTGCTCATTTAGGTGAAATCTGCACAGATACTATACTGATGTAAAAACATTTTTATCCAGACTCAGGCCCAGCACACAGAGAAGCAGATCAAGGAGGAGTTTGATAAGCTTCACCAGTTTCTACGAGATGAAGAGGCGGCCAGGATAGCTGCACTGAGGGAGGAAGAGGAGCAGAAGAGTCAGATGATGAAGGAGAAGATTGTGAAGATGAGCAGAGACATCTCATCTCTTTCAGACATAATCAGAGCCATAGAAGAGCAGATGGGAGCTGATGATGTCACATTTCTGCAGGTAGAAGCTATCTGTTTCAGATTGTGTTAGATAGTGTGTGTGTGTGTGTGTGTGTGTGTGTGTGTGTGTGTGTGTGTGTGTGTGTGTGAGTGTGTGTGTGTGTGTGTGTGAGATGAGAGTGAGAGTTCTTGTGTATGGTATCGTGTGAAGAAATAACAGAGAAAGTATGTGTGTGTGGGTAAGGTCAGTAATCAAAGATCTTTGGTGTGTTACAGTGACTGGGGGAAGAACACAGGGGTTCTAAAACAGAACACTGACTACACAAATGTGTGTTTTACATATTCCCATTCCCATTGATGTACAAGTGTACAGAATTTGAGAATCCTGGATGGTTTAGCTGTTGAGCCTTGGTCTTGTGAATGTGCAGATGTGAAAAAGAAACTTCATGACATCAACATCACCCCCTTTGTAAAAGTGTGAAACTGGGTGTCTCCTGGATAACACACAGCGGGTGCTCTTATTTAGTCAGAATTGTTGGAGACCAAAGTTATGGGAATGGGTTGGATTCTAGAGTTTGATTGCAGAGAAACGATCAGGTTGGAGCATCAGTCCACTCTAGAATCATTTCTGGGGCCATTTCTGTGTCTGTGACCAGAGTGTGTGTGCGTGTGTGTGTTTAGTGGCTGTGTGCATGTGTGTGATCAGAATGTGTGTTTGAGTGGTTGTGTGCATATATATGTGTGTGTGTGACCAGAGGGTGTAGAATGGTATGGCGTTCTGTTAGCCTGGCGATGCCATCCTACGTACATCCGCTAAACATTTTATCTCCGCACGTAGTCTGGACCAAACCCCCTTGCCGCCTTTCTCTCTGTTACTCTACGGTTTAGCCAATCAGCACACAGTTTAGAGCAATGTCTCAAAATGTTGTAGTCCTACAGGATAGGGACGCGTTTGTTATTCTCTCCCCCACTTTCGAATTACATTCACAAAATTGGTACATGACATTAGCATCCATGATCTTGAGGATTTATTGCCACTACGATGTCAAAATAGATCAGAACTTGCGAGAGATCTGTTAATACTGAAAGCGAAAGTTGTAGGCATGAGAGCCAGGCGAGGGAATACGTCATATCCAAACGGAAACCTATTTCAATTGCATTGGGCCAGACTGTATGACATAGTCAGCAGTCGCTTTCGCCCAGGCTAGCGTTCTGTCACAGTAGGGTTGCAATTGAGCTCTGCTCAGCCCAGAAGCCCCGACTGCAGACTTGCCTCAATGTGGGGCGGGGCTTCACCCTCATGGGAAGTCTAGTGTCCAGATAGACTGGTGGACAGATAGAGATACTGAATTAAGGTAGAGCACATCCCCCTACGGAAATAGGTCCGTATCCGGGGATAGTTGGCATCACCTGTCTGAGTAAAAAGTGTGTATAACATTTAGCTCTTAAATCTGCGACATTAGTATTACTTGTGAACTGACGGACAGGCCCAGAAATTCACTCCCAGTCCTGCCTCACATTGGGGCTGTAAGTCTGCAGTCGAGCGTATTGACACCACCTGACCCCACTGAAGTGTCTTTGATCAAGACCCCCATACTGCGGTAGTTGGCACCACCTGACCCCACTGAAGTGTCCTTGAGCAAGATAGTGATCCCCAAAATGTCCCTGGTGAGCAGGTTGGCACCTTGCCTGGCAGCCTCCTCCACTGGTGCATGAATGTGTGTGGGAATGGGTGAATGTGAGGCATACTTTGGGTAGTGACTCGTAGTGATTGCAATATAGCATGCAGTCATGTTTAGTCCATATTTACACACACTCATATGAATGACTAACATGTTTCCTCAATTCTCGTTTCCCAGAACTACAAGAGCACAGTGAAAAGGTGAGTGATGTGATGTGATGTGATCTCCTGTCTCTCTCTTCTCTGTGGTTCTGAACCCAAACCCACAGCAGCACTGACTCCTGAATGTTATTCCAGAGCCCAGTGCACACTGCAGGATCCAGAGAGGGTTTCAGGAGCTCTGATCAATGTGGCAAAGCACCTGGGCAACCTCAAGTTCAGAGTCTGGGAGAAGATGCAGGAGATTGTCCAATACAGTGAGTGAAATACACACACACACACACACACACACACACACACACACACACACACACACACACACACACACACACACACACACACACACACAATTGTTTATGCCCCCCTTACGTACCCCAGCAGAGTGTTCAGTACAGTGAGTAGAGATTGAATAGTACTGTATGATTAGAGAGTGGTAGTGTGTGTGTGTGTGTGTGTGTGTGTGTGTGTGTGTGTGTGTGTGTAGTGTGTGTCTGTTTGAGTGGTTTTGTGCACACTTTATGTGTGTGTATGTGTGATCAAAGAATTGTAGTGTGTGTTATCAGAGAGTGATAGTGTGTGTGTGTGTGTGTGTATTTGTGTGTGTTTGTGTGTGTGTCAGTGATGAGAAAGTGATAATGTCGTCTCTGGAATGAGAAAGTTTCAGTTGTGCGTGTGTGTGTGTGTGTGTGTGTGTGTGTGTGTATTTGCTCAGAATGTGGTAGTGTGTATGTGTGCTGCCGTGTGTGTGCCGGCGTGTGTATGACCAGACAGTGGTAGCGTGTGTATGTGTGTATGATAGGAAAATGAATGTGTGTGTAATGAAAGAGTGGGAGTGTGTGTGTCCGTGTGTAAGATATGTCAATCACATCCTCATCACACATCACTCAGTGTTCAGCTCATGTGTGTGTTCTTTCTCTCTGCAGCTCCTGTCACTCTGGATCCCAACACTGCACATCCACATCTCATCCTGTCTGAGGATCTGACCAGTGTGAGACGTGGTGATAAGGGACAGCAGCTTCCTGGTAACCCAGAGAGATTTGATAAGTGTGCCAGTGTCCTGGGCTCTGAGGGCTTTAACTCAGGGACTCACTGCTGGGATGTGGAGGTTGGGGAGAATGATTGGTGGCACCTGGGTGTGATGACAGAGTCAGCCCAGAGGAAGGGAATCATATACGACGAGAGTGGACTGTGGTATGTGCTGTATAATGGGGCTACATATGCAGCAGGTGCTTCACCTCATGACTACACTGTCCTCCCAGTGAAGCAGAAACCTCAGAGAATCAGAGTGCAGCTGGACTGGGACAGAGGAAAACTCTCATTCTCTGACCCTGATAATAACACACACATACACACATTTACACATACTTTCACTGAGAGAGTGTTTCCATACTTTTGGACAAATTCAAATCTCTCTCCTCTCAGGATTGTGGCAGTAAAATCTAGTGTGACTCTGACTCATCCCAGTTAGAGCTCATCCAGCCTCTGTGTTCCCATGGATGATAAGAATCCAAAGCCCTGATGGTAACACACATCTCTACCATTTATTAGTTAGAGCTCATGACCTGTTTCCATTCTTCTGGACTTTCTCCACTTTCCCCCTCTGAGGATGTTAGCAGTGAAGGACTCAGTAAGAGTAGAGCAGCACAGTTAGAGATCACACTGACTCTGGACCAGATCTCACACACTGAGAGGATGTGTGTGTGTGTGTGTGTGTGTGTGTGTGTGTGTGTGTGTGTGTGTGTGTGTGTTATGCTGGCAACAGACTTACCGATTATTAACCCTGATTTTGATACGATGGAACGTCAGGGCCAGTCATGGGTAGTCAGGGGTAATCATGAGTAGATGCAAGTTTCAGTCGTGGCTAGAATCGTTATGTGTGTTTGGGTGACAGATTTGTAACGATGCGATTCTTCCCATTGTTGACGCAATTACGACTGAGTCGGACTGAATCAAACATGTTTGATATGATCTTGATCAGTCGATTCTATGATCGCTATGATACCAATTATGACATTAAAATGCTGACAACGCAATCGTTAGGTTTGTGCTCATGAATGACTTTCAATCGTCCCAGATAGCGTCTGTAGGTTTGGCTCACTAATCGTAAAAGACTGGCGTTCTAATTGTAAATGACTGAGAAAATCGGTAGGTCTGTCAGCTTTAGTAAGATTAGAGCAGCACAGTTAGAGATCAGACTGTCTCTGCTCACACACTGAGAGGATGTGTGTGTGTGTGTGTGTGTGTGTGTGTGTGTGTGTGTGTGTGTGTGTGTGTGTGTGTGCCAAATAAAGCCAAATAAAATTGTGTGTTCTTGTGTGTGGATATCAACATTTAGAGCTGTGTGTTAATGTCCAGGTGTGTCATAATGCTGCTTAAAGGGAAGCATACAGGTGAAACCAAAAGTAATGAATATTAAAAATGTCATTGTGTGCATATATTGTGATATTAGACCAATATTGAATAAATCATGATCCATCCCATTCATGTGACTCCATTATTTCACTCACTGTTGTATTTGCTGTTCATATGACCAGAGTAAATCAGCTTCATCACTGCAACAGTCATTTCCCCATATTCATTGATATCAATCTACAAATCAATCCCATTTCTCGTACTTCTAATGATAGTATTCATTTTCCATACCTGCATTACTCAAAATACTCAAACGAATGTAGCCATGCCACACATAATAGCATTACATATTCACTTCATTTTTCTAATTTGTTATTATTGACAGCAGTTAGTAGTGATGTCATACTGCTAATATTCAGTTCTTCACTCACTGAGAGCATCAGACTCTCTCTCTACACACACACACACACACACTCACATGGAGTACTAGTAGTAAGATCAGACTGAGGGAATTCACAAGGAGCCTCATTCTATGTTACATGTGTGTGGAAATATAAAAAAGAGAGTTTACAAAAGTATATGCTATAGTTCTTCTAAATATGACCCTGACGGACTCCCAACATGACCGGATCCTATTTGCCGCTCCCAGACTGGCAACTGGGAGGAAATGGATCCCATCTGAGGCTGTAGAGCAAGCAAAATCTGTTCTCAGGCATGGAGACATTGTAGGCCAGGTACAGCATGGAAGAGGTAGTGTTGGGCTTGGGACAAGCCGACCCACATGGCACAAGCAACATCAACCCAGAAGAGAAAGCTGGTCGTGGCCGAGGTTCGGCACCAGGAGGAGGCAGACAGATGCACAAAGGCAGTTTCACAGTCCAAATAGGCCCAGTGGACTATTTGGGAAAGCCTGGAGCAAAGAAAGCTTAACTGGAGGGATCTCTGGGAAATGGAAGGGAGCCAAATCAGCTTTATCGTCAGAGCCACCTATGATGTTCTTCCCACACCCACAAACCTCAGCCAGTGGTTTGGCGATGATCCCTCCTGTGTACTCTGTCAAACCCCTGCAACTCTGAGGCACATCCTCACTGGCTGTAAAACCAGCTTAACCCAGGGCTGCTATACTTGGAGGCACAACCAGGTGTTGCGACAACTGGCCATCTCTCTGGAAGGAAGGAGAACCAGCACCAACGCCCTCCCTCCGTCAGTGCCTAGACGCATATCTACCACAACATTTGTGCGAGCAGGACAACTCCCAGCAAAACCTGCAGCGAATGTGGAACCATCAACTCTCTTAAACACTGCCCGGGATTGGAGAATGCAGGTTGACTTGGACCAGAGACTTATCTTCCCGCCTGAGATTGTCACAACTAGTCTCAGGCCAGATCTGGTCCAGGGCCGGTTCTAGGCATAGACAAACGAGGCGGTCGCCTAGGGCACCAAATATCAGGGGGGCATCACAATACATTTCTAACTTTTTTTCTTCAGTTTTTCTCTTATATTGTTAGAAAAAGGGGGCAAAACTTAAATCTGGCCTAGGGCACCAAAAAGGCTAGAACCGGCCCTGATCTGGTCTTATGGTCAAACTCACAGAAGACTGTTTTCATTGTGGAACTAACTGTACCCTGGGAAGGTGCAGTTGGTGAAGCATATGAGCGGAAACGACTGAAGTACTCAGACTTAACAGCAGACGCTGTCTGGATCTGGTTGAAGAGAAAGGACTGCATCTGGGCTGCAAGATGACCATCGAGGGGTAAAAGCAGAGGGGGGCAAATCTGGTACGCCAGATGTTGCCGTTGAGCCCTCTGGAGGTGTCGTGGGCCTGTCAACAAAACACCAAAGAAGGAGGGTGCCCACCTGAAGACCCCTGGGATGCATTTACCCCCCTAGACCTAACTCCTCAACAAGTGCTGATTAGTTAAGGGATTGTACTATCTAGTCCTATAAGCTCAACAATTCATTATAGCAGTTTATAACTGTGCAACATACATGTGATTGTAAGTGAATAGGCTCATACTTGTGTTGTCCATATTGTTAGGCACACTCACTGTTGTCCACATTGATGCTAAATTGTATGTATACAAAATAATTTTTTTTACATTGTTTTCATTTGTTTTTTTTGTGTTCAATGTGACTTTCAACCTGAGAGATCAAAGTCTGTGGGAGGAGAGTGTGTGTGTATTCCACTGATCTGTGGTCAGTCTCTGAGTCTCTGGCAGATACAGTTCACACCCACAACTGGAACTTGGCCTTGAACTGGACTCCACTGGAGCAGCAGTGAACAAGGAACTGGTCTGACAACTAAAACTGACAAATCAGGAATCTTTCACTGCTGTTGTCCCTCCCACTGTGTGTCTGGTGCAGGAACAGGAAGTGAAGTTGAGTTGCAGGTTGATTCCCGTCCTCCACTAGACACTCTCATGTGGGACACTTTGATCAGAAGCTTCTTAGTAACAGTATTTAGACTGAGGTAAACAGTTTGGATTGAAACTGAAGCTAGAAGAGCTAAGAGTCGTGTGGATTAAAGTGTGAAACAGTTTGGGTGTTTGGGACTGGCTGACTCAACTCCACTGCTGAAAGTGAAAGTGAAGCTGCTGAACCAGACTGCACAGAGGAGAGAGTTTACTGGCAGGACAACATGGCCTCTAAATTTGAAGAGGATCTCACCTGTCCTGTGTGCTGTGAAATCTACAAGGATCCTGTCTTATTGACCTGCTCTCACAGTGTGTGTAAAGCCTGTCTGCAGAAGTTCTGGGAGAGCAAAGGATCCAGAGAATGTCCCTACTGCAGGAGGAAGTGCTCAAAGGAATTATATCCACCCAATATGGCTTTAAGAAACTTGTGTGAGACCTTCATACAGGAGAGTCAGAGAGTGTCTGAGGTGCTCTGCAATCTGCACAAAGAAAAACTCAAAGTGTTCTGTGTGGAGGATAAACAGCCTGTGTGCTGGGTCTGTCAAACTTCAAAGATGCATAAGAATCATACCTTCAGTCCCATTGATGAAGCAGCACAGGACCGTAAGGTAAAAATCTACACTTTACTGCGTGTAAAATTAAAATATATAATCTGTAGAGTATGTACTGTGATCTGACACACATAATGTGGAAGATTTATGACAGCAGGTAGGCGGTAACGCTTTAATTTACAGCCCGTGAAGTACTGGGTAAGTATTAGTAAGTATTAGGTAAAAATGGTGTAACAGAAAAGTATCAAGAGATAAATTACTGAGTACTTACAGCGTAAGTTTGCTGGAATAACACACGTTCACGCTTTATTTTACAGCCCGTGAAGTATTGGGTAAGTACAGGTAAGAACAATGTTTCAAAATAGAACTTCATGTGTAATATTGCCATAATTACAAAATAAGGGGTAGCCTAGATGTGCAGTATAGCCTACAGGAAAGGCATGTGTTGATTCACGTTGTTTGATCACTAAGTTGTTTGTTCAGCATTAAACTAATGAAATAAAGTCTACCTATAGAGTCTCACGGACAACCGCGAATGATGTAGGGTAAAATCTCCCGTGAGTTGAGGGAAATAGTCTTGTTCCATTTGGAGCAGAATAATCAGCACGAGTGATTATTCATGCAAGGGATTTATTAGTTTCATTTTCCATGTTGTGAATAAAACGCATCTTTGTCAAACTGTTGCCTCTGACTATGCATGCTACTGTACACCACTTACTGTAGGTAGGCTACCCTATTAAAAAGTAAAGAACAAGTAGCCTACAATGGAATTACCCAAATACCCCAAAACTACTTGTAACTACACCCTAATATTGGATGTGGGGGCTGTAAAATGAAGTGAAACAATGCATGCATTTCCTGCAGGCATCTGCGCATCTAGGCTATACCCATTTTGTAAATATGGCAATATTACACATAAAGTTCTATTTTATTACGTTGTTCTTACCTGTACTGACCCAGTACTTCACAGGCTGTAAAATAAAGCGTGAAGGTGTGTTCTTCCAGCAAACTTACACTGTAAGTACTCAGTAATTTATCCCTTGATACTTTTTTGTTACACCATTGTTACCTAATACTTACCCAGTACTTCACGGGCTGTAAATTAAAGTGTTACCAGGTAGTCTACTATGTTACTTCTGACAGTAGATGGCGCTGTTTGATAGCTGTGATACTCTGGTCCTTTGCTTCTCTCAGTCCGTCTCTGAGTTTATCACTGTATTAGCACCAAACTAGGGAATCCTAAAACACAAACAAACAGATCAATCAATCAAGTAGTAAAGTTGTTTCTGTGGCATACTTCATCTAGGCTACTCTGTAGGCAAACTGCCATATTGTCCCCATATGCATGTATGAGTATACACATATCTTATGAATGGAACTTTTAAAGTGTCTTTTTAATAAGAAATGTCTTGATTTTAAAACAAACTATGATGTTCTTTATGGAGGACATGTTTTGTCCCTTATCTCAAGAATCTCTGATGCACATACAGTACAGATCTGCACCTTCTGTCAAAGATTACATTTTGTTGTCCAATCTAATGTTCATTCATTCCAGGAGGAGCTGAAGACCAAACTGCAGCCCTTACAGAATAAACTGGAGACCTTTGAAGAAGTTAAACTCCTCTGTGACCAAACAGCAGCACATATAAAAGTGAGATATTGTAAAGAATCTGTACTATGAGAAGTTATGGATCAGTTGTAATGGAATATTCTTTGTGTATTGGAATCAATAACTTGATCATGTTTTATCCAGGCTCAGGCCCAATATGCAGAGAGGCAGATCAAGGAGGAGTTTGAGAAGCTTCACCAGTTTCTACGAGATGAAGAGGCAGCCAGGATAGCTGCACTGAGGGAGGAAGAGGAGCAGAAGAGTCAGATGATGAAGGAGAAGATTGAGAAGATGAGCAGAGAGATCTCATCTCTTTCAGACACAATCAGAGCCGTAGAAGAGCAGATGGGAGCTGATGATGTCACATTTCTGCAGGTAGAAGCTATCTGTTTCAGAGTGTGTTAGATAGTGTGTGTGTGTGTGTGTGTGTGTGTGTGTGTGTGTGTGTGTGTGTGTGTGTGTGTGTGTGTGAATGAGTGAGAGTTCTTGTGTATGGTATCGTGTGAAGAGAGAACAGAGACAGTGTGTGGGTGAGGGTAAAGTCAATGATCTTTGGTGTGTGACAGTGACTGGGGGGAAGAACATAGGGGTTCTAAAACAGAACACTGGCTACACAAATGTTTTTCTCATATTCCCATTCCCACTGATGTACAAGCGTACAGAATTTGAGAATCCTGGATGGTTTAGCTGTTGAGCTTTGGTCTTGTGAATGTGCAGATGTGAAAAAGAAACTTCATGACAACATCTGTGAAACTGGGTGTCTCCTGGATAACACACAGCGGGTGCTCTTATTTAGTCAGAATTGTTGGAGACCAAAGTTGTGGGCATTGGTGGGATTCTAGAGTTTAATTGCAGAGAAACGATCAGGTTGGAGCATCAGTCCACTCTAGAACCATTTCTGGGGCCATTTCTGTGTCTGTGACCAGAGTGTGTGTGCGTGTGTGTTTAGTGGCTGTGTGCATGTGTGTGATCAGAATGTGTGTTTGAGTGGTTGTGTGCATATATGTGTGTGTGACCAGAGAGTGTAGAATGGTATAGCGGAATGTGTAGAATGGTACCCTCCTGTCACAGGAGGGTTGCTACTTGCTAGTTTGACCTCTGCTCTGCCCAGAAGCCCCGACTGCAGACTTGCCTCAATGTGGGGCGGGGCTTCACCCTCATGGGAAGTCTAGTGTCCAGTTAGACTGGTGGACAGATAGAGATACGGAATTAAGGAAGAGCACAGCCCTCTATGGAAATATTTGGCCCCACATTGGGGCTGTAAGTCCACTGCCGGGGATGGTTGGCACCACCTGTCTAAGTGACAGTTTTGATTTATGTAAAAAGTGTGTATAACATTTAGCTCTTAACTCTGCGACAGTAGCATTACTAGTAAGATGATGGACAGGCCCAGAAATTCACTGCAACATCCTGAAAAACATGAGTCCTGCCCCACATTGGGGCTGTAAGTCTGCAGTCGAGGGTAGTTGGCACCACCTGACCCCACTGAAGTGTCCTTGAGCAAGATAGTGATCCCCAAAATGCGCGAGTGCTTGTAGGATTACAACATGTATTCCACTTACCATTTACAGTAATGTGTAGCATATTCCCTCCATTCTTATTTTCCAGAACTACAAGAGCACAGTGGAAAGGTGAGTGATCTGCCTCCTGTCCTTCTCTGTGATTCTGAACCCAAACCCACAGCAGCACTGACTACTGAATGTTATTCCAGAGGCCAGTGCACACTGCAGGATCCAGAGAGGGTTTCAGGAGCTCTGATCAATGTGGCAAAACACCTGGGCAACCTGAGGTTCAGAGTCTGGGAGAAGATGCAGGACATTGTCCAATACAGTGAGTGAAATATACACACACACACACACACACACACACACACACACACACACACACACACACACACACACACACACACACACACACACACACATTTTGTATACCCCCCTTTAGTTCAGTAGTTCAGTACAGTGAGTAGAGATTGATTGTACTGTATGATTAGAGAGTGGTAGTGTGTGTGTTCAAACATCAAAGAGTTTGCATATCTTTCTCATAATATAGTGTGTGGGTGTGTGTTTGGGTGTGTGTGTGTGTGTGTGTGTGTGTGTGTGCAGTCTGTGCACGCATGTCCCTATGTGTGTGATGGAGACCAAAGATGTCTTAGACTTGTGTTTGCATCCATAGTGTGTGTGTGTATGTGTGTGTTGTGTGTGTTATGTGTGTGTTATGTGTTCGGATATGACAAGAGTGGTAGTGTGTGTCTGTTTGAGTGGTTTTGTGCACACTTTATGTGTGTGTGTGTGATCAAAGAATTGTAGTGTGTGTTCTCAGAGAGTGGTAGTGTGTGTGTGTGTGTGTGTGTGTGTTAATCAGAGAATGAAGAATGGTAGTGTGTGTGTGTGTGTGTGTCAGTGACGAGAAAGTGATAATGTGGTCTCTGGAATGAGAAAGTTTCAGTTTGTGTGTGTATGTGTGTGTGTGTGTGTATATGTGTGCGTGCAGACAATTGTCAGGTAGTGTGTGTGTGTGTGCTGCCATGTGTGTTCTGGCGTGTGTATGATCAGATAGTGATAGCGTGTGTATGTGTGTATGATAGGAAAATGAATGTGTGTGTAATGAAAGAGTGGGAGTGTGTGTGTCCGTGTGTAAGATATGTCATTCACATCCTCATCACACATCACTCAGTGTTCAGCTCATGTGTGTGTTCTTTCTCTCTGCAGCTCCTGTCACTCTGGATCCCAACACTGCAGACTCATATCTCATCCTGTCTGAGGATCTGACCAGTGCGAGATGTAGTGATGAGGAGCAGCAGCTTCCTGATAACCCAGAGAGACTTGATCATGTATTTCAGCGTCCTGGGGTCTGAGGGTTTTGACTCAGGGACACACTGCTGGGATGTGGAGGTTGGGGAGAATGATTGTTGGTATCCTGGGTGTGATGACAGAGTCTGCTCCAGAGGAAGGGATTCATACACGACAAGAGTGGACTGTGGTATGTGCAGTATAATGGGGCTACATATGGAGCATGTGCTTCACCTGATGACTCCACTGACCTCACAGTGAAGCAGAAACTCCAGAGGATCAGAGTGCAGCTGGACTGGGACAGAGGAAAACTCTCATTCTCTGACCCTGATAATAACACACACATACACACTTTCACACACACTTTCACTGAGAGAGTGTTTCCATACTTTTGGAATGGATCAAATCTCTCTCCTCTCAGGATTGTGTCAGTAAAATGTAGTGTGACTCTGACTCATCCCAGTTAGAGCTCATCCAGCCTCTGTATTCCCATGGATGATAAGAATCCAAAGCCCTGATGGTAACACACATCTCTACCATTTATTAGTTAAAGCTCATGACCTGTTTCCATTCTTCTGGACTTTCTCCACTTTCCCCCTCTGAGGATGTTAGCAGTGAAGGACTCAGTAAGAGTAGAGCAGCACAGTTAGAGATCACACTGACTCTGGACCGAGGATGTGTGTGTGTGTGTGTGTGTGTGTGTGTGTGTGTGTGTGTGTGTGTGTGTGTGTGTGTGTGTGTGTGTGTGTGTGTGTGTGTGTGTGTGTGTGTATACAAGTAGAGCAGCACAGTTAGAGATCACACTGTGTTGTGTGTGTCCGTAAGAGTAGAGTAGAGCAGCACAGTTAGAGATCACACTGACTCTGGACCAGGACTCACAGAGGATGTGTGTGTGTGTGTGTGTGTGTGTGTGTGTGTGTGTGTACAAGTAGAGCAGCACAGTTAGAGATCACACTGTGTTTGTGTGTGTCCGTAAGAGTAGAGTAGAGCAGCACAGTTAGAGATCACACTGACTGACCAGGACTCACACACTGAGTGGATGTGTGTGTGTGTGTGTGTGTGTGTGTGTGTGTGTGTGTGTGTGTGTGTGCGCGTATGTGTTTAGCAGACCAGGACTCACACACTGAGTGGAGTGTGTGTGTGTGTGTGTGTGTGTGTGTGTTTAGCAGACACATTTATCCAGAGGGACTTACAAAAAGAGGAGTAACAATCAAGCTATAATACAAGTACATACCTATATGAGTGTGAGTTTCCCAAGTGCATCAGTGCCTTCCAGGGAGTTGAACGGACTAGGATAAGAGGTACTCTTGAAAATGGGTCTTCAAGAATATTAGGCCTACACCAATGTTGAATAAACGACGAAATCCCATTCCAAAGTCAAAGCGAACTTAATTGTCAATCAAGCACTGCAACAGTACTGTGCATTGCATGCAGACTGAAATTGCACTTCTCAAGCTCCAAAATGTGCAAGTTAAAATTAAGACATACAGTTAAGAAGTATAACTAAGATAAGACATCACAACTCACTAGACATAAAAGTGCAAAGATATCAAGATATCAGGCATGGTAATAATAGATAACATAATAATATCAGACAACATAACAGACATTGTGAGCATACAAACCGAATTCCAAAATGGTTGGGACACTGCACAAATTGTGAAAGAAAATGGTATCCAATAATTTACAAATTTCTTAAACCTATATTTTATTCACAATAAAATATAGATAATATGGCAAATGTTATGCCAAATATTGGCTCATTTTGGTTCAACACATTCCAAAATAGGTAGCAATAAGGGACCGTTGGAGGACCCATTTGCAACTGATTTGGTCGATTAGCAACATGTTTGGGTACAAAAAGAGCCTCCCAGAGTGGCAGTGACTCTCAGAAGTCAAGATTGGCAGAGGATCACCAGTTCCCCAAATACTGCGGCAAAAAGTAGTGGTGCAAGATCAGAAAGGATTTTCTCAGACAAAAATTGCAAAGAGTTTGAAGGTATCATCATCTACAGTGCATATCATGATCATCATCCAAAGATTCAGAGAATATGAAACAATTCATAAGGGTCAAGGCTAGAAAACCATACTGGATGCCTGTGATCACCGGGTCCTTAGACAGGACATCGCATACAGGAATACTAATGTAATGGAAAATCACAAATTGGACTTAGGACTACTTCCAGAAAACACTGTCGGTGAACACAATCCACCGTGCCATTTGTTGTTGCCGACTAAAACACTAAATGTCAAAAATGAAGCCATTCCTAAACATGATCCAGAAGCCCAGGCATTTTCTCTGGGCCAAGGCTCATTTAAAATTAATTGAGGCAAAGTGGAAAACTGTTCTGTGGTCAGGCAACTCAAAATTCAATGTTGTTTTTGGAAAACTGTAATGTATGCCATCTGGACAAGGACAACCCAAGTTGATGTTGCTTATGGTTAGCGATCAGTTCAGAAGGCTGCATCTCTGATAGTAGGGGGTTGCATAGGTGTGTGTGGCATGGCCAGCTTATACATCTGGAAAGGCACCATCAAGTCTGCAGTCCAGATCTTTCACCCATAGAAAACCTTTGGTACGAAAACATTCAAAAAGACCTAAGAGTTGAACAACTAGAAGCCTGTATTAGACTAGCCTGACACGCCAGACTATATCATAAGAATGTATAGTCTGAAGACCACTGATAGACTGTACCTACAATGGAGGGGCGGGTGATTGAGTTGTCTTTCAAACTGCCTCTCCACGTAATAGGCTAGCGTTCCGGCCAGTGGTACCAGCTGGTATATCAAACTTTTCCCGTAGCCCGTCGGTAACACGGCAAAGACATCTTTTTCAGAACGAAAAACTTCAGTGCACTTTCTTGTTTCACTTTCAAAGAAAATGACAAGTGCAATTCGTCCAAAACTAAAGCCAAATACGATTCCGCTCTGGTTTGAGCAGGGATGTCGTCATCGTACAAAGCCCGCCTTACGATTTCCTGTACACATACCGCACTGTGATTGGTTATCCGCCGCCAGAGGAAGGATACAACGGGTTTCTATCAGTGGCCTCTAGACGTATCCTCTGTGCAAATTCAAATTTGCTACCGCTAGGGGTACGTCTACAGTCTAGGCTAGTTGAGCAACTAGAAGCCTGAATGGGACAACATTCTCTCCACAACTTCTCTCCACAGTCCCTAGACGTTTGCAGATTGTTCTAAAAAGAAGAAGGGATGCCACACAGTGGTGAACGTGACGTTGTCCCAACTATTTTGGAATGTGTTGATGTCATGAAATTGAAAATCAACTTACAACCGAATTCCAAAAAAGTTGGGACACTTTATCAATTGTTAATAAAAATGCAATCTAATCATTTACAAATCTCATAAACCTATATATTCTTCACAATAGAATATAGATAACATGGCAAATGTTGAAAGTGAGACTTTTTGAAATGTTATGCCGAATATTGCTCATTTTGGATTTTATGAGAGCTACACATCCAGCCAGAAAAGTCAAATTTTCAGATAAGGGACAGCTTGAGGACCCATTTGCAACTTATTTGGTCAATTGGCAACATGATTTGTTATGAAAAGAGCCTCTGAGAGTGGCATTGACTCTCAGAAGTCAAGATGGGCAGAGGATCACCAGTTCCCCAAATACTGTGGCAAAAAGTAGTGGTCCGAGATCACAAAGGAGTTTCTCAGATAAAAATTGCAAAGAGTTTGAAGGTATAATCATCTACAGTGCATATCGTCATCCAAAGATTCGGAGAATCTGGAACAATCTCTGTGCATAAGGGTCAAGGCCGAAAAACCATACTGGATGCCCATGATCATTGGGTCCTTAGATGGCACTGCATCACATACAGGAATGCTAATGTAATGGATATCACAAACTGGCCTTAGGACTACATCTAGAAAACATTGTCAGTGAACACAATCCACTGTGTCATTCCATTCAATCTCCATAGGTCAAAAAAGAAGCCATTCCTAAACATGATCCAGAAGCACAGGCGTTTTCTCTGGGCCAAGGCTCATTTAAAATGGACTGTGACAAAGTGGAAAACTGTTCTGTGGTCAGACGAATCAAATTTCAAAGTTCTTTTCAGAAAATTTGGATGCCATACCATTCGGACAAGGACAACCCAAGTTGTTATTGCTTATTGTTAGCGCTCATTTCAGAAGGCTGCATCTCTGATGGTATGGAGATGCATGAGTAGGTGTGGCATGGCCAGCTTACGCATCTGGAAAGGCACCATCACGTCTGCAGTCCAGATCTTTCACCCTTAGAAAGCTTTTGGTGCATCATACATAGGAATACATGACAAAGAAGACCTAAGACAGTTGAGCAACTAGAAGCCTGTATTAGACAAGAATGGGACAACATTCTCTCCACAACTTCTCTCCACAGTCCCCAGACGTTTGCAGACTGTTTTAAAAGGAAGAGGGGATGCCACACAGTGGTAAATGTGTCCTTGTCCCAACTATTTTGGGATGTGTAGATGCCATGAAATTGAAAATGAACTTATTTTCCCCTTAAAATGATACATTTCCTCAGTTTCAACATTTGATATGTCATCGATGTTGTATTCTGAGTAAAATATTGAAATTTGAAACTTCCACATCACTGCATTCTGTTTTTATTCACAATTTGTAAAGTGTCCCAACTTTTTTGGAATTCGGTTGTATTTTCTCCTTAAAATTATATATTTCTTCAGTTTCAACATTTGATATGTCATCGATGTTGTATTCTGAATAAAATATTGAAATTTGAAACTTCCACATCATTGCATTCTGTTTTTATTCACAATTTGTAAAGTGTCCCAACTATTTTGGAATTCGGTTTGTACATTCTGAACTGTCAGTGTTTCAGAAGTCTTCGAGGTATGTTACCGGAGTGCAAAACCTGAGTTAACAAGGTGCAATGAGGTAAAAGTGCATGGTGCAAGTAGCAGCATCGAAATGAAGTCTCTAAACATTCATGTAAACATTCATGTGATATCTTTTTGTGTGTGTGTGTGTGTGTGTGTGTGTGTGTGTGTGTGTGTGTGTGTGTGTGTGTGTGTGTGTTTAAATATAACTCGCTGTTGTATTTTGCTGTTGTGAAGAGTAAAGCTTCATCACTGCAACTGTTCTGATCTGCTTCTCTTATATCATTTTAGTCATTTCAGAGCAGGTTCTGAAAATGTGAATCAAACAATACAAACAAAGCAATACTGACACCTGGTGGACTGACTCACACACTGCAGACTCAAGGATCTTGTGAAGCATCACTTGATGCCATCCCTAAAGCATAGAGAAACTGCTACTGTACTTACATAAAATAAGTAGCCTATCTACTGTATGTCATATTAAGTCATTTTCCCCATATTCTTCTAATCTACACAAATCAATCCCATCTCTTACTGCTTATAATATTACTCATTTTCTATACCTGCCTCCCTCAAGATAATCAACAAAAATAGTCATGCCACACATACCAATACTGCATATATTCATTTTATCTCTCCAATTTGTTTATTTTGACAACATTCATTTGTAGTGATGTCCTACTGCTAATATTCAGTTTCCATATTTCCTGCTGCCCCTCCCCCCTTCACTTACTGTGAACATCAGACTCTGTCTACACACACACACACACACACACACACACACACACACACACACACACACACACACGCACGCACACACACACACACACACACACACACACACACACACACACACACATGTGACTGGAGTTCTAGTAGTAAGATCAGATCAAATTCATCAAGAGCCTCATCCTACATGTGGAAATATAAAAAAGAGAGTTCTTCATTATAGCAGTTTATAATGTGCAACATATGTGTGAGTGTGATTATAAGTAAATAGGCTCATACAGTACTTGTGTTGTCCATATTGTTATGCACACTGTTGTCCACATTGATGCTAAATTGTAATAAATGTGATGTGATATATTCAGCAGCTACTTATATATTCTTTCGCAATTTTGTGTTAATTGTGACTCACATCCTAAGAGTCAAAGTCTGTGTGTGGAAGAGAGTCTGTGTGTATTCCACTGATCTGATGTCAGTCTCTCAGTCTCTGGCAGATACAGTTCACACCCACAACTGGAACTTGAACTAAAACTGACAAATCGAAAATCTTTCACTGCTGTTGTCCCTCCCACTGTGTGTCTGGTGCAGGAACAGGAAGTGAAGTTGAGTTGTAGGCTGATTCTCTGTCCTCCACCAGACGCTCATATGTGGGACACTTTGATCAGAAGCTTGTTAGTAACAGTGTTTAGACTGAGGGAAACAGTTTGGGTTGAAACTGAAGCTAGAGGAGCTAAGAGTCGTGTGGATTAAAGTGTGAAACAGTTTGGGTGTTTGGGACTGGCTGACTCAACTCCACTGCTGAAAGTGAAAGTGAAGCTGCTGAACCAGACTGCACAGAGGAGAGAGTTTACTGGCAGGACAACATGGCTTCTAAATTTGAAGAGGATCTCACCTGTCCTGTGTGCTGTGAAATCTACAAGGATCCTGTCGTATTGACCTGCTCTCACAGTGTGTGTAAAGCCTGTCTGCAGCAGTTCTGGGAGAGCAAAGGATCCAGAGAATGTCCCTACTGCAGGAGAAAGTGTTCAAAGGGAAACTATCCTCCCAATATGGCTTTAAGAAACTTGTGTGAGACCTTCTTACAGGAGAGTCAGAGAGTCTCTGAGGTGCTCTGCAATCTGCACAAAGAAAAACTCAAAGTGTTCTGTGTGGAGGATAAACAGCCTGTGTGCTGGGTCTGTCAAACCTCAAAGATGCATAAGAATCACACCTTCAGTCCCAGTATGATGAAGCAGCACAGGACCGCAAGGTAAAGATTTACACTCTTACTGCCTGTGAGATTAAAATATATAATCTGTAGAGTATGTACTGTGACCTGACACACATAATGTGGAAGATTTATGACAGAAGGTAGGCTACTATGCTAGTTCTGACAGTAGATGGCGCTGTTTGATAGCTGGTGATACTCTGGTCCTTTTCTTCTCTCAGTCCGTCTCTGAGTTTATCACTGTATTAGCACCAAACTAGGGAATCCTTAAACACAAACAAACAGATCAATCAATCAAGTAGTAGTGTGAGAGGTCCGTGAGAGAGGAGTTAGTAGTTAATATCACTCAGCTGCAGGCAATCAGCATCATTTCAATGGGGTTACGAAGTGAAAATGAAATGAAATGAAATGAGGTGAGGGGCGTAACTTTTCCAATATATCTTCATGAATATTATGGGCTATTTGGTGTGGAAATACTTCTGTGTCATACTTCATCTAGGCACAACTAACTCTTATGAATTGAACTTTTAAAGTGTCTTTCTAATAAGCAAATGTCTTGATTTTAAAACAAACTATGATGTTCTTTATGGAGGACATGTTTTGTCCCTTATCTCAAGAATCTCTGATGCACATACAGTACAGATCTGCACCTTCTGTCAAAGATTTAATTTTTTTGTCCAAATGTTCATTCATTCCAGGAGGAGCTGAAGACCAAACTGCAGCCCTTACAGAAGCAACTGGAGACCTTTGAAGAAGTTAAACTCCTCTGTGACCAAACAGCAGCACATATAAAAGTGAGATATTGTAAAGAATCTGTACTATGAGAAGTTATGGATCAGTTGAAATGGAAGATTCTTTGTGTATTGGAATCAATAACTTGATCATGTTTTATCCAGACTCAGGCCCAGCACACAGAGAAGCAGATCAAGGAGGAGTTTGAGAAGCTTCACCAGTTTCTACGAGATGAAGAGGCAGCCAGGATAGCTGCACTGAGGGAGGAAGAGGAGCAGAAGAGTCAGATGATGAAGGAGAAGATTGAGAAGATGAGCAGAGAGATCTCATCTCTTTCAGACACAATCAGAGCCATAGAAGAGCAGATGGGAGCTGATGATGTCACATTTCTGCAGGTAGTACGCCATCTGTTTGTGAGTGTGTTAGATGTGTGTGTGTGTGTGTGTGTGTGTGAATGAGTGATGAGTATCTTGTGTATGGTATCATGTGCGAAGAGAGAATACAGAAAGTGTGTGGGTGAGGGTAGGTCAGTAATCAATGATCTTTGGTGTGTGACAGTGACTGGGGGAGAGAACATAGGGGTTCTAAAACAGAACACTGGCTACACAAATGCTTGTTTTACATGTTCCCATTCCCATTGATGTACGCAGAATGTGAGAATCCTGGCTGGTTTAGCTGTTGAGCTTTGGTGTTGTGAATGTGCAGTTGTGAAAAACAATCTGCATAACGCCAAACACCAAATCCTTTGTAAAGGTGTGAAACAAGTGTACTGGATGTCTCCTGGATAACACAGCAGGTGCTCTCATTTAGTCAGAATTGTTGGAGACCATAATTGTAGGCATTGGTGGAATTCTAGAGTTCAAGTAGAAACCATCAGACTGGAACATCAGTCCACTCTAGAACCATCTGTGGGGCCATTTCTGTGTTTGTGACCAGAGTGTGTGTGTGTTTGAGTGGTTGTGTGCATGTGTGTGTGACCAGAGAATGTAGAATGGTATAGCGTTCTGTCACAGTAGGGTTGCAAGTTTGACCTCTGCTCTGCCCAGAAGCCCCGACTGCAGACTTGCCTCAATGTGGGGCGGGGCTTCACCCTCATGGGAAGTCTAGTGTCCAGTTAGACTGGTGGACAGATAGAGATACGGAATTAAGGAAGAGCACAGCCCTCCTACGGAAATATTTGGCCCCACATTGGGGCTGTAAGTCCGCAGCCGGGGATAGTTGGCACCACCTGTCTGATTGACGTGTTTGAATTATGTAAAAAGTGTGTATAACTTTTAGCTCATAACTCTGCGACAGTAGCATTACTTGTAAACTGATGGCCAGGCCCAGAAATTCACTGCAACATCCTGAAAAACATGAGTCCTGCCCCACATTGAGGCTGCAAGTCTGCAGTCGAGGGTAGTTGGCACCACCTGACCCCACTGAAGTGTCCTTGAGCAAGATAGTGATCCCCAAAATGCCCCTGGTGAGCAGGTTGGCACCTTGCCTGGCAGCCTCCTCCACTGGTGCATGAATGTGTGTGGGAATGGGGGAATGTGAGACATGCTTGGGTAGTGATTTGAGTGCTTGTATAACATGCAGTCCATTTAACCATTTACACACACTCATATTAATGTGTAACATGTTTCCTCCATTTTTATTTCCCAGAACTACAAGGGCACAGTGGAAAGGTGAGTAATCTGCCTCCTGTCTCTCTCTTCTCTGTGGTTCTGAATCCAAACCCACAGCAGTACTGACTCCTGAATGTTATTCCAGAGCCCAGTGCACACTGCAGGATCCAGAGAGGGTTTCAGGAGCTCTGATCAATGTGGCAAAGCACCTGGGCAACCTGAAGTTCAGAGTCTGGGAGAAGATGCAGCAGATTGTTCAATACAGTGAGTGAAATACACACACACACACACACATACATATAGTGTGTGTGTGTGTGTGCATGTGCATGTGCACGCTAATAGTCCCTTATGTGCCTCGTTTGATGGAGACAAAAGATGTCTGTATGACGTGTGCGTGTGTGCATCCATATTGTGTGTGTGTGTGTGTATGTGTGTGTTATGTGTGTATGTCTTCGGATATGACAAGAGTGGTAGTATGTGTCTGTTTGAGTGGTTTTGTGCACACTTTGTGTGTGTGTGTGTGTGTGTGTGTGTGTGATCAAAGAATTGTAGTGTGTGTTATCAGAGAGTGGTAGTGTGTGTGTGTGTGTGTGTGTGTGTGTGTGTGTGTGTGTGTGTGTGTGTGTGTTGTGTGTTAATCAGAGAATGAAGAATGGTAGTGTGTGTGTGTGTGTGTGTGTGTGTGTGTGTGTGTGTGTGTACATTTGCTCAGAAAGTGGTAGTGTGTATGTGCGCTGCCGTGTGTGTTCTGGCCTGTGTATGATCAGAGAGTGATAGCGTGTGTGTGTGTGTATGATAGGAAAATGAATGTGTGTGTAATGAAAGAGTGGGAGTGTGTGTGTCCGTGTGTAAGATATGTCAATCACATCCTCATCACACATCACTCAGTGTTCAGCTCATGTGTGTGTTCTTTCTCTCTGCAGCTCCTGTCACTCTGGATCCCAACACTGCACACCCATGTCTCATCCTGTCTGAGGATCTGACCAGTGTGAGATGTGATGATGAGGAGCAGCAGCTTCCTGATAACCCAGAGAGATTTGATGAGTATCTCAGTGTCCTGGGCTCTGAGGGCTTTAACTCAGGGACTCACTGCTGGGATGTGGAGGTTGGGGAGAATGATTTCTGGGACCTGGGTGTGATGACAGAGTCTGCCCAGAGGAAGGGATTCATATACTGCAGGAGTGGACTGTGGTTTGTGCAGTATAATGGGGCTACATATGCAGCATGTGCTTCACCTCATGACTCCACTCTCCTCCCAGTGCAGCAGGAACTCCAGAGGATCAGAGTGCAGCTGGACTGGGATAGAGGGAAACTCTCATTCTCTGACCCTGATAATAACACACACTTATACACTTTCACACACACTTTCACTGAAAGAGTGTTTCCATACTTTTGGATTGGATCAAATTTCTTTCCTCTCAGGATTGTGCCAGTAAAATGTAGTGTGACTCTGACTCATCCCAGTTAGAGCTCATGCAGCCTCTGTGTTCCCATGGATGATAAGAATCCAAAGCCCTGATGGTAACACACATCTCTACCATTTATTAGTTAGAGCTCATGACCTGTTTCCATTCTTCTGGACTTTCTCCACTTTCCCCCTCTGAGGATGTTAGCAGTGAAGGACTCAGTAAGAGTAGAGCAGCACAGTTAGAGATCACACTGACTCTGGACCAGGACTCACACACTGAGAGGATGTGTGTGTGTGTGTGTGTGTGTGTGTGTGTGTGTGTGTGTGTGTGTGTGTGTGTGTGCGTGTGTGCGTGTTAGTAAGAGTAGAGCAGCACAGTTAGAGATCACAGTGACTGTGGACTAGGTACTTGCACACTGAGAGTGTGTGTGTGTGTGTGCGCGCCAAATAAAGCCAAATAAAAATGTGTTATTGTGCAGATATCAACATTTAGATCTGTGTGTTAATGTTCAGGTGTACCATAATGCTGCTTAGAGGGAAGCATACAGGTGAAAACCAAAACTAATTAATATTAAAAAATGTAATTGTGTGGATATACTGTGATATTAGACCAATGTGGAATAAAGCATGATCCATTCCATTCACGTGACTCCATTATTTCACTCCCTGTTGTATTTGCTACTCTTCTGACAAGAGTAAAGTAGCTTCATTACTGCAACAGTCATTTTCCCCATATTCATCTACAGTATATCAATCTACAAATGAATCCCATTTCTCATACTTCTAATAACATTATTCATTTTCCATACCCACATTACTCAAAAGAGTCAAACGAATGTAACCATGCCACACATAATAGCACTACATTCACTTTATTTCTCTAATTTGTTGTTATTAGTTATTAGTTAGTAGTGATGTCATACTGCTAATAGTTCTTCAGTTCTTCACTCACAGAGAGCATCAGACTCTGTCCCTCTCTACACACACACACAAACACACACACACACACACACACTCACATGGAGTACTAGTAGTAAGATCAGACTGAGGGAATTCACAAGGAGCCTCATTCTATGTTACATGTGTGTGGAAATATAAAAAAGAGAGTTTGCAAAAGTATATGCCATAGTTCCTCATTATAGCAGTTTATAACTGTGTAACATACATATGTGATTGTAAGTGAATATGCTCATACTTGTGTTGTCCATATTGTTAGGCACACTCACTGTTGTCCACATTGATGCTAAATTGTACATATACAAAATAAATGTGATGTGATATATTCAGAAGCTGCTTATATTTTTTTCATTTGTTTTTTGTGTTCATTGTGACTTTCATCCTGAGAACTGAACTTGAACTGAACTCCATTGGAGCAGCAGTGAACAAGGGACTGGTCTGGCAACTAAAACTGACAAATCAGGAATGTTTCCCTGCTGTTGTCCCTCCCACTGTGTACCTGGTGCAGGAGCAGGAAGTGAAGTTGAGTTGTAGGTTGATTCTCTGTCCTCCACCAGACGCTCATATGTGGGACACTTTGATCAGAAGCTTGTTAGTAACAGTGTTTAGACTGAGGGGGAAACAGCGTTTGGAGTTGAAACTGAAGCTAGAGGAAGCCTCAAGAGTCGTGGCTATGGATTAAGTCAGGTTGCTGAAACAGTTTGGGTGATTTGGGGACTGGCTGACTCGACTCCACTGCTGAAAGTGAAAGTGAAGCTGCTGAACCAGACTGCACAGAGGAGAGAGTTTACTGGCAGGACAACATGGCCTCTAAAATGGAAGAAGATCTCGCCTGTCCTGTTTGTTGTGATATGTACAAGGATCCTGTTATTTTAACCTGCTCTCACAGTGTGTGTAAAGCCTGTCTGCAGCAGTTCTGGGAGAGCAAAGGATCCAGAGAATGTCCCTACTGCAGGAGGAAGTGCTCTAGAGAAATGTATCCTCCTAACTTGGCTCTAAGGAACTTGTGTGAAACCTTCTTACAGGAGAGAAGTCAGAGAGTTTCTGAGGCGACCTGCAGTCTGCACAAAGAAAAACTCAAGATTTTTTGTGTGGAGGATAAACAGCCTGTGTGTGTGGTGTGTCAGATCTCAAAGATGCATAAGAATCACACCTTCAGTCCCATTGATGAAGCAGCACAGGACCGCAAGGTAAGAATATCTTTTTAATCTCTTACTGCTAAGAACATGAAAATATCGCCCTCTATTCCCTCAGGACAGTAAGTATTTGTGGTGACCTGTATCCAGAGTGGGGGAGATTTATGACAGCAGGTACAGTACTGGAGTCTTTCTGACAGTAGATGGCGCTGTCTGATAACTGTTAAACATCCAGACTTCTGCAATGAGCTTCTCTGCTCCTTTCCTCCTTCACCTTCTTCTAATGTGTAGCCCACCACAGTTTTGCTCTTGCTACTCTACAGTTACCTTCACATAATGACTTTGAAAGGATTTACTGGCTTTAATCCATAGTGAGAGTAATTAGCTCCTGTCATTGTCATTGTGTGTCCAGAATGTCTGCTGCACTGGGGAGTGTGTGAACAGGGAAAGGGACTCAGTGTGTGTGTGTGTGTGTGTGTGTGTGTGTGTGTGTGTGTGTGTGTGTGTGTGTATGCAGACAGTAATCACGGATAGATAAAATTCTAGGGAAGCTAGGATAACCTATTTAATCCATACTATCTACTACTAATAATACTGATAATAGTAATCTATCCTCTTTTGATCACATGTGGGAAATTTGGTCTCTGTCTCTAGTCATAAATTAGTGACATACACACAGCACACAGTGAGGTGAGAAACACATCAACATGGTGCAGTTGGCTGCCTGGTTTCAGAAGCGCCTTAGCAGTGAGGGGTTAGGTGTCTTGCTAATAGCCACTTCAGCTGTGTTCCACTGGTCGGAAAACAAACCTTTACTATGCTATCCAATATTTATAAATCTATAAATCTAATTTATACCATCTACACAAAAACGACATCATCTACTCTCTAATATACAGTGCTAACTGTCATGTTGTCCCAGTGCTGTAGGCTATCACTCTTTAATTTATTTCACATACAGATGCACCTTTCTCAAAAACTTCATTTTTTACGCATTGGTTTAGTATCAATGCACATTAATCTAATGTTTATTAATTCTAGGAGGAGCTCGAAATCAAACTGCAGCCCTTACAGGAGCAACTGGAGACCTTTGAAGAAGTTAAACTCCTCTGTGACGAAGCATCAGCACATATAAAAGTGAGATGTAAAAGAATGTGTATTTTGAGAAGTTATGAATTGTAGTTAATTATTGTTAAAGGTATAATCCGGAGTGAATCAACATGTAGCCCTGCTGTTTAATACTGCTAAGCCCTACTGAAAACCATCTCAATGATCGAATTTTGTGTATCGTAGACCGAGTTTGCAAAACAGCAGCTAACACTAACCGAATGAGGCATGTCAAAAACGAAACCTAATCGATTTGCTTTCGTTTTGAAATGCCCAATTCTGTTAACGTTAGCTGCCGTTTCCCTATCTCAGTCTGCCTTGCATGAAATCCAGTGATTGAGGTGGCTATCAATAGAGCTTGGCACAATAAAACAGTAGGACTACGGGTTGATTCACGCCAGCTTTTTCCTTTAAGGAAGAAATAATCTGATAATATATTGTTTCCAGATTCAGGCCCAAGACACAGAGAGGCAGATCAAGGAGGAGTTTGAGAAGCTTCACCAGTTTCTACGAGATGAAGAGGCAGCCAGGATAGCTGCACTGAGGGAGGAAGAGGAGCAGAAGAGTCAGATGATGAAGGAGAAGATTGAGAAGATGAGCAGAGAGATCTCATCTCTTTCAGACACAATCAGAGACATAGAAGAGCAGATGGGAGCTGATGATGTCACATTTCTGCAGGTAGTAGACATCTTTTATGTGTGTGTGGGGGGGTGGGTGTTGGGGGGATACTGTTGGAAATACTGTAGGCTAACTGGTGGACTGTGAGAGTTCTTGTGTATGGTATCATGTGTGAAGAAATAACACAGAAAGTGTGTGAGTGAGGGTAAGGTCAGTAATCAATGATCTTTGGTGTGTGACAGTGACTGGGGGGAAGAACACAGGGGTTCTGAAACAGAACACTGGCTTCACAAAATGTGTGTTTCACATATTCCCATTCCCACTGATGTAAAAGTGTACAGAATTTGAGAATCCTGAATGGTTTAGCTGTTGAGCTTTGGTCTTGTGAATGTGCAGATGTGAAAAAGAATCTGCATGAAATCAACAGCAACCCCTTTGTAAAAGTGTGAAACAATTGTGGGTGTCTCCTGGATAACACACAGCAGGTGCTCTCATTTAGTCAGAATTGTTGGAGACCAAAGTTGTGGGCATTGGTGGAATTCTAGAGTTCAAGTGCAGAGAAACCATCAGGCTGGAACATCAGTCCACTCTAGAACCATTTCTGGGGCCATTTCTGTGTCTGTGACCAGAGTGTGTGTGAGTGTGTTTTTTAGTGGTTGTGAGCATATACAGTGTGTGTGTGACCAGAGAGTGTGAAATGTTGTAGCGTTCCGTCACAGGAGGGTTGCTACCTGCTAGTTTGACCTCTGCTCTACCCAGAAGCCCCGACTGCAGACTTGCCTCAATGTGGGGCGGGGCTTCACCCTCATGGGAAGTCTAGTGTCCAGTTAGACTGGTGGACAGATAGAGATACGGAATTAAGGAAGAGCACAGCCCTCTACGGAAATATTTGGCCCCACATTGAGGCTGTAAGTCTGCAGCCGGGGATAGTTGGCACCACCTGTCTGATTGACGGTTTTGAATTATGTAAAAAGTGTGTATAACATTTAGCTCTTAACTCTGCGACAGTAGCATTACTTGTAAACTGATGGACAGGCCCAGAAATTCACTGCAACATCCTGAAAAACATGAGTCCTGCCCCACATTGAGGCTGTAAGTCTGCAGTCGAGGGTAGTTGGCACCACCTGACCCCACTGAAGTGTCCTTGAGCAAGATAGTGATCCCCAAAATGCCCCTGGTGAGCAGGTTGGCACCTTGCCTGGCAGCCTCCTCCACTGGTGCATGAATGTGTGTGGGAATGGGTGAATGTGAGGCATACTTTGGTGCTCGTAGGATCGCAATATAACATGCAGTCTGTTTACCATTTACACACACTCATGTTTCCTCAATTCTTGTTTCCCAGAACTACAAGAGCACAGTGAAAAGGTGAGTGACGTTATCTGCCTACTGTCTCTCTCTTCTCTGTGGTTCTGAACCCAAACCCACAGCAGCACTGACTCCTGAATGTTATTCCAGAGCCCAGTGCACACTGCAGGATCCAGAGAGGGTTTCAGGAGCTCTGATCAATGTGGCAAAGCACCTGGGCAACCTGAAGTTCAGAGTCTGGGAGAAGATGCAGGAGATTGTCCAATACAGTGAGTGAAATTTGTGTGTGTGTGTGTGTGTGTGTGTGTGTGTGTGTGTGCATGTCTGGAGTGTGATGGAGTTCAAACATCAAAGAATTTGCATCTCTTTTTTTCAAATACAAACTCATAATATAGTTAGATAATGTGGTCTCTGGAATGAGAAAGTTTCAGTTGTGCATGTGTGTGTGTGACTGTGTGGTGTGTGTGTGTGTGTGTGTGTACATTTGCTCAGAAAGTGGTAGTGTGTATGTGTGCTGCCATGTGTGTTATGGCATGTGTATGATCAGAGAGTGATAGCGTGTGTATGTGTGTATGATAGGAAAATGAATGTGTGTGTAATGAAAGAGTGGGAGTGTGTGTGTCCGTGTGTAAGATATGTCAATCACATCCTCATCACACATCACTCAGTGTTCAGCTCATGTGTGTGTTCTTTCTCTCTGCAGCTCCTGTCACTCTGGATCCCAACACTGCAGACTCATATCTCATCCTGTCTGAGGATCTGACCAGTGTGAGATACAGTGATGAGAAACAGAAGCTTCCTGATAACCCAGAGAGATTTGATTACTACAACAGTATCCTGGGCTCTGAGGGCTTTAACTCAGGGACTCACTGCTGGGATGTGGAGGTTGGAGAGAATGATGAGGGGGACCTGGGAGTGATGACAGAGTCTGCCCAGAAGAAGGGATACATATACTACGAGAGTGGACTGTGGTGTGTGGAGTATAATGGGACTACATATGCAGCAGGTGCTTCACCACAGCGCTTCACTTCTCTCCCAGTGCAGCAGAAAGAGGATCAGATCCAGAGGATCAGAGTGCAGCTGGACTGGGACAGAGGAAAACTCTCATTCTCTGACCCTGATAATAACACACACATACACACTTTCACACACACTTTCACTGAAAGAGTGTTTCCATACTTTTATACTGAATCAAATCTCTCTCCTCTCAGGATTGTCCCAGTAACATCTAGTGTAACTCTGACTCATCCCAGTTAGAGCTCACACTCTGAGAAGAAGACCTACAAGGGAAAAGCCAAACAAAAATATCTGTACAATGTGAGGATATCAGCATTTACAGTAAAGCTGTGTTATTGTCCAGGGGTCATTCCACGCCAACTCACCCAATTTTCAGAAATTTTCCCAGTTCATGTCATGGATTTCTTTGAAAAAAATCACATTTATACTCCTCTCTGAGAAATGTAACCTTGCCAAATATCAAAGCTCTACCCCAAACCATTTTCCTTCAATAAATTCTTGAAATATACCTTTTAAAGGCAAATGAGCCTACATGCATCTCTCTATGTTAGGCCTCACCAATTAAAGGGATTTCAATGGATAAGCCTGTAATTTTCACCATGCCTAGATATGATCCCAACAATGAATTCTAGTTGAAATTTAGCCTGTTTTATGCAAAACATGGACTGTTATAGAATAACGTAAATGCTTGTCCTCGAGCATCAAATCTTTACATTTCGAAATTCCACATCTCTTTCGGTTTTCAATATTTTGTTGCGAAACTTTCTGAAATTGTAGTTTTACCTTGGTTCTTCAAGTACTGAAAGTAAAAAATGTTTGCAAGCAACGATGAGCAGGTGCCAGAGGCTCAAACCTGGCCTCCAAGCTGAAAAGGGTGTTTTTTGGCTACTTTGGGACCACTGGAGACCAAAAGGGATTTGTTAGAATGCTTCCATTTTTTTTTCTCAGAAAGACCACCTTTATATCAGGCACATATGAAAATTTCAGAGATGTGTTAGTGTCCAATTTTTTTCCACATTTTTTTGAAAATGTGTTAGATGACACACTACAGGTGAATGGGGTAGGATTTTAAATTAAGATATATCACAATGAAACTTTCCCAATTGCTCACTTAAATTAAGGTTAACATTTTTTGTATTGGACGTTTTCTAAAATTGTATGTTTAAGCAATGCAAATAAAGCATTATCAACTTAAATGAGCTGTGTGTAGGATTGTGGCCAAAATTGGTACTACAATCATTTTCAAAATACACAGCTCATTGTAGTACCAATTTTGGCCACAATCCTACACACAGCTCATTTAAGTTGATAATGCTTTATTTGCATTGCTTAAACATACAATTTTAGAAAACGTCCAATACAAAAAATGTTTACCTTAATGTAAGTGAGCAATTGGGAAAGTTTCATTGTGATATGTCTTAATTTAAAATCCTACCCCATTCACCTGTAGTGTGTCATCTAACACATTTTCAAAAAAATGTGGAAAAAAATTGGACACTAACACATCTCTGAAATTTTCATATGTGCCTGATATAATGGTGGTCTTTCTGAGAAAAAAAATGGAAGCATTCTAACAAATCCCTTTTGGTCTCCAGTGGTCCCAAAGTAGCCAAAAAACACCCTTTTCAGCTTGGAGGCCATGTTTGAGCCTCTGGCACCTGCTCATCGTTGCTTGCAAACATTTTTTACTTTCAGTACTTGAAGAACCAAGGTAAAACTACAATTTCGGAAAGTTTCGCTACAAAATATTGAAAATCAAAAGAGATGTGGAATTTTGAAATGTAAAGATTTGATGCTCGAGGACAAGCATTTACGTTATTCTATAACAGTCCATGTTTTGCATAAAACAGGCTAAATTTCAACTAGAAATCATTGTTGGGATCATATCTAGGCATGGTGAAAATTACAGGCTTATCCATTGAAATTCCATTAGTTGGTGAAGCTTAATATAGAGAGATGCAAATAGGCTCATTTGCCTTTAAAAGGTATATTTCAAGAATTTATTGAAGGAAAACGGTTTGGGGTAGAGCTTTGATATTTGGCAAGGTTACATTTCTCAGAGAGGAGCATAAATGTGATTTTTTTCAATGAAATCCATGACATGAACTGGGAGGCCTTAGGTGAGTTGGCGTGGAATCAGTGGCGGAACAACTGAACCTAAGGCCCCGGGGCAAAACGCCAAACGGGCCCCCCCACCCACTCCCAAAACGCACGCACGCACCCCCAAGCGCACATAGGTGCCGGCGCTGAAATAATCTCTACAACAATTCAGACAGAACAATGTATATCGCTCAGTAATGTGTCCATTCGGCATGTAGCCTACTTTAAGGCATAATAATACAACCAACCACATTACAAAAAACAGCCCTGGTATTTGCACTTCCATATTTCCAATAAGTGGCTAACAGGGACACGCGCACGCAATTCACAGTTCACAGATATTTTTTTGACACACGGAAACGGCTAGTTCAAGAGCTCATTTAGTAGCCCATGCTAATAATCCATGCTTTAAACTACTGCACCAAAACAATGACACACCAATGCATATAAAACATAGAGCCAGCCGCTCAAATAAAAACCTGAGTCTTACCTTCATGCAGTTAACGAAATACGAGACAGCTTGCTCTTCTCCACAACCTTGTCTATGGATAGCAGTGTCATTACTAGCCTACTACTAGTGCAGCTAGCTAAAGCTGCAATTGAGTTGACAATTTCGTGCATGTTTCGCTATCAGTAAACAGTGCTCTCTTCAATTTGTCTCGTTTTTGCTCCGCTCCCTCCCCCTTGTGTTGCTTGGAACCCCTGTTAATTTTTTTAGCCTGGCCAGCTCAACCTCTCCTAACTGTGGCTAGATGACTTTCAGTTTCCAAATGAAGAGTTGTTTTGCTACTCTGCCTTGATGCTCCCAGAAGGCATTGCTTTTTTAAAACATTATTTAAAAACAATCAAATAAAAAACAGAGATTTCTTTCATTTCAAACAATGCACAATTTCTAACATGCCAATGAGAGAGCTGGTTACAAAATAATGACTGACAAACAATTTCCTGATTCTCAATCTCCCTCTCCACATTCCTAACCCTTCTCTACATTGGCCAGAGCTACAGCCAGTGTTAGCACAGGGACAGGGAACTGAGTCATGTTCACAACTAGTAGAAGCAGACGGTGAATTAAAAACTCAAAGAGGTCTAAAGATTGCCTTCTCTTTATTATTCTGTCCATCCTCTATTGTGTCCCGCTTTTACTTTTAAACATGCTTCATCCGTACATATTGTCGGTCACACAACCAACAGGGAAGCCATGCGCACCTCTTCCCTAGTCCACTGACAGCTGACGCAGCAGGACGATGGCTTTCATACTAAACTACCCATCATGCATTGCACTTTTTGCAAATTGCAAAATGTAAAAACAACCATTCTAAATACATAACAGCTTAGTTTTGCTCGAAAACCTTGTAATTTAGTTTATTTTAAGTGTCTTTAAGGAATTCAAAAGATTTTTTTTTTTTTTTATTTAAGTAACCATGATAAGAATGATAAGCAAAGACAAGGGGTATATAATGTAATGCACAACTGAAGACTTTCACTGTTTTCAGACTTGTCTGCTGCAATGCAACTAAAGTGTGGTCAAGGAAATTTTCGTGATGCAGTTGAAGGTTGATGAAGGGGCCCCTCCTCCATAGTGGGAGGGCCCTGGGCCCAGGGGCGGTGGCCGTGCCCGCCCCCCCTATAGCTCCGCCCTGCGTGGAATGACCCCCAGGTCTGTTGTTTAGTACCGTGATTGAAGCCAATGGAGAAAAGAAACATCAAGAAAAAATCTGTTATTGTATGGATGTTAAGGCTTAAACTTGTAGCGCTGATGTTCAGATTATTTATTGTACTCTGTGCTTACAATCTAACACAGTATGACAGCAACTTACTCATATTATCATTATTTTGTAATTTCTTACCGATGAGGGCTTTATCAGAAATACTGTTTGTATGTGTGAAAGTATTCAGACAAGGCAAGTGTTGCAAAACAAGTGTTGTGTGTCATGTATACCTCAAGATGAGAGCAAAGATGCTGCCGTCAATATGACCAAAGTTCATGCTAATTCAAGGCCATTTTAATTCTACACAAACATACATTATCCACATTAAACTAGCAGTCATTTACTGCTCCTTAAAGCAATGGTTCTGAGTACATTTTGCTAAAGTCTTTTGCACCATGTAGTCCAGCCAAATACCTCTGGAACTCTGAAACCTCTTCATTTTTTAATAGAAAATATAAGTTATTTTAAGATAAGATATTTTAACCTATTTGAGTTTTCTCTTCACAAACAGCAATCGTAGAATTGGAAGTTTGCCTGTGGCCTCTGGTACATGATAGCTGCACTGAGTCAAACATTAACCCATTCATCATGAGCAAAGTCTGTGTGAGAACAGACTGTGTCTAATCCACTGATCAGAGATCAGTCTGTGTCTCACTGACAGTCACAGGAAACAGGCAAACCCAAAGCATGTACTGTCACACACTGAGATGCAGAAGTCACATTGCAGAACTGGCCAATCAGAATCCATAATTACTAGACTAGAGCCCCACCCTCTCACTCACCTGAAGGAGGAAGTGCAGCTGAGATAGACGGAGAACACTGGAGTTAATTCACTCTTCTAGATTACAGATTACAAAGATTGGACAGCAGCTGTACTTTAGCTTTAGCTCTACATTATGTGTTAGTTTAGCAGAGAGATAGGAAAGAATACATGTGATTGATACAGTTTGTCATGGTCTGGAAAGTGAAAGTAAAGTTGTACAGACGTGGAATTTAGCAGGAAAAATGGCCTCAAAGTCTGAGGAGGATTACTGTTGTCCTGTGTGCTGTGACATCTACAAGGATCCAGTCCTCACTTCATGTAGTCACAGTGTGTGTAAAGTCTGTCTGCAGCAGTTCTGGGAGACTAAAGGATCCAGAGAATGTCCAGTCTGCAGGAGGAAATCTTCAAAGGACGCACTGCCACCTAACTTGGCTCTAAGGAACCTGTGTGAGGCTTTTATAAAGGAGAGAAGTCAGAGAGCTTCATCAGGGTCTCAGGTGCTCTGCAGTCTGCACAGTGAGAAACTCAAACTCTTCTGTCTGGATGATAAACAGCCTGTGTGTGTGGTGTGTCGAGACTCCAAAAAACACACCGGACACAAATTCTATCCAGTTGATGAAGCAGCACTTGATCGCAAGGTATTAACCAGTTTTTAATTCATCCACTTTTTCACTATTTACCAATTAATTCAATTATAAACTTATAAACATGTAGTTAACACAGACTTTTGAACATTTACCGGTAATTCCAATTAATCAGCACCAGGTGGCAATATAGGTGCGCATGTGAATTTATGAAAGTAAACTTTTGTATGTTACAATTTTTGTTGCCCATTCATACACACACACACACACACACACACACACACACATAGAAAGAGAGAGAGGGGTGGAACCGGAGTTCTAATGGGATGTTACCTTGCCCAAATGTAATTTTATCTAATGAATGATAGCTAGAATTCATAATAAACAGGGAAATGATTTCTTTATGTGTGGATTGTACAGTAGAATATGGACTCAAAGTCTTACTATTATTTTTAATTAATTCTAGGAGGAACTGAAGGTCACACTGCTGCCTTTGCAGGAGAAACTGAAGACCTTTGAAAAGGCAAAAGCGATAAGTGATAAAACAGTACAACACATAAAGGTGAGAGAGACGACTTAACTTAACTGCTCATTTTGGTGATATCTGCACAGATGCTATACTGATGTAAAAACATTTTTATCCAGACTCAGGCCCAGCACACAGAGAAGCAGATCAAGGAGGAGTTTGAGAAGCTTCACCAGTTTCTACGAGATGAAGAGGCAGCCAGGATAGCTGCACTGAGAGAGGAAGAGGAGCAGAAGAGTCAGATGATGAAGGAGAAGATTGAGAAGATGAGCAGAGAGATCTCATCTCTTTCAGACACAATCAGAGCCATAGAAGAGCAGATGGGAGATGATGATGTCACATTTCTGCAGGTAGAAGCTATCTGTTTTAAGAGTGTGTTTAGAGTGTGTGTGTGTGTGGTGTGTATGTATGTGTGTGTGTGTGAATGAGTGAGAGTTCTTAGTGTATTGTATCATGTGTGAAGAGAGAGCACAGAGAAGAGTGTGTGGGTGAGTGGTGAGTGTGTCGAGTAGAGTCAATGTGAGTCTTGTGAGTGCGTTACAGTGACTGAGTGGGGGTAAGGTCAGAATCAATGATCTTTAGTGTGTGACAGTGACGGGGGAAGAACACGGGTCTAAAACAGAACACTGGCTACACAAATGTGTGTTTTACATATTCCCATTCCCATTGATGAACAAGTGTACAGAATGTGAGAATCCTGGATGGTTTAGCTGTTGAGCTTTGGTCTTGTGAATGTGCAGATGTGAAAAAGAATCTGCATGACAGTCAACAGCAACCCCTTTGTAAAAGTGTGAAATAATTGTGCAGGGTGTCTCCTGGATATCACACAGTAGGTACTCTCATTTAATCAGAATTGTTTGAGACCAAAGTTGTGGGTATTGGTGGAATTCTAGAGTTCAAGTGCAAAGCAGAGAAACCATCAGGTTGGAACATCAGTCCACTCTAGAACCATTTCTGTGTCGCTGACCAGAGTGTGTGTGCGTGTGTGTTTTAGTGGCTGTGTGTATGTGTGTGATCAGAGTGTGTGTTTGAGTGGTTGTGTGCATATATATGTGTGTGTGATCAGAAGGTGTAGAATGGTACAGTGTTCTGTCACAGGAGGGTTGCAACTTGAAAGTTTGAGCTCTGCTCTGCCCAGAAGCCCCGACCTCAGACTTGCCTCAATGTGAGGCGGGGCTTCATCCTCATGGGAAGTCTAGTGTGCAGTGGGGCTGGTGGACAGACGGAGATAGGGAATTAAGGAAGAGCACAGCCCTCTGGGCTCTGGGCTCCTTGCCTGGCAGCCTCCTCCACTGGTGCATGACTGTGTGTGGGAATGGGATATTGTAATTGTAATAATTTGGATAGTGATTTGAGTGCTCCTAAGATTACAACATGTACAGTATTCCATTTACCATTTACAGTCCATTACACACAGTCATATTAATGTGTAACATATTTCCTCCATTTGTTATTTCCCAGAACTACAAGAGCACAGTGGAAAGGTGAGTGATCTGTCTCCTGTCTCTCTCTTCTCTGTGGTTCTGAACCCAAACCCACAGCAGCACTGACTCCTGAATGTTATTCCAGAGCCCAGTGCACACTGCAGGATCCAGAGAGGGTTTCAGGAGCTCTGATCAATGTGGCAAAGCACCTGGGCAACCTCAAGTTCAGAGTCTGGGAGAAGATGCAGGAGATTGTTCAATACAGTGAGTAGAGATTGTCTGTACTGTATGATTAGAGATTGGTGGTGTGTGTGTGTGTGTGTGTGTGTGTGTGTGTGTGTGTGTGTGTGTGTGTAACACTGCACTTTCATTTTCTACTTCATTGCGTATCATGTGTAAAGGGGTTACGTCTTTTTTGTTGTGTGTGTTGGTGTGTGTGTGTGTGGGGGGGGGGGGTGTCAGGAGGGGGGGGTGTAGTGGTGGTAATAAGTGTTTTTGTCTTTGTCATGTCAAGTTGTAGTAATTGTATCAGATGCTATATGACGCAGGACAAATAAATATCTATCTATCTATCTATCTATCTGTAAACAGAGAGTGTTATGTGTTTAATCAGAGAGGAGTAGTGTGTATGTGTGTGTGTGTGTGTGTGTGTGTGTGTGTGCAACTGCCTTATCTGTATTATGCACAATTGCTCAGATATTGTGTGCGTGTGTGTGTGTGTGCGCATGTGTGTGTGTTTGTGTGTGTGTGAGATCAGTGAATTGAAGAATGACAGTGTGTGTGTGTGTGTGTGATTAGAGTGGTAGTGTGTGTGTGAATGTGTTTGTGTGTCTGTCTGTGATGACAAACTGATGTGTGTATAATGAGTGTGTGTGTAATCTGGGGGTGGTAGTGTGTGAATGTGTCGTTGTGGTTGTGTGTGTGTGTGTGTGTGTGTGTGTGCGTGTGTGTGTGATTAGAGAATGAAGAATGGTAGCATGTGTGTGTGATCAGAGAGTGGTGGTGTGTGTTTGTGTCGGGGTAGAGAGTGGTAGTGTCTGTGAGTGCACAAGTCCTCGGAGAGTGGGAGTGTGTGTGCGCATGTGTCTGTAAGGTATATCCAACATTCACATCCTCATCACACATCACTCAGTGTTCAGCTCATGTGTGTGTTCTTTCTCTCTGCAGCTCCTGTCACTCTGGATCCCATAACTGCAAACCCATGGCTCATCCTGTCTGAGGATCTGACCAGTATGAGATACAGTGATGAGAAACAGCAGCTTCCTGATAACCCAGAGAGATTTTATGACCTTAACAGTGTCCTGGGCTCTGAGGGCTTTAACTCAGGGTCTCACTGCTGGGATGTGGAGGTTGGGGAGAATGATAACTGGCACCTGGGTGTGATGACAGAGTCTCTCCAGAGGAAGGAAGACATATATTTCATGAGTGGACTGTGGGTTGTGAGGTATGATGGTGTTGCTTATGGAGCACGTGCTTCACCTCATCCCCCCACTCCTCTCCCAGTGCAGCAGAAACTCCAGAGGATCAGAGTGCAGTTGGACTGGGGCAGAGGAAAACTCTCATTCTCTAACCCTGATAATAACAGTCACCTACATACTATCTCACACACTTTCACAGAGAGAATGTTTCCATACTTTTGGACTGTATCAACACTCTCTTCTGTCAGGATTGTCCCAGTAGAATCTAGTGTGACTCTGACTCATCCCAGTGTAAGAAAAAAATAGGAAGAAGGATGGATCCAAAAATAATAATCCTTTTATTTGGTGATAGGCAGGGTTCAAGTCTTTAATTTCAGTAATAAGCATTAACGAAGCATGTGGAACATACTCCGGATTCACCGGCGTCAGAATGAATACTAAACCTCAGTCTCCTCCCATTTATACTGTTTCAAGGTATTCTTTCAACTGTAATTTTAATGGCTCAAGGTTTGGTTCATATGATAACCAAGTCAATCTCCTCTTGCCTGTGATAGTCCTCCATGGCCTACCCCCATCACCATTCTACAATTGGTCACACCTCAAGATCAGATTCTTGGCTCTTAAGGCCTAAACAGACCGGGCCGACGTTTGGACGTCTGAAACATTTGGCCAGGCTCGGGGAAGTATCATTTTGGTGTGTACATCAAAATTGGAAGCGTTCGGACGCTGTCGCAAAGGCTCTGACAGTGTGTGATAAATTTCAGCATGCGAAGTCTGAGACGTTCGGCTGTAGCGGCTGTTGGCTGTAGGATACTCTTGATTGGGTTGTGCAAGGTGTGACGTGTCAACGGTAGGGGACCCTCTGAATCAATAATGCCCATTCATTACCCATTTAGCCTTGAACAGCTTCACAGGCTGCCTACATTGCAAGGCTACTAATAAGCCTGAAAATAAGCATGCTTGCTTCACGATCACCATAGTAAAATACAAAGCAAACAGCTGGCCAATTTATTTTAGCAAGTGCTTGCCACAAAAAAGTGCAGTAACACTTTGCGGTAAGGGTACATGAATTATCATGAATTCATGCATGAAATCATTCATGATTCATGCATTACTTCATCTCTGAAAGTCTAATGAGTTATCAGGAATTAACATGAATTCATTGTTTGTCATTAATGACCTCCTGCTGAAATAGCACATGATCTTAAATATTAGTTACACTGGGTACATCATCATGAGTCATGATTAATTAGCATGAGTCATGATTAATTAGCATGATCATGATGAATTCATCATGTTTGTGCCCCCTCAACTAAAGTGTTGACATGGTTAAATTGGTAAAAATTAGTTGACGTAAGGGATAGATATGAGGAACTAGGTCAAAGTAGGCTAAATAAGTACTTTTATTATATCAAATTATATCAAATTCTTTTGAACAAAAACATCATGACCATGTGTAATTAGTCATGACTCATGATGATGTACCCAGAGTAATTATGCTTAAGATCATCTGCTATTTCAGCAGGAGGTCATTAATGATAAACAATGAATTCATGCTAATACCTGATGAGTCATTAGATATTCAGAAATGAAGTAATGCATGAATCACGAATGAATCATGAATGAAATCATGCATGAATTCATGATAATTCATGTACCCTTACCGCAAAGTGTTACCAAAAGCTTGCTTGCCACAAAATGTTTCCATCAAACAGTGGAATTTTAATTACTCCGTGATATGTTCTAAAAGGTTCGTTGGAAAATGGAAACTCAGTAGGAATTGCTCCAAGGAAGCTATAGATGGTTTCATGTTGGCTGTTGGCATACATACTGACAAAATTCAATACTCCTGTGCATTTATTTCCATCTGGAAGCACATCTCTATCAAACAAACTCAGACCACCTTTGTTCACTACGTTAGCCAAGAACTTCCAAGGACCTGAAACTGTTTACCTATGTTCACGAATCTGCGCCGCTAGCCGTTAGCATCATTGCATAGCAAAATACAAGCCATCATTCACTTACCTTGGTCCAGTTTAAGTTATATCCATGTTACATCCATATTTCATATAAAGTCCACAATTAAGGATAGTTGTTTGGGAGTGTGTAATGGAACACACGAAGCAGGAGTCACTGTTTCAGATCAGCACAAGATTTAATGGCGTGCTGCACACATGTGAACATCAACTGAAGTGCTCAACTAATGGTTACGCGAGCCACCAACAGGTGGCGCAATTACATTCCATAACATCTCCCCTTTTTTTAATAAAAGAAGTTTCTTTTGAACTTTACTTGTACTTAATTAAACATTTCAACATTACAGAATGGAACTCCTGTATTAACCTAACCTAAATGTTCCCCACTCATGGGCAACCATTAACATGACACTGGTGAATACCTTTTGTCTGTCTCCTCCTTTCTTTTTTTTTTTTTTTTTTTTTTCTGAATGTCTGTGTGTGTGTGTAATGTCACAAATTGAGTCTCTCTGGCGGCCTGATGAGTCTGCCACTCTTTGTGTGGCCCACAGGCTGCACAGGCGCCCGTGCTGGGCTGAGACTTGCATGGCCCATAGCCTCAGTAGCCGGCTGACGATATGCCGCCAGGTTTTCCGGCATGCTGATAGGTTCCACCCTGTCTTCCAGAGTAGGTGTGCTGCTTTCGGCGGATGAGTCAGCGGCGGTGGCATGTTCCGGCTGCACACGGATCTCAGGTGGGGTGGGCTCCGCTGGCCGCAAGTCAACCCGGTTCTGGCGATATGTGGATCCGTCCACTTCCACAATGTATGAACGTGGTGCCACCTGCTGAAGACATGTGCCACGCCGCCATATCCCGGTCCTGTCGCCTGGAAGGGGCTTCATCCTGACCCCCTGTCCTATCTGCAACTCTGGCAGGTCCCTTGCCGATCTGTCATAGTAGTGTTTAGCCACTTGTCTTTTGCACTGTATTTTCTCAGGTATGCCAGCCACAACGAATGGCTCAAGGAGCGAGTCAGACACTGGCAGAGGTGTCTTAAGTCGGCGTGCCATGAGCCGCTGTGCTGGACTGCTATCCATGCCTACTGTAGGCGTGTTTCTCCAAAGCAGGATTGCTCTCCACGGGTCATCACCTGCTCGCCTAGCACGCTTACAGATGTTTTTTGCAATCTTCACCGCGGATTCAGCCTTGCCATTTGCCTTTGAGTGACGTGGGGAAGAAGTGATGTGTTCAAAACCCCAATCTCGGGCAAACTGGCGGAAAAGGCCACAATCAAACTGTGAACCACAGTCTGTGATCACACGATCAGGTTGTCCATACCTGGCAAATTGGGCCTTGCATCTTCTGATGGTAGTTTCAGCACACAGGTCAGGAAGGTGCTCTATTTCCCAGAAGTCTGAGTAGTGGTCCACGATGAGTAAGAAATCTTTCCCTGCAAAGTTGAACAGATCCATGCTTACAATCTGCCAGGGGCGCTTTGGGAGGGGATGTGACATCATTGTCTCTTTTTGCTGGTCATGTGCGTACTCATTGCATATAGCACACTGGCCTACAAAGTCTTTGATCTCCCCTTGCATGTTAGGCCAGAAGAGTGTTTGGCGCGCCTGTCTGTAACAGGCCTCTGCTCCAATGTGGCTCCAGTGAATACGTCTCAACATTTCAGGACGAAGCTGCTTAGGGATGATGACCCTGTCACTTTTGAAGAGGACCCCATTCTGCACGCTTACTTCGTCCCTGAAGGCCCAGTATTCTCTGATGGCTATTGGCGTGTGTCCTCTCTGGTCTGGCCAGCCCCCCAACACAACTGACATGAGGGCCTGAAGGTGTTCGTCAGTCTCTGTATACTGTTTGATCTGGGCCAAGCGCTGACTTGTGACATCGAGGTAATCAGCTTGATTCACCTGTTCAGCCTCCAACTGCCCCTGCTGTCCTACCAGGCATACAGAATGGCGTATGTAGGGCAGGTCTGAACTATGTGGGGGTGTCGTGGCTCTGCTCAGCGTGTCACTGAGATACATCTCCGGACCTGGTTTGTACACCACACTCAGGCAGTAGCCCTGAAGGGTTAGCAGCATACTTTGAAGTCGCTTCGGGGCACTGAGGAGCGGCTTGTTAAAGATGGCAATGAGCGGTTTGTGGTCAGTTTCTACTGTCACATCACATCTTCCATAGAGGTAGTAATGAAAACGCTGACAGGCAAAGACCATGCTAAGGCACTCCTTTTCGATTTGTGCATAATTGTGCTCTGCTGGTGTTAGTGCCCGGGAAGCGAATGCCACCGGCTGTCCATCTTGCAAGAGACAGCATCCTAAACCATTTTGGCTTGCATCACTTTGCACTGTGACTGGCTTGCTGACATCATAATATTTCAGGACTGGTGCTACTGACACTAAGCGCTTGATTTCTGCAACTGCGGCATCATGTTTCGGAAGCCAGTGCCATGGTACTTCCTTGTCTAGAAGCCTGCGCAAAGGTTCACACACCTCAGACAGCTGCGGCATGAACTTTGAAAGGTACGTGATGAACCCTATGAATCTCTGGACGCCTTTGGCATCCACTGGCACTGGCATGGCCTGAACTGCCCTGACCTTCTCAGGGTCTGGTCTGAGGCCCTCTGCTGACAGCACATGTCCATGGAAACGCACTTCCTTCACCTTAAATTGCAGCTTCTTTAAACTGAGCCTGAGACGCACTTCTCTGCAGCGCTCCATAAGTGCAAGTAGCTTGGTGTCATGGTCCCTGACAGCCTCGTCTTCTGAGTCGCCACAGCCAACAATCAAGATGTCATCTGCAATCGGCTCCACTCCACTCAGGCCAGCGAGGAGCTCATGCTGTTTCCTTTGATACACTTCAGGAGCCACTGAAACCCCGAAAGGGAGCTTAAGCCAGCGTTTGCGTCCCCATGGCGTCCAGAATGTTGTTAAGAAGCTGCTTTCGTTGTCAAGCTTGCATTGCAAGAAAGCATCACGAGCGTCCACTAGCGAGAATATGCGGGCTTTGGGCAGCTTATAGAGGACATCGTCTAGCGTAGGCATGATGTAGTGTGATCTCTTGAGTGCTTTATTCAGTGGTTTTGGATCAATGCAAATTCGAATTTTATCTGGTTTCTTAATGATTACCATATTACTAATCCAATCTGTGGGCTCTGACACAGAGGTTAAGTGACCCTCTCGCTCATGTCTATCCAGTTCTGCTTTTACAGCTGTTTTGAGGGCTATCGGGACATTGCGTGGTGGACACTGAACTGGTGTCACTGACTCATTTAAGTCAAAGTGGACTTCACCAGGTAATGACTCAATGGGTGAGGTGAAGACATCTTCATACCTGCTGGTGAGCTGCTGCCTTGTGAGAGATCCTGGAACAATGCATTCCACCTTATGGAGCTCCTCAGGTATGGTGAAGTGCATCAGACCCAGGCGTTCGCATGTTGAGCCCGACAGCAATGGATACTGGTTTGTCTCCACGATCTCAAAGTCTAATGGGTAAGTCTGTCCTTTTATTGAGCAACAGGTTCTGAACAGTCCTAGTGAAGTCATGGCCTCACCTGAGTAAAGCTTCAGCCTAGTGTGGCTAGGTGCTAGTCTCCCTTTCGGCGCCACTCTCATCTTCTCTTTGAGGCTCATGACATTACAAGTAGCTCCAGAGTCCAACTGACATTTCAGTCTAACACTGTTCATTCTCAGATTCACAAACCACTTCTTTCCTTGCTGTGTATTTGTCGTAGCTGCTGCAGTCATATACAGGAACGCTTCTTCCTCATTGTTCTGCAATGTGTCTGCTACAGTGTCCACTACATTTAGGCGAGGCTGTCCAGCCATTTAGGCGAGGCTGTCCAGGCTGTTTTTTTAGACACACACTGGCAAAATGGTTAAGTGTTCCACAATGGCGACAGGCCTTTCCAAATGCAGGACATGCGTCTCTCCCTGCCTTATGCTGGTGACCACAATATTTGCAGCTCACTCCTGTCTCTTTGGCCCGTGGCTTGGTGAACGTGTGCGAGTTGCGTGCAGGCTGCCTTGTGTCTGTAGCATTGATTGCGTCCTCAGGTTTCTGGACTAATGCCCTCATACGTGCATCTGTAAGCTCGGCAGCCCGGCACATATCAATAGCTGAGACAAGGGTAAGGTTTTTTTCTCTCAAAAGCCTGCGGCGCGTGCCTTCATCTGCTATGCCAAGGACTAGCCTGTCCCTTATAAGTTCCTCCTTTAATGGACCATAGTTGCAGGTAGCAGCCTTTTCTCTCAGCCTAGTCACATATGCATCTATCAGTTCTCCCTCCTCTTGTTTTAAACTTCCAAAAACAAAACGCTCAAATATAACATTTTTTGCAGGTTTGAAATACTCTTCCAAGGCTTTCAGAATGGCTTCAATATCTTTCTCTTCGCCTGCATTTAAGTGCAAGTTGTGTTTATAGATATGCCTGCATTCACTGCCCATTACCCTTCTCAGTGTAGCTGCTTTTACCTCCGCCGTTTTTTCACCGAGTCCAGATGCTAACATGTCGTCTTGAAAATCTTCCTTGAACGTGTCCCAGTTAGCGGCAACATCCCCGGAGAGCTTCATCTCAGCTGGAGGTGGAATCGCGTTCAGGTTGGCAGCCATTTTCGCTCCGTTTATCTGTTAACGTCGAACTAGAAGAAACTTGCGTCAAGTTAAGTTCTCACTAACTTTCCCAAGCTTCTGACACCATGTTTGGGAGTGTGTAATGGGACACACGAAGCAGGAGTCACTGTTTCAGATCAGCACAAGATTTAATGGCGTGCTGCACACATGTGAACATCAACTGAAGTGCTCAACTAATGGTTACGCGAGCCACCAACAGGTGGCGCAATTACATTCCATAACAATAGTCCTGTCATGATTCCATGTTAGATCAGTAGATAACAGTTAAGTGTCTTTGTTAGACTGGCAGTAGCAGAGGGAGTCCAAATAGCATAATGCCACATTGACAACGTTCACAGCCTTTTTCTGACTTTAACATTGTAACACTTTGAGCGCCCATATCTCCGTCATTTGTTGGCCAATATTATCAACATAGGTATCGTTTGAAAGCTTATTTTCTCGTCTTTAGCCACTGCAATAATTTCATTTGAAGGAGGAAAACGTGTCAATGCGGCTGTTTTTGCCATGGAGCGTCAATAAAGATTTGTGTTTCTTTATGACAGACAGACAATGTTTTGGTTAGGCTACATACAATATATGATGAGTTTATTTACATTAGCCACAATATTCAACCTGTGTACCTCTCTGTAGAACAACTTAATGTAAATCTAGATCCAGTCATGAAATACCATTTTCTGCTGCCACTGTTTGTTTGCCCCTCCACACCACTCACCAGCCAGAGTTCAAGGCAATGTGCGTCTCGTGCAAGCGCAGAACGTGCGTCTGAACACCAGTTAGGGCTCATCCAGCCTCTGTGTTCCCATGGATGATAAGAATCCAAAGCCCTGATGGTAACACACATCTCTACCATTTATTAGTTAGTGTGTGTGTGTGTGTGTGTGCGCGCGTGCGCTTGCCCATGTGTGTGTGTTCAGTAAGAGAAGAGCAGCACAGTTGGAGACCACACTGACTTTGAATCAGGAGGAGTCCTACACTGAGAGGATGTATGTGTGTGTGTGTGTGTGTGTGCTTGCATGCGTGCTTGTGTGTGTGTTGGAGACCACATTGATTCTAGACCAGGAGGACTGCTACACTGAGAGGATGTGTGTGTTCAGAGCAGCACAGCTAGAGCTCATGCTAACCCTGGATCAGGACTCACTGACAAGAAAAAAATGTCTAAAACCGTCTTGTCTAATTGTGTAGATAAGATTTAATTCTAAATTGTGCTGATATTGCGGTGTATTGTAATACTTTGTACCATGTATTATTCAATGACAGTTGAATAAATCATGATCAACTCAATTCATTCAAATAGTTAATTTCATTTTACAGTAATTTTGTGACAGGTTGTGAATATATTGAACTGCGCAGAACAAAAATGGATAGATTTGTTTTTTGCATCCAGAGGCCGTTCCAACTGCCTGTTACATGTGAAAGTTTATATGTCACTGACACATGAAACAAAATAGCCTTATAAAAGCATAGCCTAGCACTCAACAAACTGCTAAGACTACACACACACGCACACACACAGACACACACACATGCACACACACACACACACACACACACACACACACAGACCCCTCAGAGAGTGTGTCAATAGCCTACAAAATACTAAAAAGCTAAACTGACAGTTGCTAACATAAACTGACAGTTAACTGAGCTACCAGTGTCCAGGTGTCTCACATCATCACAACACACACACACACGCACACATGCACACACGCATAAACACACACAAACACACACACACACACACATAAACACACACACACACGTTTCTTGTGTGTTGTTCCTGTGGCCTTGAGCTTTATGGAGACAGGTGTGTGGTTGAGTGGACCTGTCAGCACAGTTTCACT
>JAODXP020000016.1:11338338-11343338 GCA_027497455.2 Sardinella longiceps | reverse complement strand
AAGAGTGGGTGTGAGACGCCACTACCGCCGCCACTGTGCAATTACATAGACTACCCCTCTTTTAGAGAATACTGCTTCAAAGACTACATACCACTCCCAGCTCTCTCTCTCTCTCTCTCTCTCTCTCTCTCTCTCTCACACACACACACACACACGCTTTCTCTCTCTTTCATACACCCACACACACTCTCTATCTCTCTCACACACACACTCAGATGCTTTCTCTGTCTCACTGACATGCACACAATAAACTCTACCTTTCTCTTTCTCTCTTTCTCACACACACACACACACACACACACACACACACACACACACACACACACACACACACACACACACACACACAGGCCACTGCCAAAGCCTAATGCTCTGCTGTTAGTGGCTCTAATTAATGCCTACCCTTCGCTTCCAGCACTTTACTCCAAACCAGTTAAAAAAAGATCCGAGAGAGTGTGTGTGTGTGTGTGTGTGTGTGTGTGTGTGTGTGGGGAGAGAGAGAGAGAGAGAGAGAGAGAGAGAGAGAGAGAGAGAGAGAGAGAGAAAGAGAGGTGTGTGGAAGAGCAACTGCACAAGAAAAGAGACCAAAGGAAAGAGTGGAGAGAGAGAGAGAGGAGAGGAGAGATAGCACGCACTTCAGGTGGGTTAAGATAAAGAAAGAGAGGAAGTGAGTGCAAGAGAGAGAAAAAGTCATTTTCCTGATGGTCCCAAACAGAGATAAAAAAAGCGAGTGATAAGAGGAAGCTTTTAAAGAGGGGGGATCATTAGTAATGGGGTCCCAACGGAAGAGTCTGCTCCACGCAGTGACTACACGTCACACACACACTACACACACACACACACACAGCACACACACACACACACAGACACACACACACACGACACACACAGCCCCCACAGACGACGACACACACACACACACACACACACACACACAGACACACACACACACATACACAGACCGTCTGTCAGTCCACGACTGGCCTGCAACATCCTTATTGCTCACACACACACACTGCACTCAGACTTCAGGAAACTTAGCCTGACGCTAACACACACACAGCTCCCACTGCCAGTGACATGTACTGGCAATCCTACATGTCAAACCGGTTGCTGAACAGCCAGCTGAGGCCTGCCCATATCAGCCAAGCTGAGCATATCACTCAGATTTGGGGTCAAACACGGGCATCACATTGGTGAACTGGCTACGATCAGACGCCTGAGTGTCGGCTTGGTGTGTGATACCTTTATTTTCATCTATACGCAGGCCATCCCACACACACCAGACCCACTTCACTGAACTGACCAAGGTATCGACTGACCGCTGATTGTCAATATCTGTCGTCAATATAACATGTTACCAAGAAGCAAATACTCACACCTTTGTGCTGCACTGGATGCGTTACGGAAATGTTATGTCAAGTTGCTTCAAAAATACATTGAAATGAATGGTCTATTTTTTTTTAGACTGTTCACTGTGCTGCTGCGTCTGGTGTAGCAAGTTCCATTGAAAAAAGTGGAAGCTAATTGTTATGACAGTCTTGAACTTAATGGAAGTCTTGAACTGAACGCATCCAGTAGCCTCCCTGTTAAGCTCAAACTCACACTGGGATAATGGAGCACACTTACATATGATAAAATCTTTACATATAATAAAATCTGGCACATTTCCATGGCTGTGTTGAACACACATCAATGAACACACTCCCTCTAAAATCAATAAATATAATGCAGTGGAAGACATTAATGCAGTGGAAGAGATAACCAAAACAGCGCATTGATATACAGTACTGTATCCCTGCTTGTTTTAATGCCAGTTGGACGAGTTTTAATTTCCCCCAGATTTGACCACAATAGGCCCTCTACCCCCCACTGAGGGAAAGCCCAGGCTGCTTTTGTTCCTCAGGGATCGCTCTGAAGATGACAGCACTGACGCTCAAACAGCTTTGTTGATGACGCTTGTTAAATGCTCTTATGTGCGTGTGAGTGTGTGTGTGTGTGTGTGTGTGTGTGTATGCAAGCCGGGACTCTCCGCAATAACCCAAAACATGTCTGATGCCTTATGGATCCCTCTATGATGAAAGGGAATGGTGTGTGTGTACTGTATGTAAAGCAATGTTTCCACTGCCAGAACTTCAGCATAATAATATGGGAACGTCAGGGGGGGCACCCTGACCACAGAACAGTATGATTGAGTACACCTTACCACAGACAGGTAGGCTTAATTCACCCTTTTCACCTGGCCGCCATGTTCCGAACGAAAACGAGGCTCGGGTGGTAAAACTAGAGGAAGTGCCGACGAAATGTTAATTTAATTCAATTCAATTTTTTTTCTAGAGAGCTCAAATACAGTGCATTGTCTCGCAGCGCTTTACAGGCAGTACAGGAAGCATCCATGAGAAACTGGGGCAAGGAAAAACTCCCTTCGCTTTATAAATATAATAATTAATAATTTCTCACAGATGCTGGACAGAAAATCTACTGCTGGTCCCCTCTTTTACTGCTGGTCAGGTGGAAAGTTGGGCAGATGAGGGGCATCCACAGTTTTACCACCCAAGCCTCGTTTCTAGTGCCTCATAGTGACGTAGGTGAAAAAGGTGAATAGGCGTGACCAAGGCCCCAATATCCCAAACCACACCCATCCCTACTCCCATCTCCTCCCTTTTCATTACCCTGAAGGGACGCCCCCCAACCCCCCAACCCCCCTGGCTGGGCCTCTCTCTCAGGTAATGGGGCTCAATTAAGGGTAATTCCATCAAAGTGATGATGTTATTTCCTGCCATTGGGGGGCTAAAATTAGTCTGCTGAAATAGCAGAGCTCTGCATGACTGTCGGAGTCGCTCCGCTCATAAACAAGCACTTAGCTTAGCACTATACATACACCCATGTATAATCCTGTCTCTCACTCCCTGGAAAACTCTCTCTCTCTCTCTCTCTCTCTCTGACACACACACACAAACACACACACACACACACACACACACACACACACACACACACACACACACACACACACTGCATCCTTAGTAAAACCTACTTTAGCTCATTCTTTCGAGGCACATTTTTCCATCCCTATAAACCACAATGCCAGCACACTCCAGGAGCGGGCTAACAAAGGCCATGTCCAGTTCACTCTCTCAGGAGGACTATTTCTGTCTGAGTGCAGACAACACTTCCCTGGAGCTAAGACGGCGTTATAATAATAGCCCCCATATTACGGCATTGGGAATCTCAATCTCTGATGAAACAATCCCCCATCCCTACAGAGACATGCCATTGTGTCTAACACGCTTTTTTCCTGATCACGACCCAAACCTGAGGCCTGCTGTTGCACATGTTCAACACTTTCCACTCTCTCTCTCTCTCTCTCTCTCTCTCTCTCTCTTTGGTGAGTGTGCATATTTTCCCCTGTGGGCCTTGCCCACCATCTGCTGTACTTGCCTCCCTCTCCATTTTTTTTCCATGTGCTGCTGGCCCAGTAGCTAAGGTATAATCATAGCGTTCACCAGCGCAAATGCTGACAAATTACAACGTGGAAAGGGATGAGGTCAGTGCGTCTGTGGCTGAAACAGGGAAACAGGCAGTCGCTGTTTAGCCCAGCTGAAGTAGGCTAATTGAGTTAAGAGAGGGAGTGCTCACCTACAGAATCCGGCAGAAGACACACAACACAACACACGGACATGGAGGAAGAGTGAAGTGGGTCAAGGCCGATCCAGCACCGGAGACCGGAATATGGAACACTCAGAAGTTCCTGCTCTATTGTTGATTGTTTTAAGTAAAGCCATTGCCTGTTGGTGCCTGCTGCAAAAGATTTGTGTAAAAAGTCAGTATGAAGTGTATGTGTCTTTACAGTGTTGTTTTGCAGTGATAAGCTTTAGATTGCACTGTTTAGACAGAATTGTCTCTAAGTGCCTTGTTCTGACTGTTTTGGTCCCTGTAAAGTAAATTGTGTTTTCTTAAATGACTAAATTGGTTAATTGGTAACGTTATATTAGCCTCCCAACTCATGACAGAAATCTACAGTTTGCTGACTTTGCAACTGGGGAAGTTTAGACCTTTAAGTAATTGAATAGCACACCCAGAAAAAAGAAAGAAAGAAAGAAAGAAAGAAATGGATTCCTTTCTTTCCTGTTGTTATGGTCGCATGGTGATTAAAGAACTCAGTCCACTTCCTGTTCTAAAATGTATGGGAAAAAGCCATCTGTTTAAGCCATTAGAAAGGAACCCACCATCCTAACATAAAAAGCTACAGTTACTGCTGCCTTCGACATTCCTTACTCTGTGTCACAGATAAGCCACTCACTCACCCGGCCCTCGGCTTACCTTGCTAACCTGTCATAGTTTATTCAAACAGTGTGAATTTGACTCATTATCGTCGTCATCACAGGGCTTATTATCATGTGTAATGTGTGTGTCTGTGTGTGCGCGCTAAAGGGTGTCTGTCTGGCACTCCGGCGCAGTTTCCTGAAAGGGAGTGCCAGGGCAGGGCGTCCGCTCTAAGCCCCTCCCCCTCGAGCCCTGCCCCGCACTGTGCCGGTCCCATTGATTCAACCTCCACACAAAGATACACACAGCCACGCGCAGACCACGGAACACGAAAGAGAGCATCGGACACCCCTTGCCTCCCGCAAACTGAAGTGCACCCGTCACATTCGGCGATTAGTGCTTCAAAACGGCATTCTTCATACTTTCTTGTCGGGATAAACAAAAAATAGCCAACAAAGTTTCTAAAGAAGGATTTACGGTTTGGAGCGAGCCTGCAGCGCGTGCCATGGGAACTTCTCCACATCTTTAATTATCTCGTGAATGGAAAACGTCCAAGCACGGGACGCCTGACCGCGTATGAGCTGCACGCAGACCGTGGTCCTTTGATCGCGACGAACCCGGAGTGACAGTTTTTGGGGAGCGGAGGGCGTCTGGAGATGGATGCTTTCTTTGTTGAGGTAGGACCGTCACCGATCACTCGTTCCTAGCCAATCCCCTTGTTTTGTGGTTGGGCG
>JAODXP020000016.1:11327047-11338238 GCA_027497455.2 Sardinella longiceps | reverse complement strand
ATAGAAGAAGCACAATGACTCAGTAGAGACGGTAGATTTACCAAAGCTGTGAAAGTGAAAGTAAAGTTTGTCCAGCAGCCATTACGAGAGGGAAACTTGTGACACTGTGTGGTCTTAGACTCTAGTTTTGGAAATGGCTTCAAAGTTGGAGGATGAAACATCTTGTCCTGTGTGCACTGAGATCTACAAGGATCCTGTCATGCTGACCTCCTGCAGTCACAGTTTCTGTAGAGACTGTCTGGAGAAGTGCTGGAAAGGTAAAGCTACAAAGGAATGTCCACTCTGCAGGAAGAGATCATCTAATAGCTTAATATACCCAAATCTGGCATTAAGAAACCTGTGTGAAGCTTTGTCTGAAACTGTCTTGGAAGAGGGAGGGGGAATAAATATACTCTGCAAACAGCACAGGAGAAAACTTGAGCTCCTCTGTCAGAATGACAAGGAACTTTTGTGTCTGGTGTGTCGAGACTCAAAATCACACAGAAATCACATCTTCAGTCCCATTGATGAAGCAGCAGCAGAGATCAAGGTAGGTCTGAGATTTCTGTAAAGAATTATTCTCTTGTGTGCCTCTTGTATGGTCACCTTTTCTACTGTAGATGTCACTGTTGCTTATTAGCTGCTTCACACAAACAGCCAAGCCCTGAAGAACATTTTTAAAGTTGTGAGTGTGCATAGACAGAGATGATTATGATTCATGCATAGACAGAGATGATTATGTCTGATTGATCGCTGGCACGTGTGTGTGTGTCTGTCTGTCTGTGTACAGCCGCACTCTCGAGTATACTTTATTAATTTATTTTAAAGGGTTACGAAACGCTGAAGAAGGCTTAGGCCAAAACGTCTGTCTTGTCATGTTAAACCCCTTAAAATAAATTGAGAATGTATACTCGAGAGTGCGGCTTTTCACTTGAAATAATTGCGAACCCCTTCGCTCGCACCCAGAGACCTCAAGGAGATTAACTGGAGTTGAGCGCACTTTTTGAAAAAGACTGTCTGTCTGTGTACAACATAACTTTTTAAGTACTGCACAGGTTTGGATGAAATGTTCAGACAAGGTGTGTATTGGGAAGAACTGATTCGATTTTGGTGGTGTTCGGTGATCCAGAACACCATCTGTGACCACATTGTCTAGGCAGAGGTCTGCGCTCTCTAAGCGATTTTCTAGTTTCATATAGTCTAGTGTCAGTCTGAAAATGATTAACTGAGTTATTACTTGAACGTTCCCCCTGGCTGAAGTCTGCATGATTGGTGGTTTAATGACTCTGGTAGTCAGTGTTGTAGTAGTAAAATAAGAGGCGGTTAAACTATGAATTTTGTGATCACTGCAAAGTGGAACCGTAAAATGCAGAAGCAGATCTTTAGAAAGACATGGAAAACATGTTTGATGATTGAAGATTGTTGTTGTGGAATTCAATTGGAAATTAGGATAATGCATTATGATTTAAGAATTTTAAAATGTGTAGTATTTGGTGCTTGTTAGTAGCCTATATTAAGTGCTGGATTAAGTCAATTTCCAAAATTTTACCAGTAGGTTAACTGTGTTTGCTTGTGTGTATCCACCACCACATCCCTGCTAGTAGTATGAGAAAACTTAATCATCCCACTAAAGTGATCCATTCATTTCAGGAGGAGCTGAAGGCCAAACTGCAGCCTCTACAGGAGAAGCTGAAGGACTTTGAGGAAGCTAAAGTCACCTGTGATAAAACAGCTGAGTACATTAAGGTCAGTGTGATGAAGACATGTCTAACATGACTGTGTCCCTGGCCAGGAGGCCATGTTGTCTCCTGTTGGAGGGTCAGTAGTGGTGGTCACATCACCACACAACTTTCACCAAGTGACCACATCATTGTTTTATAATGTATAAAAATTAGTTATCCATTTACTACTTTACTACTCAAACAATGTTTACAGACCAGGTATTATTATATTTATGGAATACTGTCTGAACAGTTTTTTTAAAAAAAAATTCAGACTCAAAGGCAGAACACAGAGAAGCAGATCAAGGAGGAGTTTGAGAAGCTTCACCAGTTTCTACGAGATGAAGAGGCAGCCAGGATAGCTGCACTGAGGGAGGAAGAGGAGCAGAAGAGTCAGATGATGAAGGAGAAGATTGAGAAGATGAGCAGAGAGATCTCATCTCTTTCAGACACAATCAGAGCCATTGAAAAGGAGATGAAGGCTGATGATGTCACATTTCTGCAGGTAACAGAAATATTAGCTTGAGTGTCAATTTGATTACAGCAGTCAAGATAAAACGGTCTGTTCTGTTAACATCCCATCCTTGGTCTTTTCCAGAACTACAAGACTACAGTGGAAAGGTGAGTGATCTGCCTCCTGTCTCTCTCTTCTCTGTGGTTCTGAACCCAAACCCACAGCAGCACTGACTCCTGAATGTTATTCCAGAGCCCAGTGCACACTGCAGGATCCAGAGAGGGTTTCAGGAGCTCTGATCAATGTGGCAAAGCACCTGGGCAACCTGAAGTTCAGAGTCTGGGAGAAGATGCAGGAGATTGTTCAGTACAGTGAGTAGCCTGGAAAGAAATAAAGATGCTCAATTCTAGGATCAAGAGGATGACACACAGCTACTGTATGTCCGATTGGGACACATTAGCAACTAAAAGCTTCCTGAGTCTGCAACTCAAACAAAACACAACAGAACTAACATCTGTTTAAAAATGTACACTACACACTGGGATTTTTATTACAAATATTAGAAATTCCTGAATGTGTGTGTGTGTGTGTGTGTGTCCGTCCAGTAGCAACACACCAATAGTAGGGCAGGATAGAACACACCCCTAGTAACCCTCAGCTCATTCTAGCATTAAACATTTAATTTCAATCACACACACACACACACACACACACACACACACACACACACACACACACACACACACACACACACCAGACCTAAGGGAGAGGGGGGGGGTAGTAAACTCCTGCACAGCTGGGATCCCTTCATACTGATGACTAAAGACTATTTCACTGTTCCTACTTCTCTCTGCCATTACACTTGGTAACAGCACTATTAATAATGACCATCATTCACATCCTCATCACACACACATCACTCAGTGTTCAGCTCATGTGTGTGTTCTTTCTCTCTGCAGCTCCTGTCACTCTGGATCCCAACACTGCACACCCAGCACTCATCCTGTCTGAGGATCTGACCAGTGTGAGACGTGGTAATGAGAGACAGCAGCTTCCTGATAACCCAGAGAGATTTGATAGGTATCACAGTGTCCTGGGCTCTGAGGGCTTTAACTCAGGGACTCACTGCTGGGATGTGGAGGTTGGGGAGAATGATTACTGGCTCCTGGGTGTGATGACAGAGTCTCTCCAGAGGAAGGGAGACTATTTCTCCATGAGTGGATGGTGGTGTGTGTGGTATCAGAATGCTGCATATAAAGCACATGCTCCACCTCATGACCCCACTCCCCTCACAGTGAAGCAGAAACCCCAGAGGATCAGAGTGCAGCTGGACTGGGACAGAGGAAAACTCTCATTCTCTGACCCTGATAATAACACACACATACACACTTTCACACACACTTTCACTGAGAGAGTGTTTCCATACTTTTTAACTGGTTTTCCACTGAGGATCTTACCAGTGAAGACAGCAGTTAGAGTAGAGCAGCTCAGTTAGAGTTCAGACACCTGCTGCAGGTTAACTGGGGATGTGGATGGGAAGAGACACGAATGTAAGCTCAGTACCCCATCTGATCCTGACAATAACACACAGACACACACACACACACACACACACACACACACACACACACACACACTTGTGGAAAGCAGCACCCAGTTAGAGCAGATAGTGAATCAGTCAGAACACAACTAACATACAAAATCAGATGAATTATGAAATATATTTTTCTATCTGCAGCATTTTGTAATTAATGTACATTAACTGTATTCCTGAAACTGTAGAGTATCCACAGAAATAAATGTTTATTTACTGTTTCTGTGTGAACCATGCTTCAGTTCCTACTGTATGCTGTTGTCACAAGGTTAACCATTTTTGGAAGAAATGCCAAACCACTGGACAGTGCTGTGTGTGTGTGTGTGTGTGTGTGTGTGCGTGCGTGCGTTACATCTAGAGTGTATTCTCCACCAGTCACCCTCTTTCCTTCAGAAACCTCAGAGGATCAGAGTGCAGCTGGACTGGGACAGAGGAAAACACTCTCTCTCTCTCTCTCTCTCTACCCCCCCCCCCCCTCCCTCCAACCACTCACCCACCTACTTCTCTCTGGACCAGGACTAACTACAGATAGGCTACTGGCTCTTTCTGAAATGGCCTACTATGCCCTCTCTCTCTCTCTCTCTCTCTCTCTCTCTCTCTCTCTCTCTCTCTCTCTCTCTCTCTCTCTCTCTCTCTCTCTCTCCCCACTTCCCTCTGTTTGCACATGTGTGATGTGCTGAGGAAGTAGTTTTGAAACAGCATGTGGACAGACAGTGTTTGGACCTCCTCCCTGTAGACGGTGTCATCATCTCCACCTGAGCCGAGTCCAAGCTGTAGTCTGTAAACTGTGTGGTGGTGCTGCTGGAGTGGACTGGGGCCCAGACACTCATGTATTATATGTGTGTATTTATGTGTAGAGGGTGCAGAGGAGGGGACTCAGCACACAGCCCTGAGGGGAGCCAGTGCTGACTGGGAACTGCCTGCCTGCCTGGGGAGATGAGAGGTGGGGGGCCTGGAGACGGAAAGGCAGCTTTTGGGGAGCAGAGGGAAAGTCTTATGCAATACTGACACCTAGTGGTCACATAGGGAATTACACTCCAGTCTCTTTACTCTGGTCTTCAGTTGGCATATATGATCAACATGCTGCTCTGTGTGTGTGTGTGTGTGTGTGTGTGTGTGTGTGTGTTTGGTGATCACTAACCACGAAATGGTTGAATATAGGGTACACATGTCCGTCAGGTATGAAGGTGGAGTGAGGAGGAATCAGAGCAGAGAACAAACACATACATGCAACAAGATGGCGCTACCACCACACAGAGCAGAGTACAGTTCTCTCTAAATGTGATCTGCAGTTAGACAGTTAGAAATGATCAAGCTCACATCTGAAGGGAGAGTCACTGGAATGTCCCCGGCAAATAAATTAAATTAGCTGCCTCTTGATTTCTAGTCAAACTTTCTTTTGATTATCTGGGACATTTTGAATCCACTTTTAGTGGTCCAGTTCTAGTCCTCATACAGAAAACAATTCAGCCAATAATGTAAACATCACCAGCAACCTGTCTATGGCAGTGGGGAAATGAAATACAAACTTTAAACACAAATTCATCATTAAAGCAGTTCTCCATGCATTGAGTGAATGAGCCATAGGCCCAGTCTAGAACAGCATCCTAGTGTTTGTGCTCATATCCATTTAGCCTCCTTACTAACTATTCCCCATATTAACCTCATCACTCACTCACTCACTCACTCACTCACTCTCACACATATTGACTTTCTGCACTGTTAGATGGGCTGCAGTGATAGAGTGCTTTTCTACTGCTGTGGCAACTCAAAGCCCTTTACAATGGCATGCCTCATATTCACCTATTCACTCACACACTCTCTCTCTCTCTCTCTCTCTCTCTCTCTCTCTCACACACACACACACACACACACACACACACAGATAATATTCACCTATTCACTCACACACACACTCAGATAATATTCACCCATTCATTCACACACTCAGATAACAATGGTGGAGGCTGCTATGCAAGGTGTCAGCCTGCTCACCTGGGGAAAACCTACTTAGTACTTTTGTACTGTATATTCTCCGTAATTAATTTTGTAAAAAGTTAGATGTTTATGGCCTAATAATAAAGCACCTGTCATACTGTAGGCTAGTTCTTAAGTAAGTGATGTTTTGACAGCAGTGAAAATCACTCCCAATATGCCTGTTCTTGTCTGTGAGTTAGAGTTCACTCCTCCTGGAACTTTGAACTTCAATCTAGAGGTCAGACCGTTCTTATCAGGGGGTCAGGATTTGGCTGATTAGCTTTGCCAGAGCCCGTTTACGGCGAGCCATGGCACTCCTATTAACGCCATTCAACCTGCAATTCCAATTACAAATCCACTAGGGGGCGATCGTGAGTCGGTGGAAACTGAGTGGAAAATCAATGGGCACCTATGAGGTATAGGGCTAAATGTATAATTTTCACATATTTAGGGACAACATATCACAGATTGCATTTTATTTTAAGTAACTTTGACATGGATGTCAATCAAAATGAAATGTATTAATACATATGACCATTATGTTTTTCATCTGTGAGCAGTTTTTTTCCCCTGACTCACTAGCATTCTGCTACTCTATTCTGGTGAATGGCCATAGGGAATGACTTGCTGTGTCACGTGACAGACACTTTGGAAGGGATTTTACAAATTAACATAAAATGCTAAAAATATTATGTGTGGACTGAGAATTAAGTCAAATTACTCTGAACCGCATGCATGAATGCATTTATTCAAGAAAAAATTGTATCTAAAGAAATACAGCATTTGAGGGTGCAGCTGCATAGAACCCAATTCATTCTTCACTTACTTGCGTGCGCCATCTAGGCGCAGTACCACCGGATGTAAAAGGGGAGTGCTAATTCTCCCCTATTACAAGTTCTCTGGCTTTGCCAATTAGCATTGCACTTCCTCGTCGCCATTTTCCAGAAATTACATCATATCAGACTCCATTTGACATATGCTGATTGGTTAATGCTACACTTTCAGCTCATGCTAACGAGCTCCCTGTGCACATCAGGCGTGTGCCGCCAGAGCCGCCCTCATCTCCATTAGTAACATGGGTCCTCATTGGCCTAATGAAATGGAGTCGGAAGTGAGCTCCATGAAACACCATCTTGACAACTGAAAATTTTGTTCAATTTTGGATGAATTCACTAGCCTAGCATTCCACATTGGAATGAATGGGAGGCGGGACTTGGTATGTTTCTCCAGGTTTATTAATACCTCCATGGTTCTTATAGGTGCTTGTTCTGTGATGGAATGTGCTCATTGGCCAATCAGCTCTCAGCTTATCTTGGTCCCTCCCTCTGACTCCCCTGTCCTGAAGAAGGAAGTGAAGCTCAGTGACAGAAGGCTTCCCTGTTCAACACAGCTGAACAACTACTGTGGTATGTGAGAAATGAGGGGAAACATGGAGGGATATTCAGATGGGTTGTGTTAATAATGTTGGAGACAATGTTGGGTTTCGGGGAGATTTGCATAGAAGAAGCACAATGACTCAGTAGAGACGGTAGATTTACCAAAGCTGTGAAAGTGAAAGTAAAGTTTGTCCAGCAGCCATTACGAGAGAGAAGTTTGTGACACTGTGCAGTCTCTACTCTTGGAAATGGCTTCAAAGTTGGAGGATGAAACATCTTGTCCTGTGTGCACTGAGATCTACAAGGATCCTGTCATGCTGACCTCCTGCAGTCACAGTTTCTGTAGAGACTGTCTGGAGAAGTGCTGGAAAGCTAAAGAAATAAAGGAATGTCCACTCTGCAGGAGGAAATCATCAAATACCTTAATTCGCCCAAATCTGGCTTTAAGGAACCTGTGTGAGGCTCTGTCTGAAACTGTCTTGGAAGAGGGAGGGGGAATAAATATACTCTGCAAACAGCACAGGAGAAAACTTGAGCTCCTCTGTCAGAATGACAAGGAACTTTTGTGTTTGGTGTGTCGAGACTCAAAATCACACAGAAATCACATCTTCAGTCCCATTGATGAAGCAGCTGCAGAAATCAAGGTACAGTAGGCCTGAGCTTTCTGTAAATGATTATTCTGAACAGCATTATTCTCTTGTGTGCCTTTCTACAGTCTTGGTCTATACATCATGGTCTATACAGTAGATGGCTATATTATACAGTTGATTATTAGCTACTTCACACAAACAGCCAAACTTTACTTTACCGTCAAGCCCTGAAGGGCATTTTAAAACTGTTTTGTGAGTGTTGTCTGTATTGACAGAGATGATTAGTAATGCATGATTGTTTCATTATATTCATGTGCCAGTCTGGCAGTGAATGATGTCGTTCCCCCTGGCTGCATGTCTGCATGAAGGACAGTCTGCTCAGCTCTCTGGTTGATCACTGACGGTTTAATGACTCCTGGTAGTTGGAGTGTTAAAATAAGAGGCGATTAAACTATGAATTTAGTGATCACTGCAAAGTGGAACCGCAATATGCAGAATCCGATATTTAAAAATGGAACATGGAAAACATGTTTGATGATTGAAGATTGTTGCTGTGGAATTTAATTTGGAATTAGGATAATGCAGTAGGGATGCAACGGTTATTGAATTTTACGGTTACCGAACGATACGCCCTCTACGGTTCAATAAACTTTCGTAAACCGCAATATTTCGGTTTATTAATAAAATGTGAATCTATTGAAGCTCCCTGAAATTTGCTTATGCAGCCAGCATTCACGAGCTCTACATGCAGAGCTGTAGAACCCTCAACCAACCAGCGTGGTTTTATGCTAATTAGCTCCGCCTGTGTGAAACTTTTCACTCACTGCACGTTAGACGGAGAGAGATGAGCTAAAAGCTCCACTCGGAAAGTAGGCAACATTAAGCCAGAAGAATTGCTGCTGTGGTAGATTTTGTGCAAACTGATGACCGTTTACACAAACAAAGCATTTAATAACGTAAAATGCGTCTAATAGCCTACAACACATGCTACTAAACCGGTTGTCAGAAAATAGCGCTTACCACTCGCCCAAATTCGCCTAGGCTACCGCAAATATAGCCTACCTTGCCTAATGTAAAATATTACGCAAGGATGTCTAGGGGCTGTAATGCTTAGTTTATCTTGCGATGAGTTAGATCAAATGTCGAGTACGGTGAGACTGGGCTTGGATGCAACAAGTGACAGGTTAAACGTTTTACAGAAAAAAAAAAACGTCCTCTCCCCAGGCTCAGTTATTGTAACATTAACATAAAGACAAGCTTCTTTGCAGCACGGTGTTGTAAAGACACTGATAGTAGACACAGAAATTAATTTCTGAAGTTTTAGTCTGAGCGAATTAGGGTTGAAGGTGGAAGTAAATATAGCCAAAGCATATTTGGTATCAATTGAACCGCAATTTTATGTAGATTTAGGATATCAGGTGCCTGCAGAGCCAAGATTTTCCAGAAAAAAGTTATTGAGCTTTGAGTGGACCATTAGTCCAAATGAATGGGATTCGGGTGGATTTTGTACTACTACTACATTTTGGCCTGAAGCATGAAGGGAGGACTAATTTCACCATACATCCTATACATTTTCTGAAAGCAAACACCTTCAGGATATTACATAGCATGATATGTTTGCTATTGAGGTATGCGCCACCCTACTCATTACAATAAATCCCAAAAATTAAGAAATTTGGCATTTGAAAAATTGGCCATTTTTGGTGACATTTAGGCCAGTGGCATGTAGGGGAAACATATTAGACCCCATAAACTATATATTTTCTGAAAGCTTATATGCCCAGGATTCCACCTGCAAAATCTTTTCCACATCCTACCCCCTTTATTATTTTAAAGCTTATGCCTATTTTGGTGGAATATTAAAAAATATGGGCATTTCTTGGACAAAAGTGCCTATGGAATATATTAGAAAGTAATAAACCTTGACAAGTAATACTTTTCTTGAAAGCAGGGAGCTTAAGGATCTCAGTAAACATAAATTTAAACAGGTTCCACCTCCTTCCTCCCCTTGAAACCCATTTATAGGTCAGCGGGTATTGGTGATTTTGGTGTATAGCCAATGTATTTGGAGCTGAGGCGTTGAGAGAAAGCTATTCTACCCCTTATGCTATACCTTTTCTGAAAGCTTACATGCACAGTGTGTCATTTAAAGTGAATTGAGACAGGTCCCACCCTCTTAATCTCTTCACTATCCATGTATAAGGGTGCATTTGGTTCTAATTTGACTAGCGTATAGCTCATTAGCATATTAAAATTATTTTTCAGGAAAACTTGTAATACAAAAAATGATACTTTACATGGGTACTTTCATTATATAAAGTTTTATTTTGATAGGACCAAAGGAAAAAAATAGCCCTATTCAGACCTATATAATAATCATTATAGCATGGCCTATTCAAAGCCCTATAATTTTTTCCCCGGTACAAATTGGTGCTGTAGGCACCCCAAATTCTTAATCTACAGAAAATTCTGCTTCAAATGATACAAAATATGCTTTGGCTATATTTACTTCCACCTTTGACCCTTTTTTGGGCTAATTCGCTTAGACTATTTGGGATGTCATGCAATCCATTTTCACGCAGACCGTTTCCCTTAAGTACTAGGAATAAAAGGCCTCTCATTCTGTCGTTGGCTACCAGCAATGAGCAAACAATAAAATAGGCCTAGGCTACTGGAGGATATTTACTAGTTTAGGACATTTCATAGCATTTCAAGAATATTAACAATGATGTCCTACCGTAATTGTTGGTTTTATTTCATTCTGTCTATCCCTCTAGTAGCCTATCTACTAGGCAATTTATGAAAGAAATCAAATGAAAATTGCAGATAGACTGATAGATAGGCTGATGGTTGATAAGGAATATAGCCATTAAAAGAACAATTTTACAACCCCTTTTTTGTTGGAAAATACCGAAACCGTACCGTCACCTGGCCCCAAAACCGTGATACATACCGAACCGTGGGCACACTGTACCGTTGCATCCCTATAATGCAGTGTGATTTAGGAATTTAAAAGGAATTTAGGATTTAAAAATGTGTATTTGGTGCTTGTTATTATATTAAGGGGTGGATGAACTCTATTTCCAAAATTTTACCGGTAGGTTAACTGTGTTTACTTGCGTGTTGCCACCACCACATCCCTGCTGGTATAAGCATCCCACTAAATGAGAACACTTAAGTATTCCACTTAATTCATTTGTTTGATGTTTGTTCTCTGACATATACTGTATTTCAGGAGGAGCTGAAGGCCAAACTGCAGCCTCTACAGGAGAAGCTGAAGGACTTTGAGGAAGCTAAAGTCACCTGTGATAAAACAGCTGAGTACATTAAGGTCAGTGTGATGAAGACTACTGTCATGTCTAACATGACCGTGTCCCTGGCCAGGAGGCCATGTTGTCTCCTGTTGGAGGGTCAGTAGTGGTGGTCAAGTAACTGGTCATCATATCCTCTGGGCCTCCATCTCAAACTCCTCCCTCCCACTTTATATCCATATCCAGTAG
>JAODXP020000016.1:11318016-11321947 GCA_027497455.2 Sardinella longiceps | reverse complement strand
CCCCCCCCCCCTCCCTAGGACTCATAAACTCAGACCACATCACTGTTTAGGAATGTGTATAAAATTTAATTCTCCAAAGCGAGTGAATGCATACTATTTACTACATAAACAATATTTAATATTTGAAAGTTTACAGACCACGTTTTGTTATAGCTATGAGATGTAATAAGTATGTCAATTGTTTGAGTCTGTTTGCTCTGAACACTTTATTATTTATCCAGACTCAAAGCCAGAACACAGAGAAGCAGATCAAGGAGGAGTTTGAGAAGCTTCACCAGTTTCTACGAGATGAAGAGGCAGCCAGTATTGCTGCACTGAGGGAGGAAGAGGAGCAGAAGAGTCAGATGATGAAGGAGATGATTGAGAAGATGAGCAGAGAGATCTCATCTCTTTCAGACACAATCAGAGTCATTGAAAAGGAGATGAAGGCTGATGATGTCACATTTCTGCAGGTAACAGAAATATTTGCATGTGTATTAGGCCCAGTCCCTTAGCACTAGCACTTGTTTTTGAGTGCCTTCCAAAGTGAGACAACCCTTGATTATGTAGTGAGAAGTGCAGATCTTCCCCTACTTAATGGGACAGCACTTCGCATAAAAATGTGTGTTAATCTGATAACAGCAGTGTCATGATAAAACTGTCTGTTTTAATGGGCTAACCTGCCCATAGCACCCATGCCATCCTGACCATTGTTCCACACCCAATTCCATGAGTCTGATATGTAGTGAGGTCTTTCTACTCCTTCATGCCATGTTGATATTTGATGAGTGTGGAGTTGCTATGGGTTATGTTGTCCTTTGAAGGTTATATAATGATGAGATGAGAGGCCCCATGATAGTCATGGTTATATTGAACAACAGTGTCATTTCTCTGTGTTTGTGACCTTGGTTTACACGCAAGCAGAGTATTAGCCTCGAACATCCATGTAAAATTGGCCTGGCGTTGCCTTTCACTCGATAATCATCTCCCTCAACAAAGCTAAAGCTTAGACCAAGGGGATGGCCATTGGTCAGGTGGCTTAATTGCCATCGACTTTCAAAGCTCTGCGAGATTTTGGTCTGACCAAGAACCTGTACAACAAACGTTTCCCAAAGCGCATGGTTGAGCCGCATCCCTCAAATGCCTCGGTTTGCTACTGGTCGATGTTAGAAAATGCTGTGCTGAAGCCAAACCAGTCATACCTCTCTTTCCTCTGACATATGTGATGTGAAGGGAACTGCTTGCTAACAGGACTGAGAGCCGTTGGAGCTTCTCAAAGTTGATTGGTTCCCAACCAAGGGGTGGAGCTCCAGATTTTTGTGGAACTCAGAAACGCTGTTTAGATCAGTAGCTGGCCAGACCAGCGACAGCAACGCTGAAGGTGTTACGTAGGGTGACCATATTTTCATTTGGGAAAACCAGGACACCTAGGATGGAGGGGTATGAGATGTGCACGAAGCGCGCCAGAATTTTTTCAACATAGGAGATTTTTTGTTGTTGTTGTTTAATTTTGAACTCCACCTGCTAATTATGGACTTTGCTAAACTCACTTATTGTATTAGTTACATTATTATATGCCTGTCTAGCTGCTACAGAAAGAGGGGAAGGTCTGAAATACCCCAGCACCACCTAAATTGGATGAGGGTGCTCCAATTCTGCAATTGGATGATATAAATCTACATAATCTCACAATTCATAAAAAAAGCAATCTGTGGTGGGGGCACACTATTGTAGACTTTATTGGGATGGAAACAGAAATCACACCCACTGAAAGTTAATGAGACGCAGCTTCTTCCCAATACATCACTGAGCAATGCTGAATATGCAGCTGTCTCTATTTAGCATAGAATTCTTTAGGCTATTCGTGATTTTGTGTCAACAGAGTAACTTGCCACTGATTGTGTTGGGAGAGAACATCTTTTATTTTAGTGAGTGAGTTGTGTTTCATTTCACTTCTGTGGGATCAGGTTGAAAACTTATCTCAAAGTTTGCGATTAGGTCTATATTATAATGTGTGATGGTTTTGCCAAGTTCAGCCTTAAACACTAGAAGAAGAAAAAAATCCCTCGCCTAATGGGCAATCTTTACAATGAAATTGAGCCATCTTATTCATATCGAGAAAGTATGTTACCAATGATACCAACGGATAGATCTGACTGTCTAGTTTAATTTAATACCAAATGCCTACATTCTAAAAGCAGATATACCCATATATAGCTTCCGAAAGATAATGAAGCAAAACCCGCTATATGTGTTGCAGCGCGAGTATAGCGCGCAAAAGCATAACGCTGATTCGAAGTGCCAGTGATGAATGTTTAACAAATTTATTTTTGGCTGACCGCACGGATTACGTCACATGCAGCGCCGTGTGCAGTGCCCTAGTGCCTATAAATTGAATGGTCCAATGATGAAGGTAATTTAAAAACCAGGACATTTCTACACTTTCTGAAAAATAACCCCGGACGCCCAGGACAGGACGTGAAATATGGACATGTCCCGCGAAATACGGACGTATGGTCACCCTATGTTACGTCACTGGGAGAGCGTGGCAGGCTAATTGGCCAGGCTAATGTAGAATAAAACATGTCTTTGGTCTTTTCCAGAACTACAAGACTGCCGTGGAAAGGTGAGTGATCTGCCTCCTGTCTCTCTCTTCTCTGTGTTTCTGAACCCAAACCCACAGCAGCACTGACTCCTGAATGTTATTCCAGAGCCCAGTGCACACTGCAGGATCCAGAGAGGGTTTCAGGAGCTCTGATCAATGTGGCAAAGCACCTGGGCAACCTGAAGTTCAGAGTCTGGGAGAAGATGCAGGAGATTGTTCAGTACAGTGAGTAGCCTGGAAAGAAATAAAGATGCTCAATTCTAGGATCAAGAGGATGACACACAGCTACTGTATGTCTGATTAGGGCACATTAGCAACTAAAACAAACACTACACACTGGATATGTATTACAAATATGGGATCAGAAATTCCTGAATGTGTGTGTGTGTGTGTGTGAGTGTGTGCTGTGTGCTGTGTCCAGTCGCACCACACCAATAACAGGGCAGGATAGGAACACACCCTCAGTAACCCTCAGCTCATTCAACATTAAACATTTAATTTCAATCCCACACAGACGCACAAGCACGCACACACACACACACACACACACACACACACACACACACACACACACAAGACCTAAGAGGGGAGGGAGAGAGAGTAGAAAACTTCTGCACAGTTGGGATCCCTTCATACTGATGACTAAAGACTATTTCACTGTTCCTACTTCTCTCTGCCATTACACTTGGTAACAGCACTATTAATAATGACCATCATTCACATCCTCATCACACACACATCACTCAGTGTTCAGCTCATGTGTGTGTTCTTTCTCTCTGCAGCTCCTGTCACTCTGGATCCCAACACTGCAAACCCAGAACTCATCCTGTCTGAGGATCTGACCAGTGTGAGATGTGGTGATGAGATACAGCAGCTTCCTGATAACCCAGAGAGATTTGATGAGTTTGCTGATGTCCTGGGCTCTGAGGGCTTTAACTCAGGGACTCACTGCTGGGATGTGGAGGTTGGGGAGAATGATGTCTGGCTCCTGGGTGTGATGACAGAGTCTCTCCAGAGGAAGGGAAACTACACCTCCATGAGTGGACAGTGGTGTGTGGGGTATAATAATGCTGAATATAAAGCATGTGCTCCACCTCATCCCCACACTGACCTCACAGTGGAGCAGAAAGCCCAGAGGATCAGAGTGCAGCTGGACTGGGACAGAGGAAAACTCTCATTCTCTGACCCTGATAATAACACACACATACACACTTTCACACACACTTTCACTGAGAGAGTGTTTCCATACTTTTCCACCTATTCACCACCTCCACTGAGGATCTTAGCAGTGAGGACAGCAGTTGGAGTAGAGCAGCTCAGTTAGAGTTCAGACACCTGCTGCAGGTT
>JAODXP020000016.1:11308016-11313016 GCA_027497455.2 Sardinella longiceps | reverse complement strand
ATCATATGCCCCCTTTAGCTTATAGTAAGGTATAAAGGAAATACCATTAATTTCTATGGGGAAAAGCTTATTTTTTCAGTAGCTTCTACACCAAATGACCTTGGGTCCTCAAATTTGCTCAGAATGTTTGACTGTATGTGCCGACTAAGATACACCACAATTAATTGGCATCATATGCCCCCTTTAGCTTATAGTAAGGTATAAAGGAAATACCATTAATTTCTATGGGGAAAAGCTTATTTTTTCAGTAGCTTCTACACCAAATGACCTTGGGTCCTCAAATTTGCTCAGAATGTTTGACTGTATGTGCCGACTAAGATACACCACAATTAATTGGCATCATATGCCCCCTTTAGCTTATAGTAAGGTATAAAGGAAATACCATTAATTTCTATGGGGAAAAGCTTATTTTTTCAGTAGCTTCTACACCAAATGACCTTAGGTCCTCAAATTTGCTCAGAATGTTTGACTGTATGTGCCGACTAAGATACACCACAATTAATTGGCATCATATGCCCCCTTTAGCTTATAGTAAGGTATAAAGGAAATACCATTGATTTCTATGGGGAAAAGCTTATTTTTTCAGTAGCTTCTACACCAAATGACCTTAGGTCCTCAAATTTGCTCAGAATGTTTGACTGTATGTGCCGACTAAGATACACCACAATTAATTGGCATCATATGCCCCCTTTAGCTTATAGTAAGGTATAAAGGAAATACCATTGATTTCTATGGGGAAAAGCTTATTTTTTCAGTAGCTTCTACACCAAATGACCTTAGGTCCTCAAATTTGCTCAGAATGTTTGACTGTATGTGCCGACTAAGATACACCACAATTAATTGGCATCATATGCCCCATGATGCTTATAGTAAGGTATAAAGGAAATACCATTGATTTCTATGGGGAAAAACTTATTTTTTCAATAGCTTCTACACCAAATGGCCTCGGGTTCTCAAATTTGCTCAGAATGTTTGACTGTATGTGCCGACTAAGATACACCACAATTAATTGGCATCATATGCCCCCTTTAGCTTATAGTAAGGTATAAAGGAAATACCATTGATTTCTATGGGGAAATGCTTATTTTTTCAATAGCTTCTACATCAAATGACCTTGGGTCCTCAAATTTGCTCAGAATGTTTGACTGTATGTGCCGACTAAGATACACCACAATTAATTGCCATCACATGCCCCATGATGCTTATAGTAAGGTATAAAGGAAATACCATTGATTTCTATGGGGAAATGCTTATTTTTTCAATAGCTTCTACACCAAATGACCTTGGGTCCTCAAATTTGCTCAGAATGTTTGACTGTATGTGCCGACTAAGGGCGCTTTCACACCAACAGCATTTGGTGCGCACCAAACTGTCCATTCGTACCAAAAGTCCTTAGTTCGGTTCGTTTTCGTTGGTGTGAAAGCGTCAATCGCACTCGGGTGCGCACTAAATCAAGTGAACCGAGACCTCCAAAAAGAGGTGGTCTCGGTTCGCTTGAATCCGTACCAAATACCAAACTCTGGTGCCTTCATTTCCTCCAGGAGAAAATGCCACTACGTCACTCGGACCAAGTTTGGTTCGTTTGCCGGTGTGAAAACAGACCACACTGCTGTCTGTATGCTACATTGTAACAATTTCACTGCTTGGTCCGGACCAAATAACCGAACTAGCTGTGTGAAAGCGCCCTAAGATGCACCACAATTAATTGGCATCATATGCCCCCTTTAGCTTATAGTAAGGTATAAAGGAAATACCATTGATTTCTATGGGGAAATGCTTATTTTTTCAATAGCTTCTACACCAAATGACCTTGGGTCCTCAAATTTGCTGAGAATGTTTGACTGTATGTGCCGACTAAGATACACCACAATTAATTGCCATCATATGCCCCATGATGCTTATAGTAAGGTATAAAGGAAATACCATTGATTTCTATGGGGAAATGCTTATTTTTCTCATCTCTTTCAGACACAATCAGAGCCATTGAAAAGGAGATGAAGGCTGATGATGTCACATTTCTGCAGGTAACAGAAGTATTTGCATGTGTGTCAATCTGATTACAGCAGTGTCATGATAAAACTGTCTGTTTTAATGGGCTAACCTGCCCATAGCACCCATGCCATCCTGACCATTGTTCCACACCCAATTCCATGAGTCTGATATGTAGTGAGGTCTTTCTGCTCCTTCATGCCATGTTGATAATTAATGCATGTGGTGTTGCTATGGGGGGAAGAAGTGACCTTAGATGGTTATCAGCCCTGATAGTCATGAGACATGTACATGGTTATTTTGAACAACAGTGTCATACAAACAGAGTATTAGCCTCTAACATCCATGTAGAATTGGCCTGACGTCCTAAGTACTTCCACTCGATAATTATCTCCCTCCACAAAGCTAAAGCGTAGACCACGGGGACGGCCATTGGCCAGGCTAATGTAGAATAAAATATTTAACATGTCTTTGGTCTTTTCCAGAACTACAAGACTACAGTGGAAAGGTGAGTGATCTGCCTCCTGTCTCTCTCTTCTCTGTGGTTCTGAACCCAAACCCACAGCAGCACTGACTCCTGAATGTTATTCCAGAGCCCAGTGCACACTGCAGGATCCAGAGAGGGTTTCAGGAGCTCTGATCAATGTGGCAAAGCACCTGGGCAACCTGAAGTTCAGAGTCTGGGAGAAGATGCAGGAGATTGTTCAGTACAGTGAGTGTGATATTTCTGTATTGTACTATTGATGAGTTTAATTAGTAAAACCACAGAGACCGATCACAACATGACTGGTACTTTACTTAGTCATTCGAACACTTGTAATTCTCTGATCACATTCATATACACATGGATCTGAACCCAGGAGGGCGCCACCTACAGGCGAGGAGTGTTATTACACAAACTACAATACATCACAGTGAGTAGCCTGGAAAGAAATAAAGATGCTCAATTCTAGGATCAAGAGGATGACACACACAGCTACTGCATGTCTGATTAGGGCACATTAGCAACTAAAATCTTTGTCCGCAACTCAAACCAAACACAAAAGAACCAACTTCTGTTACAGTAATAACACACTGGATTTATATTACAAATTCCTTATTGTCTGTTTGTGTGTGTGTATGGGTGTCCGATAGAACCATATCATAGCAGGCAGGATAGGAACACTCCAATAACCCTCAGCTTCTTGCATGAAACATTGAATTTAATGACACACACACACACACACACCAGACTGAATTTTTAATAAATGGATGGATGGCTGGATGGACAAATTGGATAACAAATAAAGGGAGGAAGAGAGAGAGAGAGAGTAACTCTTGCACAGCTGATGACTAAAGACTATTTCACTGTTCACACTTCTCTCTGCCACTGCAAATTGCTGAATCTGCGCACACACACACACCACACACACACACACAGTTTTAATAAATGGGTGGATGGACAAGTTGGATACTGATGACTAAAGACTATCACTGTTCCTACTTCTCCATTACACTTGGTAACAGCACTATTAATAATGGCCATCACTCACATCCTCATCACACACATCACTCAGTGTTCAGCTCAGACGTGTGTTCTTTCTCCCTGCAGCTCCTGTGACTCTGGATTCCAACACTGCATACTCAAAACTCACCCTGTCTAAGGATCTGACCAGTGTGAGACGGGGTGATAAGAGACAGCAGCTTCCTGATAATCCAGAGAGATTTGATTACTATGAAAATGTCCTGGGCTCTGAGGGCTTTTACTCAGGGGATGTGGAGGTTGGGATGTGGAGGTTGGGGAGAATAATCACTGGCAGCTGGGTGTGATGACAGAGTCTCTCCAGAGGAAGGGAAACTATTTCTCCATGAGTGGACTGTGGTTTGTGTGGTATTATAATGCTGCATATAGAGCACGTGCTACACCTCATCACCCCACTCCCCTCACAGTGAAGCAGAAACCCCAGAGGATCAGAGTGCAGCTGGACTGGGACAGAGGAAAACTCACATTCTCTAACCCTGATAATAACACACACATACACACTTTCACACACACTTTCACTGAGAGAGTGTTTCCATACTTTTACACCTATAGACCACTCCCACTGAAGATCTTAGCAGTGAAGACAGCAGTTAGAGTAGAGCAGCTCAGTTAGAGTTCAGACACCTGCTGCAGGTTAACTCAGTAGAACTGATAGTCTTACCCACCTGGCACTGGCAACAACACACACACACACACACACACACACACACCAACTGTGGAATCAAATCAATGGCATGAATATTTTCTACCCGTGACAAGATGTTCACTATGTTTATAGTTTTGCAGTTGTATAAAAAAAAACAATTGTGCCTGTGCAAATAAACTTTGTACTTGTAAAAAGAAATGTGTTTTGAGGATATGATTTGCATGCGTATAGAACAGTTTTGTAGTTAGTCTGCTTGTGTGTAAATGCTTGGGGAGATGAGAGGTGGTGGCGCCTGGAAACAGAAATGCAGCTTTTGGGAGCTCAGGACTTGGTTTTGGGCCATACTGACACCTAGTGGTCACATAGGAAATTACAGCCCAGTCTCTTTACACTGCTTACTGTATGCATGGGTACGGTTGTCTTTCACATTCCTTTATACACAAAAAGATCCACCAATCAGAGGACAGAAAAAAATTTCTTCACAGTGTGATTGGCTTAGACAGTTTTAGTTTATCAAGCCCATAAGCCAAGAGAGAGTTACTAGACCAGAGGGGGGCAAACTAAGGCCTGGGGGGCTGTTTAATCCGGCCTGTGGAACCTCACCACAGTCTGGGGGGCTATTTAATCCGGCCTGTGGAACCTCATTACAGCCTGGGTGGCTATTTAATCCGGCCTGTGGAACCTCACCCCTTCCTGGGGGGCTATTTACCTGTGGAACCTCACCACAGCCTGGGGGGCTGTTTAATCCGGCCTGTGGAACCTCACCAAAATAGAATAATTTCTCGTATAGCCCAGGTGAATTATATTATAGGCCTCATATGTCAAATATGTTGTATTCATAAA
>JAODXP020000016.1:11295452-11297952 GCA_027497455.2 Sardinella longiceps | reverse complement strand
TCAGCTTATTACGTAATGCCTATTCACACACACACACACACACACACACACACACACACACACACACACACACACACACACACACACACACTGTAACCCCTATTCACACACACACACACACACACGCAGACACTGTAACCCCTATTCTCTTTCACACACACACACACACTGTAACCCCTATTCACACAAACACACTCTATTCCTTATTCACACACACTGTAACCCCTATCTGTAACCCCTGTTCACACACAAACACACACACACACACACACACACCTATCCAAGGTGTCAATGTCTATTATCACCCGGTGGAATGGAATACTGTTTTGTGATTGGCTGTCAGGGTGTCCGTTATTTCTAGATAACAGGACACCTGAGGCATTGTTGGGTTAAAAAAGTTTCACCAGCGTTCTTTATCAATGCTCTGTAGAATGCAGCTTTGCGGATCTTCTTTCATATGAAAATAGTACCCCAACCGAAGAGGGTAACTTCTTTGTAAACGGAGCCACATGTTTCTTTTATGTTTTAAACACTTGCTTACCATCTATACGTTTTAGTTGCAACCGGGTGATAAGCGGGATAACGGCCTTCGAGGTGTCCCGATATCAGAGAAATAATGGACTTCGCGTAGGCAAACAGCCCTTCGGCTTCGCCGTCGGGCTGTTCTTTGCCTTCGCGTCGTCCATTATTCTTCTGATATCGGGACACCCTCGGCGGCCGTTATCCCTTACTTGTGTGTGTGTGTGTGTGTGTATGTAACATTGGTTCTAGTGATAGAATAGGTGTGTGTGTGTGTGTGTGTGTGTGTGTGTGTGTTGTGTGTGTGTGTGTGTGTGTGAGAATCACTGGTGTTTACTCAGAGTGACTGAAGACACCACTCATCCCTCATACATTCTCATTGACTCACACACTCATCCCTCACACACACTTATTGACTCCTCCTGTGTGTGTGTGTGTGTGTGTGTGTGTGTGTGTGTGTGTGTGTGTGTGTGTGTGTGTGTGTGTGTGTGTGAGTGGGAGTCTAACGCTCTAACCACTGAGATAAAAGCGTGTGTGTGTGTGTGTGTGTGTGTGTGTGTGTGAGTGGGAGTCTAACGCTCTAACCACTGAGATAAAAGCGTGTGTGTGTGTGTGTGTGTGTGTGTGTGTGTGTGTGTGTGTGTGTGTGTGTGTGTGTGAGTGGGAGTCTAACGCTCTAACCACTGAGATAAACTCAGTGGTTAGAAGCAGTTCTTGAAGTTGTGTGAAGTTGGATTTACACGTACTGCCGCCAGCAAGCCCGGGTTAGTAGGCAGCCGTTACATATTTGATCAAATAATTGTGTGTAGCGTATATATAGGCCCCTATATAGTCCAAAAATATAGTCCAAAAATATGGTCCAAATATAGAAGAGGCAGAAGGGTTGTTTGTATGCAGGACACCCCAGACCCAGAATTCTGCTTCTCTACTTCACCAACTCTCTCAAACTTTCACTGCTGAGGATTAAAACTCATAAGCACCGTTTCCTCACCCGGGTTAAGCCCCCTGGTCTTGTTAACACACACACACACACACACACACACACACACACACACACACACACACACACACACACACACACACGCAGTAAAGCCCCCTAGTCTTGTTTACCTCCTCGGACTCGGACTTTCCTTACCCCCCGGCCGTTAAGCCCTCGCGCCCCTCTCCTCTGGCGGGAGCAGCAGAAGGCACAAGGCTCGCGCAGGCAGGCTCGCTCTGTCGCCGTAAGCGGCTTTTGCGTTGTTGCGCTCGTGTCATTACCAAATTGAATTAACGGGAGAATTAGCCGGTGGTTCTTTCACCGATCCCTGCCTCCCCTCCCGCCCGCCCGGACTGGGCTCACGAGGTTAGAAGAACACTATAGAGAGCCACGAGACGAGATAGCTCCAGGTGAGACTTAAATCACCGGGAGCGTCTCGCGCCCTCATTCAACTTCAACTTCCCTTCACCCGCACACAACATCAACAACGAGTTACCGGCACTATTTCCACATCCACATCACTGCATCAACATTTAAACCAAACTCCCTTCTGACAGAGCAGCCCCTCCTCACCGACACACACACACACACACACACACACACACACACACACACACACACACACACACACACACACACACACATCACTGGATCAACCTTCAAACCAATCTCCCTTCTGGCAGAGCACCTTCACCGACACACATAAAAATGACTTGATAACATCCGCATCAATTGATCAAGCTTAATTAACTCATCTCCGTTCTGGCAGAGCGGTCTAGTCGGGATGGGGAGCCCGTACAGTGGGCTAGCCTAGATCTCGGAGTGTAGAGTTTGTCGATTTAAGCCATTAAGCCGAATAATAGTCAGCAAAAGTGGTTTTCCAGCGAAAGGTTGTAAGCAAAACAAAACGAAACGAAACAAAACAGTCAAGAACAAAAGACTAGAGAGTAACACTAACAGTGGCAAATCAAATGACACACTGAAATGTCAACAGTCTACTGG
>JAODXP020000016.1:11267952-11282952 GCA_027497455.2 Sardinella longiceps | reverse complement strand
ACAAGTTCTGTGTTTGATGCGCAGCCTCAATAGATTTGGAGTGCTGAGACCCAGTCTGTCATATTCTCCCTCTCTCTCCCTCTCTCCCTCCCTCTCTCTCTCTCTCTTTCTCTCTAGTCCAGTCTGTAATATTAATGTCCTCTGCATACTTTTGTCTGCTACTTTTCCATTAGGCCGCCTTTACTTGAAAAAGCTTTCACCTTCCACATGGGACAGCCAGACACACACACACACACACACACACACACACACACACACACACACACACATTCTTTCTCTCTGCTGATTAACCCTGACACATAGACACCCATACTCAATCTACTGAAGAGCCAGACACACACACACACACACACACACACACACACACACACACACACACACCTGATGAACTAATTCTCACACACACACATACACACACACACACACTCTCCTGATGAACTGATTCACACACACACTCTCCTGATGAACTGATTCATACACACACTCACACACACTCCTGATAAACACACACACTCTGCTGATAGCTTTCTCATCAGCTACACGGAACATGTTCTTGTGGCAGTACGTGTCTGTCTGTGTAAGGGTGTGTGTGTGTCCGTGTGTGTCCGTCTGTGTCTCTGTGTACGTCCCTCTGTGTCTGTATGTGCAAGTGTGTGTCTCTGTCTATGTCTATGTCTGTGTGTGCATGTGTGTGTGTGTGTGTGCACTGCGCATCTGTGTCTCTCTGTCTGTGTAAGAAATGCACTATATAATGGTCTTGTCTTGCCTGTGTGTATGCATTTGTATGTGTTTAGGGGTCTCTCTCTCTCTGTCTACCTGCCTGTGTGTGTGTGTGTGTGTGTGTGTGTGTGTGTGTTTAAGGTGCTTCTGACAGTGCTATCTCTGTAAAACGTGTGTTTAAAAAGCCATCATCTGTGATGTTCCTCAGCATCACACACACACACACACACACACACACACACACACACACACACACACACACACACACACACACACACACACACACACACACACAGCATATGGCCTCCATACCAGTTAGCAGCTTTAGTGAGTTAGCAATGGGAAACTGCACTGCAACTAACATAGTTCTTTTGGGAGACAAATGCCAGATCAGGTCTGTGGTTATGTAGTCCTCCCTCTCTCTCCCTCTTTCTCTCTCTCCCTCTTTCTCTCTCACCTGTGGTGCCACCGTGCGCCCTGAGTTGGGGCTACACACACACACACACACACACACACTCTCAGACACACACACACACACACACACACACACACACACACACACACACACACACACACACAGGCCAGTCCTCTCTCTCCTCGGAGACAGATTGTTTTTTAATAGACTTTCCAAACTCCAGATTATTCCAGCCCTCACTTCCCCATTAGGAGTCTATGGCAGCGACACAGGGCTAAATATTTATGTCAGAATAATAATCATTTATATAGAAATATACTGTATATAAATATATATTTGTGGCTCTGCCACAGCAGGAGAACCATGCAGGAGATTTGGGCCCACACACACACACACACACACACACACTGACGATGGGAGTATATTTAGCCAGACTGCAGGGATATATTTGGTCAAACAACTTTCTGTTTGGAATGAAGTGTGATTTTATAGCATTCTAAATCCCACATTCATTCTCCTTGATGTGCCTCCAGTCCGTCATCTCACCCAAACAACACCATAATGAGTGTGTGTGTGTGTGTGTGTGTGTGTGTGTGTGTGTGTGTGTGTGTGTGTGTGTGTGTGTGTGTGTGTGTGTGTGTCTGTCTGTCTGTCATCTCACCCAAACAACACCATAATGTGTGTGTGTGTGTGTGTGTGTGTGTCATCTCACCCAAACAACCTGATAATGTGGTGTGAGGTGATCAGAGCAGAGCTCTGTGTGTGTGTGTGTGTGTGTGTGTGTGTGTGTGTGTGTATGTGTGTGTGTGTGTGTGTGTGTGATATGATCAGAGCGGAGTTTGTTTCATCACGGGCGTACTAAATGGCATATGAGCCCAAGGAGTGTTTGCAAGTGTGTGTGTGTGTGTGAGTGAGTGAAGCCAAAGGCTCATTTAGCCAAGGTGCTGTTGATAAGGTCAGACTGCTGATTTAAACACAAGCACAATAACTTATCCAAGACATCACACACACACACACACGCACACACACACTCACATACACACACACAACCACAATAACGTATCCAAGACATCACACACTCACACACACACACACACTCACAATCACATATCCAAGACGCCACACACAGAACTTACCTGAGGCTGTGGCTCCCCGTTAGGCAGCATAGCAGGCAGATAGTTGAAGGGACAAACAAGGAATTCTCCAAACAAATCCAATAATGTAGAAAACATGGTTAGTAGGCAAAGTGGTTCTACAGGTATAAAGTATATCCAAGGCAAGGTCAAAAAGGAACTAAATGTATCCAAAATGTAAATCTTAAAGCTTGTAAAGAAATATATGCCACTAGTCTCCAAACAAATTCCTTTGTTCTCTCCTTTGGTCAAAGGTGAGCGGCGGCCATCATAACTCCAAGGCTGTATCCAGCTGTATAAGAGCCTGTCCAAAATAAAAGAACTGCTAGGGGAAAGGCCCGCGGAAACATTTCAGGCGGCCTGCGATAATATCAGATAAAATCTGTAAAACTGTCAAAACTGTACATTGCTTTGAAAGAATGAATACATTTAGTAGTGTTTAGTGCCATCTATGGGCATTTATTTATCACAATCAATTTAAACTCTAGAGATGCAACCTGGTCATTACATGTAATATGAATAAAATTCTTTTTTTTCCTTTTTCTCCCCTCGCCCCTTTGGCGACCCTCCATTCAATGTCCCTAAATTGGCCCCTCACCTATCAAAACTTTGAGAACCCCTGTGTAAGAGATGGTTGGATGTTAGTGGATTGTCAGAGACGGTTGTGAGCTGGCATCTATTAGCCTTTCACTGCATGATATTTTGCAGTCAAGTCAGTCAATGGCCAAGGAGGCAACTCAACTCTTTCCTCAACTCTCAGAAAAGATAAAGCTTAGGTCCAACACCAAATCAAAATCTGTTCTGAGATCATTGTGCTGCCTGTAGCAAACCTATTCCAGGAAGCTCACAAGAAGAGTATTCTCCGATTGGCCACATGCATCTCTACTGACATCACACACATTCTTCCCCAAGAATATCAGCTATTAGCCTCAAACAGGCGTTTCAGAGTTCCCTCCAGAGTTCCCACACCAAATCAGACTGAAAATTCCCTGCTTTTTCCATGACTTAGTTTCCTGACCAAAAGTAGAATTTCCATGACCCCCTACTAGAGCTACAAGCAGGGGTTAAAGTGGGGGGGGGGCGCGGGGGTACGCAGTACTGGCACCTCAGATAAATGAACAATATCATCCCATTCTTCTCCTATACATTTTTCTTTGCTTGTGCAGACACAAAATACGAGAGTTCCCTCCTGCGAAATCCCACTATAACCACTGGCTACAAGTATAAACATGCTTACTTGCAATACAGTAATATATCTATCAAATCCCATAACCACTGGCTACAAGTATAAACATGCTTAATTGCAATACAGTAATATATCTATCAAATCCCACTTTAACCACTGGCTACAAGTATAAACATGCTTAATTGCAATACAGTAATATATCTATCAAATCCCACTATAACCACTGGCTACAAGTATAAACAGGCTTACTTGCAATACAGTAATATATCTATCAAATCCCACTATAACCACTGGCTACAAGTATAAACATGCTTACTTGCAATACAGTAATATAACTATCTATCAAGTGGAAGTGGTAGAAATGGGTCAGGGCCTTAGAGTTCACTCTTCCTAGAACTTTGAACTTCAATATTGAGGTCAGACAGCTCTTATAGGTGCTGGGTCTGTGATGGAATGTGCTCATTGGCCAATCAGCTCTCAGCTTATCTTGGTCCCTCCCTCTGACTCCCCTGTCCTGAAGAAGGAAGTGAAGCTCAGTGACAGAAGGCTGCCCTGTTCAACACTCCAGCTGAACAACTACTGTGGTATGTGAGAAATGAGGGGAAACATGGAGTCATATTCAGATGGGTTGTGTTCATAATGTTGGAGAGAATGTTGGGTTTCTGGGAGATTTGCATAGAAGAAGCACAATGACTCAGTAGAGACGGTAGATTTACCAAAGCTGTGAAAGTGAAAGTAAAGTTGTCCAGCAGCCATTACGAGAGGGAAGCTTGTGACAGCGTGTGGTGTTAGACTCTAGTCTTGGAAATGGCTTCAAAGTTGGAGGATGAAACATCTTGTCCTGTGTGCACTGAGATCTACAAGGATCCTGTCATGCTGACCTCCTGCAGTCACAGTTTCTGTAGAGACTGTCTGGAGAAGTGCTGGAAAGCTAAACAAATAAAGGAATGTCCACTCTGCAGGAGGAAATCATCTTTTAGCTTAATTCGCCCAAATCTGGCTTTAAGGAACCTGTGTGAGACTCTGTCTGAAACTGTCTTACAAGAGAGTGGCCAGCCACATGAATTCTGCAAACAGCACAAGAGAAAACAGCTTGAGCTCTTCTGTCAGAATGACAAGCAGCTTGTGTGTCTGGTGTGTCGAGACTCAAAATCACACAGAAATCACATCTTCAGTCCCATTGATGAAGCAGCAGCAGAGATCAAGGTAGGCCTGAGCTTTCTGTAAAGCATTATTCTCTTGTGTGCCTTTCTACTGTCTTGCATGGTCACTTTTTCTACTGTAGATGTCACTGTCAGTAGAGTAATAATTTGGGGCCCCTCAAATATTGATTTTAATATTAAAAATTTCTCTGGGCCCCCCCCCCCCCCCCCCCAGCGGCGCCCCTGTAGGCATTTAAATAAATCATAGAACAATAGGCCTACTGTACATACTTCCAATAACTTCGAACAAAACACACACACACACACACACACACACACACACACACACACAAATAGTAATACATTAATAGATTTGCATACAATTACTGTTGCTTAATTAATTAATTAATTAACGTTAGCTACCGCACACAAATGGCCACACATTTCTATCAAACCCTGAGGTACATCTTTAAACGCGTTCTGCATAGACAGAGATGATTACAATTGTCTAATTATTTCATTATATTCATGTGCCAGTCTGACAAGGTTGGACGAAGTTATTATGTGAACATTCCCTCTGGCTGAAGTCTGCATGAAGGAGAATTAGCTCAGCTCTCCGTTTGATCATTGATGGTTTAATGACTCTTAAGCAGAGCTTGACACTGAACCAGGGATCCATTCATTTCAGGAGGAGCTGAAGGCCAAACTGCAGCCTCTACAGGAGAAGCTGAAGGACTTTGAGGAAGCTAAAGTCACCTGTGATAAAACAGCTGAGTACATTAAGGTCAGTGTGATGAAGACTACTGTCATGTCTAACATGACCGTGTCCCTGGCCAGGAGGCCATGTTGTCTCCTGTTGGAGGGTCAGTAGTGGTGGTCAAGTCACTGGTCATCATCTCCTCTGGGCCTCCATCTCAAACTCCTCCCTCACACTTTATATCCATATCCAGTAGGAGGCGCTCACTTCACAGTCTTCCCTCTCCTCCACTCTGCTGTCTCTCCTCCAATCAGCACACAGCTCTCTTCCTCTCTGCTGTCTCTCATCCAATCAGCACACAGCTCTCCTCCTCTCTGCTGTCTCTCATCCAATCAGCACACAGCTCTCACAAAGTCAGACCACATCACAGTTTTGGAATGTGTATATAAATTAGTTCTCCAAAGGGAGTGAATGCATACAATTTACTACAGAAAGATTTGATATTTGAAAGGTTACAGACTATGTTTTATTATAGGTATGAGATGAAATATGTATGCTTTCAATTGTTTGTCTGTTTGTCTGAACACTTTTTATTTATCCAGACTCAAAGGCAGAACACAGAGAAGCAGATCAAGGAGGAGTTTGAGAAGCTTCACCAGTTTCTACGAGATGAAGAGGCAGCCAGGATAGCTGCACTGAGGGAGGAAGAGGAGCAGAAGAGTCAGATGATGAAGGAGAAGATTGAGAAGATGAGCAGAGAGATCTCATCTCTTTCAGACACAATCAGAGCCATTGAAAAGGAGATGAAGGCTGATGATGTCACATTTCTGCAGGTAACAGAAAGATTTGCATGTGTGTTAGGCCCAGTCCCATTGTTTTTGATTGCCCTCCAAAGTTAGACACCCCTCGATTGCGTGGTGAGAAGTGCAGGTCTTCCCCTACTAAACGGGACTTTGCGTAAAAGCACTTCGTGTAAAAATGCCTTCGCCTGTTTTACGTGTCTATCGTTAAGACCAAAGGGATATAAGGCTCTAAACTGGGGTAAACTGTTCAAAAGCCGTCATCTATAAATTATCATTGAGAAAATCACCCACGTGAGATGCTCTTGTAATTCTGTTGAAAGATTTGCACACTTTGAAAATATCAATCTTTTGGTAACACTTTGCGGTAAAGGTACATGAATTATCATGAATTCATGCATGATTTCATTCATGATTCATTTGTGATTCATGCATTACTTCATCTCTGAATATCTAATGACTCATCAGGTATTAGCATGAATTCATTGCTTATCATTAATGACCTGCTGAAATAGCAGATGATCTTAAGCATTAATTACTCTGGGTACATCATCATGAGTCATGACTAATTACACATGATCATGATGTTTTTGTTCAAAAGAATTAGATATAATTTGATATAATAAAAGTACTTATTTAGCCTACTTTGGCCTAGTTCCTATATAATATCTATCCCAAATGTCAACTAAATTTTACCAATTTAACCATCACTTTAGTTGAGTGGGCACAAACATGATGAATTCATCATGATCATGCTAATTAATCATGACTCATGATGATGTACCCAGAGTAACTAATACTTAAGATCATGTGCTATTTCAGCAGGAGGTCATTAATGACAAACAATGAATTCATATTAATTCCTGATAACTCATTAGACTTTCAGAGATGAAGTAATGCATGAATCAAGAATTTATCATGAATTATTTAATGCATGAATTCATGAAAATTCATGTATCCTTACCGCAAAGTGTTACCAATCTTTTTAATAGTCATGTTTTAACACAGCAGTGCGGAATTTAACTGAATTAACATCAAACTAAGATATCCTGACATTAAAAATGTATATACATGCTTAATTGCAATAGTATACCTATATTTTGAATTTCTTATCCAGAGCTGACAGAACGGGGACACAAATTGTGCATTCGGACACAGGTTGTGTACCGACCCGCAATCTTTATGTTTAGCTGTTTGAGTTTGCAAAGAATCGTGAGTAATTTCATCTTCACTTCGTTTGAAGTCTGCACCTGACCTCTCATTTGAAGGGGCGATTTGAAGGGCTGAAAGCGAACTAGCCCTAGTTCGCTCAATGGTGTTTTTTTGCCCCCAACGGCACCTCCCAGGCAGCACATCCTAAAAGGCACTACCTCAACCCTATTCCTAATCCTAACCCCCTCAATCCTCATCCTAACCCTAAACTGAGGGGACTAGTGCCTTGAAGGCAGCGCTGCCTGGAAGGCACCGTTGAGGGCAAAATATACCAAAGACACCCTAGTTCTGGAAAGTATTGGAACACACTACACTTGCACGAGAACGTGTAAAACCGAGTATTAGGGCTAAAAACGAGGGGAAGTGGTAGAAATGGGACAGGGCCTTAATCTGATTACAGCAGTGTCATGATAAAACTGTCTGTTTTAATGAGCTAACCTGCCCATAGCACCCATGCCATCCTGATCCAACTACACCCAATTCCATGAGCCTGATGAGGTCTTTCTGCTCCTTCATGCCATGTTGATTTTTAATTAGTGTGGAGTTGCTATGGGGGGAAGTGATGTCGTCCTTAGACGGTTATCAGCCCTGATAGTCATGAGAGTGAAACCCTTACGCCCCGTTTACATGTATAGGGTTATTTTGAACTGCAACATTTCTCTGTGTTTATGCCCTTGGTTTACACAAAAAACTCCAATACAATATTAGAGAATAGAATATTTAATATATAATCTTTGATGTTTTCCAGAACTCCAAGACCACCGTGGAAAGGTGAGTGATCTGCCTCCTGTCTCTCTCTTCTCTGTGGTTCTGAACCCAAACCCACAGCAGCACTGACTCCTGAATGTTATTCCAGAGCCCAGTGCACACTGCAGGATCCAGAGAGGGTTTCAGGAGCTCTGATCAATGTGGCAAAGCACCTGGGCAACCTGAAGTTCAGAGTCTGGGAGAAGATGCAGGAGATTGTTCAGTACAGTGAGTAGCCTGCAAAGAAATAAAGATACTCAATTCTAGGATCAAGGGGATGACACACAGCAACTGTATGTCTGATTAGGGCACATTAGCAACTAAAAGTTTTTTTGTATGCAACTCAAACTAAACACAACAGAACAAATGTCTGTTTAAAAACACACACTACACACTGGATTTGTATTACAAATATGGGATTAGAAACACCCCTCAGTAAACCTCAATTTCAACCACACACACACACACACACACACACACACACACACACACACACTCACACACAGCACTTAAGTGAGGGAGAGAGAGAGAGTAGTAAACTCCTGCACAGCTGGGATCCCTTCATACTGATGACTAAAGACTATTTCACTGTTCCTACTTCTCTCTGCCATTACACTTGGTAACAGCACTATTAATAATGACCATCATTCACATCCTCATCACACACACATCACTCAGTGTTCAGCTCATGTGTGTGTTCTTTCTCTCTGCAGCTCCTGTCACTCTGGATCCCAACACTGCACACCCAAAACTCATCCTGTCTGAGGATCTGACCAGTGTGATACGTGGTGATGAGAGACAGCAGCTTCCTGATAACCCAGAGAGATTTGATGACTATGAAAGTGTCCTGGGCTCTGAGGGCTTTTACTCAGGGACTCACTGCTGGGATGTGGAGGTTGGGGAGAATGATCACTGGGCCCTGGGTGTGATGACAGAGTCTCTCCAGAGGAAGGGAAACTATCTCTCCATGAGTGGACTGTGGTTTGTGTTGTATTATAAAGCTGCATATAGAGCACATGCTCCACCTCATCCCCACACTGACCTCACAGTGGAGCAGAAACCCCAGAGGATCAGAGTGCAGCTGGACTGGGACAGAGGAAAACTCTCATTCTCTGACCCTGATAATAACACACACATACACACTTTCACACACACTTTCACTGAGAGACTGTTTCCATACTTTTGCACCCATAGACCACTCCCACTGAGGATCTTAGCAGTGAAGACAGCAGTTAGAGTAGAGCAGCTCAGTTAGAGTTCAGACACCTGCTGCAGGTTAACTTTGTAACACTGATAGGTGGGTAGGCTTACCCACCTGACCCTGACAATGACGCGCACACACACACACACACACACACACACACACACACACACACAGACTCATAAACTGTAGAGCGGCCCGTATGGAATCCAATCAGTGGAATAAATATGTTGTACCTGTCATAAGATGTGTAATAGAGATCACATGTGTAATAGAGATTTGCAGTTGTATGAAACAATTTGTGTCTGCAAATAAACTTTGTACTTAAAAAAAAATGTCTGAGGATATGATTTGCAAGTGTATAGAACACCCTCCTTTTACCACAACAGACTTTAACATTCCTTCATACATCAATCAATTCTTCTGTTGAATCAGTCTTAGGACTGTATGTATAGTACCATCATTCCATGATGGTAATGTCTTCAAGTTATATGGGTTGTATGTAATATATGTATGTATGCCATGTATGTGTGTCTGTACATAGGCCTGTGTCCTTTATCTGTGACCGTGGGCTACTAGTCCCAGGCCCTAGGTTCTGCTTTTGTCTGTTGGTGCTCTATGGTCCACATGCATAGCACATGTGCAGTAGTCTTCTGATGTTATGTGTAGTCCTGTCCTAAACGAGTCTTGTTATAAATGACCTCAATCTCACACATCACTGTCTGAAGACCTCAATCTCACACATCACTGTCTGAAGACCTCAATCTCACACATCACTGTCTGAAGACCTTCATCATTCACATGCTGCTGGATGGTTACAGACTCTGAGACTCAAGTATTCTCTTAACCCTGACAATAACACACACACACACACACACACACACACACACACACACACACACACACACACACACACAGGCCTCATTAAGGCACAGCTGCTGGATGGTTACAGACTCTGAGACTCTAGTATTCTCTTAACCATGTCAATATTTAAGTCTCTCCCTTATTTTTCCATGTGGAGGGTTAAAGGCCCCTTTTGGAAGAGACTTTGCTCTAGTTCCAACATTTCAAAGCAGGGTTGGGTATTGATAAGATTTTATCAATATCAATGTCATTATCAATTCTGCCTATCAATACAATTACTTATCAATTATTGTAGGGTCAATTTCCAAAAAAAACTAAGGAGATAGGAGTCTTGTGGCTGACGCGTGTTCCAGGATCCAAAAAATAAATCTTCCACTTGAACTACGTTTTGTGCTTTTATTTTATAAACCAAAAATTATACATAAATGAGTTCCAACTTAAAATATAAGGTTCTAAAGGATCTAATTTCACTTATTCCATGCTAACATGCTCACACAGTAGCTAAGCTAAGATACTCCAGCCTCCTAAGGCCGTGTCAATTTTCTAATGAAGTAGCAGGCACCTAACGCTGCAATCGCACCTACGTGCTTAAAGTGGCAGTAGCCTAATTTCCATCATTAAAGTGCAACTTAACCTGTCCATGTTTTTAACCTTTTAAATTACCAACTCTTAAATTATGAATTACTCACATCATGAAATTAAATATCTTGCATGAAATATCAAAAATAAACTAAATATAAATTCTTTTATATAAAGTAGGCATCTGGCGCCTACAATTATCTTATCGATTCCTGAGTAGCCTAGTTCCTGCCAAAATAGGCAGTTTTTATATTGTATGCTTATGACCACTTCCAATCTGATAATCTATTAAATATATGAATAAAAACAGCTAGGCTATGAGCCTATGTCTGGGGAGGACATGTGCACCAGAGTCCATTCCATGGGGGGGGGGGGACATGTTATGTGTACCAGAGGTTTAGAAGGGGGGGGGGGGGGGGGACATTTGTACCAGAGCCCATTCAAGCACAGTCCACAGCGTGTGTGTGTGTGTGTGTGGGGGGGGGGGGGTTGGGGGGGACATGTTATGTGTACCAGAGATCATTTAAGCACAGTCCCGTTTCACAAGCCTGCTGACTGCACTAGATAGTGAGTGGAACCAAAGAAATAAGAGCATTTACAAAATGTGGCCGCAAAAGCGAACAAGCAGTTTACATGGAATCAATGGCACCTCACATTTTCTACTTTTGGTTTAAAACGTTGTATGATCCATTGACTCAATGTAAAGTGCTTGTTTGCATTTGTGTTCGCTATCGGTCTATGTTAATCCAAATTCTTTCATTCCACTTGATATCTAGTAGCCTGCCAGAAGCACATAAAATCTATAGTCTGGCAACGATGGATAGAGCCTTGGGGTGAAATCTATGAAACTTCCTCTGGATAGCAGTGAGACCAGAGCCATAGAAGGTGATTTATTTAAAAAAAAAATGCTAAGCCCTGCCCAACGACTCCCTGCCTACATAGAGCATTGTGATTGGCTAAACACCTTCATGGTCTGAATGCAGCCAGGAACGCTGTGATTGGCTCAACACCACTGATGTCGGGTGCGGCGTTATACCATTACTCTGTGGACCCGGGTTTGAGTCCGACACAAGGTCATTTACTGATCCCACACCATCTCCCTCTGGTTTCCTGTCCACCTCTATACTGTCCTATCCGATTAGAAGCAAAAAGCCCCCCCCCCCCCCCCAAAAAAAGGCTAGATATACTCGCTGAGCACATCAATCAATATGCTATCGCTAGGGTACATCTTGAGTTCTAAGCTACAGTAGCTATCAAGCCTTCACTTTAACAGAAGACCAAATTCTAATCTGTATGCAGGGAACATGTGTACCGGAGGCGAGTGTGTGTGTGTGTGTGTGTGTGTGTGTGTGTGTGTGTCTGCAGGGAACATGTGTACCGGAGGCATGTGTGTGTGTGTGTGTGTGTGTGTGTGTGTGTGTAGGGAACATGTGTACCGGAGGCAAGTGTGTGTGTGTGTGTGTGTGTGTGTGTGTGTGTAGGGAACAATGTGTACCGGAGGCAAGTGTGTGTGAGTGTGTGTGTGTGTGTGTGTGTGTGTAGGGAACACGTGTACCAAAGGCAAGTTTGTGTGTGTGTGTGTGTGTGTATGCAGGGAACATGTGTACCGGAGGCAAGTGTGTGTGTGTGTGTGTGTGTGTGTGTGTGTGTGTAGGGAACATGTGTACCGGAGGCAAGTGTGTGTGTGTGTGTGTGTGTGTGTGTGTGTGTGTGTGTGTGTGTAGGGAACATGTGTACTGGGAGGCAAGTGTGTGTGTGTGTGTGTGTGTGTGTATGCAGGGAACATGTGTACCGGAGGCAAGTGTGTGTGTGTGTGTGTGTGTGTGTGTGTGTGTGTGTAGGAAACATGTGTACCGGAGGCTCTGAGACTTCATGTTGTTCAGCTGCTTTATCAGTGGACATCATCTGAGTCTATAGTTTAATAGACTACTACATTAATTTAATTTAATTTGATTTTAATGAAATTAAATAATCATCTCAGCCTATAGTTTTATAGTTCCCTAACTGCATTAGAGCCATGCGGCTATCTGGCTGTGTGTGAGTGTGTGTGATGTGTGTGTGTGTGTGTGTGAGTGTGTGTGTGTGTGTGTGTGTGTGTGTGTGTGTGTGGCTATGCTATCTACCTGTGTCCATTTGTTGTCTGTTTGAAAGTAAAGCTCGTTTGAGATGCTGCACATCAATCCTCTGCTGCTCTCTCTCTCTCTCTCTCTCTCTCTCTCTCTCTCTCTCTCTCTCTCTCTGTGTCGTGCGTGCGTGCGTGTGTGTGTGTGTGTGTGTGTGTGTGTGTGTGTGTGTGTGTGTGTGTGTGTCTCTGTGTGTGTGTGACGCTGGTGAAGGGCTACTTGTGCTTCTGCTTGGAGAGATAATTACTATGTGGATTACAGAGTACTGCCAAGAGCCGGTCACCAGCAGCGTCACACACACACACACACACACACACACAAACCCTCCACCAGCGTCTCACACACACACACACACACACACACACACACACACACACACACACACACACAAAAGAGCCCTTCACCAGCGTCTCATACACACACACACATACACACACGAAAGAGCCCTCCACCAGTGTCACACACACACACAAGTCCTCCACCAGTGTCACACACACACAAGCCCTCCCTCTCTCACACACACATACACACACACACACACACACACACAAGCCCTCCACTAGGGTCTCTCTCTCTCTCTCTCTCTCTCTCTCTCTCTCTCTCTCTGTTGATGCAGTGGTGATGAAGGAGCAGCATGCATGTATCAGCCTACACACACACATACATACACACACACACACACACACACACACACACACACACACACACTCACACACACACACACACACACACACACACACTGATTCTCATCATCTGGGCTGTAATTGGATCAAAGAGGTTGTCAGAGGAACACATGCATTTAAGACTTCCGCTCCCATACTCTCCACCCTCTCTCTCCTCTCCCTTTTCTCTCCTTTCATCTTCTGTCCATTCTTCCTCTCCCATACACTCCTCCCTCTTCTCTCCTCCCTCTCTCTTCTCTCCTCTTCTCTCTCCTCTCATCTTCTGTCCATTCCTCCTCTCCCTCCTCCCCTCTCTTCTCCCTCTCTCTCTCTCTCTCCCCCCTCTCTCTCTCTCTCTCCTCTCATCTTCTGTCCATTCCTCCTCTCCCGTACACTCCTCCCTCTCTCTTCTCTCCCTCTTCTCTCCTTCCATCCTGTCCATTCCTCCTCCTCCACATGCACCTATTTCTCTCCCTCTCTCAGATCCTCAAACACTCCTGTCATCCCTCCTTCTCTTTCTCCATCTCTCCTCTCCATTCATCCATCTCTTCCCAAGCACTCCTCTCCATCCCTCATTCTCTCTCTCCATCCATCCCTCCTTTCTCTCAGATCCACAAGCACTCCTCTCCCTTCCCTCCTTCTTTCCTCTCATCCCTCCTTCTCTCCTTCTCCATTCATCCTTCCTTCTCTCAGATCCACAAACACTCCTCTCCATCCCTCCTTCTTTCCTCTCATCCCTCCTTCTCTCTCTCCATTCATCCATCCTTTCTCTTTCTCCATTCATCCCTCCTTCTCTCAGATCCAAAACACTCCTCTCCATCCCTCCGTTATGTGGGAGTGGACTAGAGGTGCTGTGGGGGTTAGGGAGAGAGAGAGGGATAGAGAAACGAGAGAGAGAGAGAGAGAGACTCACTACACTACACAACACGCTCACAGTACTCTGTTGTACTACTGCCTCAGAGTCCAAAGTTCTAAAGCCAACCAAAGCATATTAAGATCATATTTCAACAACTCACTTACTTACCGTGAATACGCCATAATAAGGAATTTAGAATGTAAGGAATCAAATCAGTGCTATAAATCACAAAAGATATTTGTACTGTTTCCTCGCTTCTATGCAAAAGCACAAATTGTTTTATACAGCTGATCTTCAAATAGTACGGCAAGGGCTGTATAGTGGGGAAGAATGACAGAACATGTTATACGGAGTCCTGAAAAGATGAAAATTATTATAATGTGTTGAAATCTGTTCTAAAAATAGCAATAAGACTAAAATCTCTATAGAGTAGCTGTCTCTTTCCGTGTGTGTATGTCTGTTTCAGTGTGTGTGTGTGTTTTCATCTTGATGATGAGTGTGTGTGTGAAAGTGTGTGTGCGCTTCATTTTGTGTATGTGTGTGTGTGTGTGTGTGTGAGGGATTGTGGGGATGAAATGAAGGCTTTGAACATTTCTCCTCCCCGTTTTCTTCCTGTTGTCACAGAACAGCCGTATGGCGGCCATCAACCCAGTCTGTGTGTGT
>JAODXP020000016.1:11250259-11267852 GCA_027497455.2 Sardinella longiceps | reverse complement strand
ATTGAATTTTCACAGTAATACATCCTACTTCATATAGCAGGGGCGCCGCCAGAAATTTTGGGCCCCATGAAAGATTAGAATTTAGGGCCCCCTCATAAAACTACCTAGCGATTTGTGTAATATTACAAATTTTCAAGCGCAAGTTAAGATTTTTGGCTGGCACTCAACGTTTGTATTGACCTGATGGCACTTTCTTTCCTGTAGCATAACTTACATCACTAAGTATGCTGCATGCAGGGTTCCCACGCGTCCTGGAAAACCTAAAATTTTAGAGGTGGCTTTTCCAGTCATGGAAAAATCCTGGAAATTGATTAAAATGTGGAATTGTCCTGGAAATCATCTATATTGCCCTGGAAAATCATTTCATCATTTCATTTCATCTAGCCACTCACTCAAATATGCTAAATACAGGCCTAGGTGTTTATTCTGGTAGCTTCCTGAATCTTTGTGGGGATAATGGATTAAAGATGCACTGAATAGATGTATTTTTATTCTGATACTGCAAGAAAAAGGAAATTACCTTCTAAATTTGAAAAAAGTAGCCTATGCGTAGAAAGGTTAAAAAGTATATGAGGTCTCCCATGCAGAAAATGTTAGTCTACCTTTAGTCAACAACCTTTTCGGCCTTTGTCTTTATTACATACCCACTCTCTCACTATGAGCATATAACAACAAACATAAAAGGAACAACGTAAATAATGAACAACAACAGAGTGTAACTGAAACGAAACAAACGGTTAATTGATAATAAGTAAATAAGGGCTTTAACTGGGGAACAGGTGAAGGGGATTGATAAGGCAAGCTGAACAAATGATGAACAAAGAGACGAACAGCTACACAAACACGCAGGTTTTTAGCAACAGTAGTGATGTGCGGGCCGATGATTTTTACGACCCGCCCCGCCCCATCACGCAGCCGACCCGAAAGACTACGCAATGATTTTTAACCCGACCCGCTTAGATTTTTTAAAATGAATAAATAAGTGTTTATTTGTTTATATAGGGCCTAGGCATATTAAACAACATACATGTAAATGAAATGTCTGCGGCCGCGCGAGGGGATGGTAATGTCATGGGCTGCCAGCAGCGAACTTCCCTCTTGGATCAATAAAGTTAGTTAGGCTACTCTAGCGTCTTGGCCGCATCACATCCATCTGACGATTATGGTTGTAATTCCACTTTTCGTTGCCACATCAGACACCCAAGCTCGGTGCATGCCATAGCCAATGAGTTTACCATGATTGTCGACGGATTTAATAGCAGTGAATACGAAATATTCTAAGGCATAATTTTAAGGTAAGAAAATGAAGTTTGAACATGAGTTAGGCGCCGGAAACGGGGATGCAGGGATGCATTTGCATCCCCACTTTTTTCGATGAAAATTTAAAAAATCCTATTCATAACACTACACGAAGTTCACCTTTGCATCAACAGTGACTTTCTACTGTTCATGTTAGGAATTAATAAACAGTCAGAGTTATAAACACACTTTTTGAAAACTCTTGCAATGCATAGAGCTGTGCGCAATCTAGTGCTACAGCAAGCCATCAAAGCTGTGTGCTGCGTTTTGAGCCTAGCAGCACTTCAAAGTATGAACCAGTTCAAAATGGTTCGAAGTAGTCACGTGGGTGATTGGTGCTTTGGGACGCCACGCCCACAAATTGAGGTGTTGTTTGACAGCGGTCATGTGACTTTTTACGTTGCAATACCAGCTTTGAACCAGCGGTTTATCCGGGAAAGCACCTTTTCTTGATACAAGCTTTGAAGCAGGGGGGTCAGATTCCACATCACTACTATACGAAGATAGTGACTGGTTGGAGGAGCCAGAGTTTGAAGAGTGGTACAAGGAGGACTACTGTTGCTGGTCCTCAGAAGAGAACCGGTATTCTGAGGGGGAGTGGACTGATTGGGACGGGTGGGCTACTGAGGAGGAGTGGACGGCTGATGAGGAGGACGATTCCACCCGAACAGCCCTGGGCGCCTGGCCCAAGACCCGGCCGTCCACCTGAGACACTCCGGGTGCCGGGTCCTCGACCGGGTCGCCCTCCAGACATGGTCCGTGTGCTTGAGACCGGGTCAGCCTCCGGACAGTGCCCTTCTACCTGGCCCTCATTCTGCCACGTTCCTGAGTCGAGGTAGAACCCAAACGCAAGACAAAGACATCGAGACGCGAGAACTTGACTTGAAACTCAGTTTACTAGAGACTTGAAACAAAGAGACAAACGGAATGCAACTACACACAATGACGGCACAGGGAACACTGGAAACATGAGGCTTAAATACAGAGGACTAGAGACAATCATTAGACACAGGTGACACAGGAACAAGAGGTCGACAAGAAACAATAATCCAATGAACAAGTAATCACAAGAGACAGGTGAGGGGCGGAGACACAGGAGACTAGGAAGCACAGTGGCGTTTTCAAGACGACGTAACGTTACAAAACGTTTACTACGTCACCCATAGGGATGAATGGGGACTGTTACGTTACGTTACAAAACGTTACGCCTGTTGAATTCGCCCCAGGACTAGGAACTAAAACAGGAAACGCAAAGTCACATGACAAACCAGGAACTAGAGACAGAAAACAAGGTCACATGACAAAAACCAGGAAGCACAGAGAACAAGCACAGGGGGCGTGAACAAACAGTAAACATAAGCACATGGCTACACAAGACACAGGGAGACCAGAGACAGAACACAGGTGAAACTCAAAAGACACATGGAACACAAGAGAAACCAGAGACATGAACCAAAAACACAAGGAAAATAACAAAGACAAAAGACAAAACCAGAGTCCTGACAATGTTGTGTCTAATTCTGCATTTCACCAGTAAAGTCCAACAGACACACGTCAGAGTGAGGTTACAACAGTACAGTTGTATTAGGATAGGCATATCAGACTTCCTTCTTGCACATGATTCTTTGCGGGTCTTGTCTAAGCAAAATAAATAAGCAAAGGATATAAAGATGGCATAATTAAGAAATATAAGCTATTTATTTACATACTTCCACTTATAGACCGTCTGAACTACTGCATGATCGATTGTTAAACCAAAACTGCATAACGTAATGTCGTTGAATGGTAAACTTGCGGTCGCTCGAGCGAAAAATAGGGTGCGGGTCTTATAAGCAAAATAAATTAAGCAAAAGAGATAAAGGGTAGCATAATTAAGAAATATTAGCTATTTATTTACATACCTCCACTTATAGACCGTCTAGCCTACTGCATAATCGAATGTTAAACCGAACTGAAAATAAAAATAATCGGAGCACTAGGCCATCCGTTCCCTCCTGATTTTTTGCTTTCAGTTTCGTTATCAATTGACGCTCTGCACTGCAGCACGTCATCGTGACCACGTGATCCGGGCTGGACTTCAGGGGCGCATTCACAACGCGGAGTTTATCTCAGAACAAAATTCCTGTCTCCTTTCCTTTAACCTCACTCACGGGGGACGCATCTGACGTGAGTAAGGTTACCTTTCCTTACTTCCAACAGAGAAATATTAATGGGGGAGAACGAGCACTCTCCTATTACACCTGGTGATATTGCAACTAGGGCGCGCGCAAGCAAGTGAAGAATTAAAGGGCAAGTTCAGTCAAATTTCAACAAGAGCTCTATTGCTCAAGCTACTTGAGATTAGCCAATACTGAAGACGGAAGACATTTTGGTTCAACCATATGTTTCCTTGAACAGAGAATAAGCCCTGACAGTTAACCCAATGGGGCAGATTTCTGTGTTTTCAGCATCTAAACATGCTCTAATGTCACCCCAAAAGCCATGTAAAATTATCAGACACATAAACCCTAGAAACATTGCCATCTAGTGGCCGCTACATGAACTGTTTACCTGGGAAATTAATACTGTTTCCTGTTTCACATCCAGGTGTTCAAAATCTGTCTACTTGTTAAGAGGGCACTGGTTTTTACCAGCAACATGGTTGTCTGTGCTGCTATGCATGGGTTGTTGCTCACATTGGTTTTTTACCTTTTCTATATGAAATAGCCATGTAAATAAAGGCTTTTAATATTTTTTCACACATGAAGAGTGCCTTGGATATTATCTTTTTTCAAGCTTTTGTAAATCCCAAAAACCAAAGAGCATCTTCAGTGTACCTTTTCATGAATTCCTGAGCACTTTTGTGGAATTCCACAAAACTTTTTCCTCTTTAGCTATGGGTGGCGCTGTATGTGAAATGAGTGGTCATGGAATAGATTTACACAGCCCCTGAAGACCAACATATAAACTAGAAAAGCGCTCAGAGAGTGCAGACCTCCGCCATGACAATGTGATCACAGATGGTGTTCTGGATCACTGATCGACACCAAAATCGAATCAGTTCTTACTTGTCCCAATACACACGTTGTCCGAAAATTTCATCCAAATCCGTGCAGTTCTTTCCGAGTTATCTTGTACACAGACAAACACACACGCACACACAGACACACGCCGGCGAAAACATAACCTCCTTGACAGAGGTAATAAAAATGTGGTCCTCCTAGGCCTTACGGTTTTTGAGATATACACTGAAAACTGTGTCCACCCTCCTGTCAAGGGGTCCAGTCCGATGGGGGCACGGATCAAAACAAAATGGTTCCATGCTAACCTTGTGGGGCTACTGGCTCACCAAGTGCTTGCACCCCGCATCCGGAAGACATCATCTCTGACTAAACCTACATGACCACTGCTTCCCTGTGCGGCAGCCATAATAACTGAATAAGGCTAAATAAAATTATAAGATGATTCATTTGCACTGTGGAAAAAATAACAAGGCTTTCATTCAACTGTTTGCAGGAAACTTTTACTTTTTCTTGAACTCACTGTGTTATTTATTTTTATTTTTTTCAATTGCCAGGGACAAATTTTATTCCCAGTTTGACCCTGATGTGAGGTATTTGTGCCATGTTGCAATGAAGGATGACTTTTTGCTTTGAATCTGGCTTAAGTTTTTATGTCAGGGTTATTTTTAAAAGAATGAACACTGATTTCAGGAGCATACTCATTCAAGATCATGTCAAACTTTAATTCTTTTACATCAGGAGATACTGTATTAAGGCGTCATATAAATGATTGTGAGATTAAACAGACATATCTTTGAGATAAATCTTAAAATGAAGCAAATAAGGGGAGGGGGGCAGTGTCTGCTCATAATGAAAGGTTGTTGATTAAGGGGACCTAGTCATTTCACCTAGACAAATCAGTGATGTTCACGCGAGTCCCAGACTTGGACTCGAGTCGCACTTAAGTCGCACAAACAAAGACTTGAGACTTGGACTTAGACTTGCCCTCAATGACTCGAGACTTGACTCGGACTTGAGCCTTGTGACTCGTGAACAATGATCATTTCGCAGAAAAAAAAAAATCATCTTTTTGTTTTTCCAATGTGTTCCCTTGCCTTATGGGAAACGCTGAGCGCTGGCAGAATATTTCTCTCCCAGATTACGCGCAACGCATGTGTGCAGTCAGAAATCAACAATGACCATGGCGACTGCAAATTCACCTGTTCCATTTGTTGTTGCATTTGAATATAAAGACTTCTCACACAGGGCGAACAGCCCTTTGCAAAGAGTGTGGTGTCAGGATAAATGATGCTGGCTCAACTACATCCAACTTTATCAGGCACCTCAGAACGACACACAAGCAGGGAAGCGCTTATTGTTATGGGGTGTTTTTGATTATCTTTTCTTTTTGTGTTATTGCCTTATTGGCATGCTGTTATTATGTTCTCTGATGATAAAGGGGTACTGCATGCTTGCGCAGTTGCAATGTATAGGTTGCAAACATAAGTCAATGTCTTAATTGATTGTTAACCGTGATTTGGTTGTGATCGATAGTATTTAATGTTACCAACAGTTGGGGTTCGCCTCTAGAGGATCTAATGATGGTATGCTATGTTATATTGCCTAGTTTGTGCAGACATCCTGATATTGATAATGCCTCCCTGATGCCCGCAAATAGAATAATATCTCCCGGAATCTAGAGCTAGTAAGCCAGGGCATGCACGTGAAACATTTACGTCTACATCGCGCATCTTAATATGCGCGCATGTGAGAGTGAGCGAGAGGGACAGAGAGAGAAGCGGTGCCTAAGGGAACGGTGTGCGTGTGCATGCATGGAGGATGCATGCAAGACATAGAGCGTCCTGATTGGCTTACTAATTGTGAAGAAACATGAACGTTTTGATTAAACTTAAATATTTAGAAAACAAATACCACAGATAGGCTAGGCGAACAGGGAATTTAAATAGCCCTCTTAAGATACAATGCACCATACCATGCCCCCCCCGCCCAAAAAAAAAAGACAAAAAAGGTTAATAGTTAATTTCAGTCATTTGAGACTTGACTTGTGACTTGACTTGGTCTTGGGACGAAAGACTCGAGACTTGACTTGGCATTGCTCCCAAGGACTTGAGACTTGACTTGGACTTGACTACAAAGACTTGGGACTTGACTTGGACTTGGAAAAAATGACTTGTGAACATCACTGAGACAAATGTTATGCTAATAGGATACTTTGCCCCATAGTTGGTGGGAATGGGGCAGCATTCAAACAAGGCCTACAGGACAAGAAGGTGTGAAAACCCATCAGCCTTCATGCCTCACCTCTACAGGTAAACTCACAACAGAAATGCCTCTTTTCTTCCAATGAACTAATTGTAAACTTTAAATCTGCATTTAGCTGACGATTTTATCCGGATCAAATGGCATTTCTCTTTTTCATGGCCAGTATCCCCTATAGCAGCATGTGGGAAGTAACAAGGACAAATACTGTACTTACTGTACTTAGAATTTTCAGGTATCTGTACTTACCGTACTTATTTATTTTTCTACCAACTTTGCAAATATATACTGTAGAATTATTTTTGTTTGTGGTGTGAATTAGGCAATAATGAGGTAATGATTGATTCTTCTGACATTGCCATAGCTGTGCTGCGATACCTAAAGCATGAAGAGAATGGCATTTAATCTTACTTAGCCAGCTGCACAAGGTTTTTCCTTACAACACACAACTGGTTGGGTTTGAACACAGCATTACTGACCTGGTGGGCACTTATCAGATCCATTAGTGTCTGTACTTTTCCAAAGCCCCTCCCTCTGCTGTCTGAAGGAAAAAGAGATACTGAAAGAGAGAGAGAGAGCAAATCAGTCATTGTCTTGGAATTGCTGAAGGGAGAACCACTATTTTTCATATAAGGAGGAAAAATAGCATCAATAATGGAGGCAGATCTTCAATGCCCAGTGTGTTGTGACATCTTCAAGGATCCGGTCATCCTGGCCTGCACTCACAGCATTTGTCGAGAATGTCTACAGCAGTTCTGGAGAATCAAGCTATCCAGAGAGTGTCCAATCTGCAGGACGATCTCATCACACCAAGACGAGGCCTTAACTAACCTCACACTGAAGAATCTGTGTGAGTCTCTGACAAAAGAGAGGAGTCAGAAGGCTTTGCTGGGCCCTGATAAACGCTGCAGTCTTCACAAAAAGAAACTCAAGGTCTTCTGCTGGCAGGATAGAGAGCTGGTGTGTCTGCTGTGTCGAGACTCAAAACAGCACCTAAACCACAGCTTCTGTACTCTGGATGAGGCTGTACATGAACATAAGGTGAGTTTATTCTCTTAATGGGGTAAAAACAATGCAGTGCATTCTCCCATAACTTTAGTGGTATTCTTTGTCAAATTTCTTGTATAATGTTTTTAGGTAGTTAATGTAATATAGCTTACCATTTTGTAAATCACCTTGAGTAAAACCATCTTCTACGTGGATAAATGTAATAGCCTACTTACATCACATATTTTGTGTTTGTGCGCGCGCACAGAAGTCACACTAGTGCACTGAACTTTTTTTCCAAGTTCTGTTTTAGTACAGGAATAGTAACCGCTAAAAGCTCATCTTTCACAGGAGAACATTAAAATTAAACTGAAACCCATTCAAGAGAAACTCAAAGCTTTTGAAGAGGCAAAGATGATATGTGACAAAACAGCTGCAAAGATTAAGGTGAGAAGGTTTGTCTTTAAAAGTTACATGAAATGTTATTTTGTTTTTATTGGTAGGCCTATATCATTGATATGGCCACCACTATGACCACTAGAACAGAGGAGTACATAGCCTACTGTAAGTGTACTATTTTTTTTACATAACCGCCAAGGAGGTTATGTTTTCTCTGGCATGTGTGTCTGTCCGCATACAACATTACTTGAAAAATACTGCACAAATTTTGGATGAAATTTGCGAACAATGTGTATATTGGAACAAGCAAGAATTCGATTTTGGTGGCGATCTGTGATCCAGAACACGATCTGGAATTTATATTGTGTCTGTGACCTCATCGCCTTAGTGGAGGCCTGTGCTCTCTGTGTGCTTCTCTAATTTTAAATTTAGCCTAATTTGAATTTTTAGAAACTTTATTTCTATTTAATGCTCTTAACTGTGCGTTCAGACCGAGACCGATAAATTGGCAAGAGTCGCCGAAGACTCCCAAGAAACATCGCTTGAGCACAGCAACCAAAACGGCAAATTTGCCCATGACGTTAGCTTTCAAACGTTCGATCCTGCTTCTCTACAGGCATCTCCCCAGTAAATCGGCATTCTGATTGGTAATCGCCCAACCGCATCATAGCTCATTACATAAAGTTAACCGAAGTTTAACTTGATATTATCGCCGAAGTCACCCAAGTTTCGTCGCTCAAGTCGCCTGCCACTTTTGTCACCCAAATCGCCGGTCCCAATACAAAGTCAATTACTTCCGTTGCCCATGTCGCCTGAAGTCTCCTCAAGCTGGCAAACTGTGTAACTGTGTTTCCCCAGACTCAGGCCCAGCACACAGAGAAACAAATCAAAGACGAGTTTGGAATGCTTCACCAGTTTCTACGAAATGAAGAAGCAGCCAGGATAGCTGCACTGAGAAAGGAAGAGGAACAGAAGAGTCAGATGATGAAGAAGAAAATTGGGAAGATGATAAAAGAGATCACATCTCTTTCACACACAATCAGAGCCATAGAAGAAGAGATGGAAGTTGATGATGTTTCCTTTATGCTTGTAAGGCTTTTCCTATCATATGATGGAAATACATTGTAACACCCACGATGCACTTTCTGTCAATCCTACTACAAATATTTTAATGCCTAAAATGTGATGAGACTGATGAAACAAGTAATTTTATAGGCTTAATCGACATCTTTGTGTTTTTTTTTCCAGAACTACACAAACACATTGGAAAAGTGAGTGATCTGCCTCTTGTCTGTCTCTTCTCTGTGATTTTGAGCCTAAACTAGTAGCATTGATCCCTGAATGTTATTCCAGAGCCCAGTGCACACTGCAGGATCCAGAGAGGGTTTCAGGTCCACTGCTTCACGTGGCAAAGCACCTGGACAACGTGAGTTACAGAGTTTGGGAGAAGATGCAGAAAATGGTTAAATACGGTAGGCAGTGATTTCAAGGAGTTTTACTTGTCAGATATTTCTGTGTTCTTCTATTACAGTGTCTGCATGTGTGTGTGTGTGTGAGTGAGAGAGAGAGAGAGAGTGTGTGTGTGTGTGTGTGAGAGAGAGAGTGTGTGTGTGTGGGGGGGGGGGGGGGTGTACAGTAGGGAATACAGTAGGCCTATTCTATGTCCAAGGCTGTGGGGGATGATTTGGTAATTCATAGTTGCTCTGGAAACTGGAGACAGGTGGCCCTGAACACTGGAGAAAATAGAGATATTTATGCCACTCTTATCTGGTAACTTGTCTGGGAGTGAACAAGGCCGAGTTGCTGTGATTGGACAGAGGACGTGGGGAAGGAAGGGAAGAGGCTTATTTCCAAAGGAAAGAGATAAGATAAGGGAAAGAGATAAGATAAGAAAAAAATCTTATCCAGCTGCAGCTTTTGTGGTTTGCCACCAAACCAACTTCCAAGCTCTGAAGTTGTAGCAACAGGTGCTTGGACATTCAGCTCTCACCAGCAAGATTATGTTCTGTCTAACCAGTAAATTCACATTCAGTTTTCTCAGGGTTATCAAGAGTGATGAGTGATACAGAGTATGGGGTCATTCCATGTCAAATCACCGAATGTCCCCGCTCGACCATCTTAGATTTGGATGAAAAAATTCCAGGAGGTTGTGTAAAGGTTATCTTTCGGGTATAGCTGACCATGCATCAAGTGAAGCATTTTGTTGAGTTTAAGCTGTGTGTCATGAATCCAGAGCATTTTGTTAGTATTTGAAAATGGCTTCATAGCCCATGAGTGCTGTGAGTGCATGCGAACACCCCATTTTCAAAAAATCATTTTGCGAAAATGAGGCAAAACACCATCACAAATTTTTGATATGTTAAGAACAGACATCTAGACTTTCTAAAAAAGTAAATTTTATGTTTATGGATGCTGTCATTTTTTTGCTATAAGATGCCAAATACGGTACCAAATTCATTTTTTCCATTTTTAAACTTCAATATCTTCCAAACTGCTCATCACAGAAGATCAGTTTAAGACTACAAAGTACAACACATATATGGGAAGGTGTATGTGTAATATCAAGTTTCTGTCTTTGAAATTGCACTTTCCACAGTCCTTCAAACATGCTGCCACAGAGGGCAGTGTAGAAATTCCAGGCAAATTCAAGCCCCCAGAATTCGTTGATAAACCAAAAGCAGACATGTAAAAGTCCATATTCTACAAGTAGGCCTACTGGTGCCAGACATCAACCCTTGAAAATTTGAAGGACCTACCTTGAATACTTTTCAAGATACAGCACTCTGAAATTGGCTCCCCAAAAAACTCTGCTCAAAACAGGTCTGGGTTTAGTTGACAAAAGATTTTTTTACGACAAAACAATAAGGAGTTGGGAGCTAAAATTTTGCAGTTTTCCCAATGGGAGATGTATGAACCTCCTGGAATTTTTTCAGCCAAATCTGGGATAGTCAAGCGGGGACATTCGGTGATTTGACATGGAATGACCCTATGTTGATAAATTGATTGTCAGACAAGAAACATAATAATCCTTTGTATAATATTCCTTTATGATTCCTTTGAGTACAGGAATGTGTTAGCCATTCATCACTGACTTGTTGCTGTGTGTATGTAACAGTACATTTTGTTATTCATGAAAAATCACAGTGTGCAGTCATCTTTGAACAATAGCAGTTGCAGGATCAATGAATTGAAGTATGCAAAATGGTAACGAAATACACACAATGAAGACCCTTTGGAAACACTTTGAGTCTAAACATTTTGACTAATGATCACACTGTGGAAGCCTAAATAGTGTGCAGATATTTATTGTTTTTTTCTTCATAAGATCCGTTGTTGTTGCTCTGCAGCTCCTGTGACTCTGGATCCCAACACTGCAAATCCACATCTTATTGTCTCTGAGGACCTGACCTGTGTGAAATTCAGTGATCAAAGACAGCAGCTTCCTGATAACCTAGAAAGGTTTGACGAGTCTCCCTGTGTCCTGGGCTCTGAGGGCTTTAACTCAGGGACTCACTGCTGGGATGTGGAGGTTGGGGAGAGTACTCACTGGGAGGTGGGTGTGATGGCAGAATCTGGACAGAGAAAGGGCAGAGACTTGAACAAATATCAGTCCAAACGCTGGATTGTGCGTCTATCTGATGATGGATACATGGCACGATCTGGAATGGTGTCCACGCTGCGTGAATTGTTTGATAGGCCAACCATTCCCCTCAATGTCAAACAGACCCCCAAGATGATCAGAGTACAGTTGGACAGAGACAGAGGGAGGGTATCTTTTTCTGACCCTAATAACGACGAACACCTGCACACTTTTACACACACGTTCACTGAGAGAGTGTTTCCATACTTTTACTCCACTTCTCCCATGAAGATCTGTACTAGAATGCCGACTGTAACAGTAAAGCAGGGCAAGAATGCTAGGCATCTCAGGTATCTACCACAGTGGAAGATGGCAGACTTGAGAAACTACACATTTTTGAATAGGAATGGGCTGGAGTGATATATGGGTAATATTCAAGCAGCTTAACTGAGACTCCATCTACGATTGTCATCCTCTATTCTGTAACATGTTCCCTGTTCTTTGCTGGTCTTCACAACACATTGCGTCATCTTTGGCACGCTGACAGTTCTGATTCTGACCCCCTAGAGCAGGGGTGGGCAATTATTTTGGCTAAAGGGCCACATTGGGTTTTAGATTTTGACTAACGGGCCAGGTGTTAACAGTCAACCGGTTGATGCATGTTAACATGCAGGTTTAAAAGTGTGGGATTTGTATTTCATGAATACAACAAATTTGATAAATCAGTCCTATATTCTTTCTAAGTCATCTAGGCTATATGAGAAATTATTTTATTTTGGGAAGGCTTCACGGAACGGATGGAATAGCTCAACGGGCCGCATGTGGCCCGCGGGCTTTAATTTTCCCAGGTATGGTGTAGAGAGTTTCTACAAGATGAAGAGGCAGCCAGGTTTGCTGTAGCTAGGCATATTTCATAAGTGTATTTATGTATTATGTTCTACTTTGTTATCATGTTCAAAGTTTTTATGTTAACTTTCATGTTTACGTCTACCGATTTGTTGATTATGGTCACACACCATCAAGAAGACGACTATCCACAACATAGCATAGCACATCTACACACTCAATTTCCCGACACCAGAATCTCTATGAATGTAGTATTAGCAGTCTTAATCATGCCTCATACATATTTATGTGTCACACATCTCCCTACTTAAAGGAGAGATCCGGTATGAATAAGTCTAGTTCTGTTGTTGAAGATCAGTGAGTGCTGTCTAGACTGGATAAACTAGCAGCTAACACCAACTGATTGGGGCATAGAGTACAACATGGTTATGGATTGAATCATAGCCTACCGGATCCTCTGTCTTTATTTCCGAACAGATCATTTTGGTACTGATGGTCCAGATGGTGCTCAATTTATATTTTCTATATATGACACTGATCTGCTTTCACTGACAAGTTTCAAATAGTCTATTCAGATAGCATGCTGAATTGAAAGTATGTTTTGATTTGAAGAATCAATCAATCAATCAGAAAATCAATCAATCAATCAATCCATTTACAGTACTAAGCAAAATTCAGATCTGGGCAGATGGTAGGCCTATAGGTCCAGCATTCTGGCGTCTGTTTATGTTGAACCTGGATAATACTCGACAATGTTCTTCCTCTTTTTGTAATATTGACTATGTTACATTTTGGAAATACAGCCTAGCCATTTTTACGTCAATGTTTGACAGTTTGAATTTGATAAATAAAAAGAAATCTCAGCACACAGTTGTTTATGCTCTCAACTTTTCAACCAAAGCAGTCATCATTCATTGGTAGGCTATACCCTGTAAGTTGTGGCATTTCTCAATGGAAATTCTTCCTTGAGATTAATTCAGGGTGTTTTCACACTTGGTCCCTTTCAAGTGAACCGAACTCAGTCCTTTTAAGGGAACCCACATAAAAATAACTCAGTTCTGTTTGTGTTCACATTATCAAAGAGGACTTGACCTCTTTCTGGTCTGCTTCAGCTCTAATGAGGCCTCAGTTTTCTTTCTGTTCACATAGTTCTTCTAGAAGTCTCAGACCTCTTTTGAGCGCTTTGGATTATGGGGATGTAGTGGCACTGGGCTGTGTATTTTCATCAGGCTATCCATTGCCTCTTTCATAATTATGATGATAAAGACAATGGGGGCTGGTATGCATTTTCTATTCATAATAACAGTTCTTTTGAGCATTTTTAGGATTATGAATGTGACAGAACAAGGCAAGCATGGTATTTTTATAAATTGCCTACAGTGGAGTAGGCCAATAGCAAAATTGTAAATTTCACATAGCTAGACTATTCAATTTGATCTGAAAATATTCTACTTAAGTTACGTTATGGATGTAATTTGCATGACAGTTGCATACGAAAGCTACGATTATCAATTGTCACGTCATCCTGAGTATCTACCCGTTAAACTCTTATCACGTTGTGAAGAACAGACGTTTGTCTGTATGTTTGACAAGTCTGCAATGTTTACATCATGGTCAGAGGGTAGGGAAAACTCCCTCTCTGCTCAAGATAAATACAGGCAAACCATGCGACAACGGCGAGTCTAGAGGGATAAAATAAAACGCAAAAAGGCAAAGTGAACCCGGACTGTTTTGTGTTCACATCAAGCAGATTAAGCGAACCGTACCGCTAATTCAGGGGTGTTTGGGGGGGGGGGGAAGCAGAAAACATGCTCAGTCATCATTTGGGTTCGTTTAGACTAGAGGGCTGAAACGGACCAAGTGTGAAAACACCCTTAATCTCAATTGAATCTATCTGTGATGATAGTATACAGAGGGTTTTAAGCCTTGCAGTTAGATCTTGTACACTCATTGAAAGTGTTTGTTACAGTGAGATTGAAACTAAACTTCAGACCTTAAAAGAAAAACTGAAGGCGTTTGAAGCTGTTCAGGTGACGTGAGCAAACTGTGAAACACATAACAGTGAGACACTCATGTTAAAATAGGATATAGCCTACACAGACTATGGGCCAGCCAAATATAATATTTTCATCATTCAAGATATGTTATTCAGACCCAGGTCTAGCACACAGAGAGGCAGATCAAGGAGGAGTTTGAGAAGCTTCACCAATTTCTTTGAGATGAAGAGGCAGCCAGGAAAGCTGAGAGGGAGGAAGAGGAGCAGAAGAGTCAGATAATGATGAAGGAGAAGATTGAGAAGATGAGCAGACAGATCTCATCTCTTTCAGACATAATCAGAGCCATAGAAGAGCAGATGGGAGCTGATGATATTTCACTCCTGTTGGACTTATCCACCTCTATCTGTACGTCCAGACCGCAAGCGATAAATTGCCAAGAGTCGCTGAAGACTCCCAAGAAACATCGCTTGAGCACAGCAACCAAATCGACATTCTGATTGGTAATTGCCCAACCGCATCATAGCTCATTACATAAAGTTCACCGAAGTTTAACTTGATTTTATCGCCCAAGTTTCGTCGCCCAAGTCGCCTGCCACCTTTGTCGCCCAAATCGCCCGTCTCCATACAAAGTCAATTACTTCTGTCGCCCATGTCGCCTGAATCGGTCTCGGTCTGAACGCACAGTATCATTGTCTAGTTGAAAGACCAGTTAAAATACCTGAGTTCATATCCAGTCAATCCCTCACTATCCCAAAATGAAATGTGGCAAAAATGATGGACTGCTCAGTTTGTCATATACAGAGAATGGCATCAAAAAGTATATAATCTGTTGACACATTGTAAACATGGTTTTCCTCTTGTGATATTTCGCAGAATTACAAGAGTACAGTGGAAAAGTGAGTGATCTGTCTCCTGTCTCTCTCTTCTCTGTGGTTCTGAACCCAAACCCACAGCAGCACTGACTCCTGAATGTTATTCCAGAGCCCAGTGCACACTGCAGGATCTAGAGAGGGTTTCAGGAGCTCTGATCAATGTGGCAAAGCATCTAGACAATTTACAGTTCAGAGTAATGATGAAGATGCAGGAGATTGTTCAGTACAGTGAGTGACCTGACACACACACACACACACACACACACACACACACACACATATAGGATATACAGTATACATTCACAAACAAAACATTCATTGCAAAAAACAGACATGACTAACTATACATATCATTTCAAGATTCAAGAAAAACTTTATTACATCTCACTATAGTGTAGTGATACGGGACTACGGGAGAGTAAATTCTTGTGTTTTTTGCTCCTCAAGAAATAAATAATTTAAATATTATTAAGAAAATGTATGCAGTGAATATGCTTAGGTGTGTATATGTGTGAGTCAGTGTATATGTTATACATTCCTTTCTTTAGGAAAGGAAAAAATAGAAAATGAAGCATAGCCTCCAGCATGGTGACAGTGAATACCACACCAAGTTACGATCTTTGGTAGCCCAACCAGGAAACAGATCAGAAGCCTGAAGGTTACTTGTGTGTTCTTTCTCTGCAGCTCCAGTGACCCTGGATCCCAATACTGCTCACCCTCAACTGATTGTGTATGACTGATAAGTATCAATAGGGCACGTTCTGGAATGGTGCCTGGAATATTCTGTGCACTCTTTGATAGATCAAACATTCCGCTTACCGTGAAGCAAAAACCCCACAGGATCAGGGTCCACTTGGATCGAGATAGGGGAAATTTTTCATTCCTTAACCCTGACAATAACATACTCCTGCATACGTTCACTGGAAGAGTGTTTCCCTGTTTTACCTCAACGTTTCCTATGAAGATCATACAGAAGAAAGTCTGTCTATCATTTCTGTAAATAAAGACAGTAGGGTACCATTGGTCTGGCTGCTGATGTTTCCTTATGTCTGCAGTGCAGGTGGAAAGGAATTAGTAGGCCTACTTCTTAGTATTTGGTTGTAAGCTGGGCCAATGAGCAATCACAGAGCACACAGAACACACACCATTTCCATTAGTGCTGGCAAAATTCAACTGATTAACTCAAGTAACTAATCAAAGAAATTTAACTGTAATTAAAAAAAAAACCTCAGATTTATCCTGATGGACATGGTTCCACTTTCTATACCTCATTAAGATCTGTCTGAGAAAACCAGACGTCACACTAGAGCAGGGCAGGAATGCCAGAACTCTCAGGTAACTTCCACAGTGGAAAATGGCAGACCTGAGAAACTACATGTTTGAATAGGACTGGGCTAGAGTGATATATGGGTAATGGGAATGGGCTGTAGTGATATGGGTAATATCACTATAACAACTAAACTCAGACTCCATCAATGATCATCATCCTCTAATCTATAACACGTACCCTGTTCTTCGCTGTATATTTAAGGCATTTGGGAGAGAAACTCCTAATTATTAAACAGAGAAGAACTGATAGATTTTGAACCCATAAGCGCACCGCGAGCGCATCGCAATATTAAATGCGTTCGCTTTTTTATATCGTGAAGGGTAGCCTAGGCTAGGGTGGTCTGTAGTGGTAGGGTCGGGACCATTTTAAGGTTATCTGCTGCCAGTCATGCACAACAATCTTTGACATTATGATCTCACATGCTTTCTATTTTTCTTTATTCTCTTTCTAACTCCAACAGGTACTGTAGGCCTATGACTTTTTTGCCCTATCCATCTTGCTTCAAACAGAGGCGCACGGCAACAGGCTACATGGGCGCCCTCCTCAACTGGGGTGAATTAAAACGGTAAGCTACATATTTAGAGGATAGTAGTGAGTTAAAAGCAGCGATGTCCACAGATTGATATACAAAACTTTTTTTTTTCTCTCCCTCCCGCTTCGGCGGCCCCCCTGGCGGAGCGCCCATATGCACCGCATATAGTGCATACCCCCTTTATGCACCACTGTGTATACTTTAATATAGGCCTTATTGGTCCCCTAATACTGTATCTGAAGTCTCTTTCACAAAATTCAACCTTGGTGCAGAACAGCCACTTCAAGCAAGTCCCACAATGAGCTTTCCTTAGGTTGTGCTGTTTCTGTGTCTGTAGCTTTAAATGGTTAAGATTTACATACTTTTACATACACAAAAATAAGTAGGAAATAAATAGAAATTGACAAATGTGATCTATTTTCACAATTTGCTTCACAATGCGGCGGTCATACTTTGCACCGCTTTGCGGTACATCTAGTATTCATTATGT
>JAODXP020000016.1:11211046-11250159 GCA_027497455.2 Sardinella longiceps | reverse complement strand
TAGGCTTACATACATACACACACTTACGGTATACACTACACACACACACACACACATTCACACAAAGAAAGGGCCCTATCATGCACAGGTGCAATGTGCCTTCACGAATGGTGCAAGCTGTCTTTGCTATTTTCAGGTGAGCGCATGATTCATTTTTTCAAAGATGCACATTGTGTAAATAGCAAATGACATCAAAGATCATGGAATACTGAAGATAGAGCAGCATAATATGTTTCAATGGGATCAAACCTGACCAGTTCCAGTCTGCAGAAGTGCATTACATTAAAATAGCCACACTTGCGCTTCACACTGGTGAGAATGTGCTATAGATCATAAATATATGGTACACACATTCAGACTTATACACACACAGACACACCATACATACACACACACTCAAACACACATATTCATCATATATTGACATTCACACACACTTCACAGACAGACAAACTCACATTCACACAGACGCACGCACATACACACATACATGCACACCACACACAATATTGTCATACGATACATAAGCACTAGCAAATAGAGGCCAAGGGAAATGACCTCTATATATACACACACATACTCACACATTGGATGGATTGCTGTGGAGATGGAGTGAAAAGCTGGAGAGAGTGATAGAGATGGACATGGTAAACGAGTGATGGTAAGCAAGTGAGAATCTGCAGCAATGGTACTCTCCCATCATTCCACTAACACCCCCTCCTCTCCTGTGAGTAAACTCCTGCACAGCTGGGATCCCTTCATACTGATGACTAAAGAGCATTTCACTGTTCCTACTTCTCCTGCCATTACACTTGGTAACACCACTATTAATAATGACCATCATTCACATCCTCATCACACATCACTCAGTGTTCAGCTCATGTGTGTGTTCTTTCTCTCTGCAGCTCCTGTCACTCTGGATCCCAACACTGCACACCCACGACTCATCCTGTCTGAGGATCTGACCAGTGTGAGATGTGGTGATGAGAGACAGCAGCTTCCTGATAACCCAGAGAGATTTGATGAGTATGCCACTGTCCTGGGCTCTGAGGGCTTTAACTCAGGGACTCACTGCTGGGATGTGGAGGTTGGAGAGAACACATGGTGGAGTGTGGGTGTGAAGACAGAGTCTAGCCAGAGGAAGAGAGAGTATGGTGATGATGTGAGTGGAGAGTTGAGAGTGATATATAAAGATGGTAAATATAGAGCATGTGCTCCACCACAGCCCTCCACTCCCCTCCCAGTGAAGCAGAAACTCCAGAGGATCAGAGTGCAGCTGGACTGGGACAGAGGAAAACTCTCATTCTCTGACCCTGATAATAACACACACCTACACACTATCACACACACTTTCACTGAGAGAGTGTTTCCATACATGAATGTTGATAAGGTGTGTCCTCTGAGGATCTTACCAGTGAAGGTCTCAGTCACACTAGAGCAGCCCAGCTGATGGAGTCTCTGTCTGGACCAGCACTGAACCAGAGAGACAGAGATATGATAGATGTAGTACTCACACACACACACACACACACACACACACACACACACACACACACACACCTTGTCACAACACATGTTGTCATTGTATCCCCAAAGATATGTAGGCCTATTATATTATGACCAAAACTGATGTGTGTTTCCTCTGTCCACACTGATGAAAGAATCAGGACTTGTCAGCAGGGGGAGATGAACCTGGAGCACACTGACTTCATCTGTTCTGAGTTAATGATGTTCTGATTGTCATCAGTCTCTGATGCTGTAGTTGTCAATTTTTTTGTCTTGATTTCAGAAATAAAATAAAATAATGTAGGCTAATAAATGGCTTTCATCATATTCTGTTAAAAGCGCCATTGTATTAATAACTAACATATTCCAGATGTACAGTACACTGTACAAATGTTATCAAAGTAAATGTGTGTGAATGAGTGTGTTTACTAAACATGAGAATGAGAAAGAAAACATTCAGAATTATGCACTCATTAAATATCATCACCCCATCTAGAACTGTGAGTCTCCAAACAAGGAAAGAGATTTAGGAAGGGGAGGTGATTTTAACAAGAATGTCAAACTCATGACAGCCATTCTGTGTCTTTTTTAATTCATGTTACATAAATGATTATTATTAGGCTTCACTGTAATGATTGCAGCACTACTGTGTGTCAAGTGTGAAAAATAAACATTTCATAAGCAGGATTGTTTTTTCTCCATTGATGAATATAGGAATGTCCCATTAAAGTTTAACAAAAAAAACTGTGGAATCATATTCCCTGCTTAAGGTGTCATATTTTAGCTTGTTCAGGCCTGTGTGTTTTGAGTGTCATGTGCATGGGCTTCAGAGACTGCACTCTTAGCTCCTTCCTCAATGCATTATGTATGGCTGTTACACTGTGTATATGAGTATATATGGCTGTTACACTGACCAATAGAATTTACAAACTAACAAATTCCAAAATGTGATGAGTTCCTTACAGAAATAGGCTACACGCCCCCACATCCACAAGCACAACACACACACATTTTTCTCACTTCACACACTTATTATGGTAGACTGTCTTGAATGGAAGAGCAGATTAACTTTCATTTTCTTTGTTGGCATTGAATTAATTATTCCGAAATATAACAGGTCAAAATCATAAAACATAACCTCCTTGGGGGAGGTAGAAACACATAAATGTCATACCTTCAGTCCTGTATACTGTGTGTGTGTGTGTGTGTGTGTGTGTGTGTGTGTGTGTGTGTGTGTGTGTGTGATGATCTGTGTGCATTTGTGAAGCTTGTAAATATAATTCGTAACACATATGTCCCAATCCTTATTCCAGTTACTCAGACGCACAAAGATGGGAGTATCTTGCACAGAGTCAAACATGAAACCATTCATCATGAGAAGAGAAAGTCTGTGTGAGGGCAGTGTCACCGTCTGTGTCTAATCCACTGATTCAGTGTCAGTCTGTGTCTCACTAACAGTCACAGGAAACAGGCAAATCCAAGGCACATATACTGTCACGCACTGAGACAGGTACAGTACAGTGCATAAACTGATCATGAGTGACTGACTGAAGTGAAAAAAGAAACTGTCTCTTTAAGACACATAGCAAAACTAACCAATCAGAGTCCCTCTGTGTTAGAGCTCCTGCCCCCTCACTTATCCTGAAGGAGGAAGTGTAACGTTGAGCTGGGAGAGATGGAGAGGACTGGAGGTAACATTACATGTGACTGATATATCTTGTCATGGTCTGGAAAGTGAAAGTAAAGTTCAACATTACAAACCTGAAATATAGCAGGAAAGATGGCATCCAAGTCTGAGGAGGATTACTGTTGTCCAGTGTGCTGTGACATCTACAAGGATCCAGTCATCACTTCATGTAGTCACAGTGTGTGTAAAGTCTGTCTGCAGCAGTTCTGGGAGACTAAAGGATCCAGAGAATGTCCAGTCTGCAGGAGGAAATTTTCAAAGGATGACATTACACTGCCACCCATTCTGGCTCTAAGGAACCTGTGTGAGACATTTCTAAAGGTGAGAAGTCAGAGAGCTTCAAACTCCTTTTCTGTCCCCTGCTGTTACTCAAACAATTGACCTCTTGTACAGGAGCAAAAATAAGGAAACCCAAACAGTTAAAGTTGACATCATCTCAGCCTGTGCTACTCAGTCATTGGCAGGGATGCAGTTTAATGAAGTATAAGCGTTTAAATTGAATAATTGTAAAATTTGCTTAATAGCCTTTTATGCTCTGACTTTGTCTAATGTTAACTAATACATTCCAGAATGAGCTCAATACCAAACTGCAGCCCTTACAGGAGAAGCTGAAGACCTTTGAAAAAGTGAAAATCATCTGTGACCAAACAGCAGCACATATTAAAGTCAGACATAATATCAAAATATAACACTGGTAGCGTATATAAACTGAAAAATACTAATGAGATTGGAGCTCCATTTGTCATCATTGTCATGTTTTATCCAGACTCAGGTCCAGCACACAGAGAAACAGATTAAGCAGGAATTTGAGAAGCTTCACCAGTTTCTACGAGATGAAGAGGCAGCCAGAATAGCTGCACTGAGGGAGGAAGAGGAGCAGAAGAGTCAGATGATGAAGGAGAAGATTGAGAAGATGAGCAGAGAGATCCCATCTCTTTCAGACACTATCAGAGCCATAGAGGAGCTGATGGGGGCTGATGACTTTGCATTCATGCGGGTAGGAACCCCTTTGGATGTCTATTACTGGATCAAAGAGTGTATATGAAAGTGGGGTAACACATTGATGAAACCTCTGGATGTTACAACCCGTTTATGCTACACACACACACACACATTACTATTTGACATATTTCCTCTGCTCTTATTTCCCAGAACTACAAGAGCACAGTGGAAAGGTGAGTGATCTGCCTCCTGTCTCTCTCTTCTCTGTGGTTCTGAACCCAAACCCACAGCAGCACTGACTCCTGAATGTTATTCCAGAGCCCAGTGCACACTGCAACTGCAGGATCCAGAAACGGTTTCAGGAGCTCTGATCAATGTGGCAAAGCACCTGGGCAACCTGAAGTTCAGAGTCTGGGAGAAGATGCAGGAGATTGCTCCGTACTGTGAGTTAAAAATACTGTACACACACACACACATGCAAACATACTGTGTCATCAGATAGAGTGGTAGAGTGTTGTTTGTGTGCGTGTTGAACTTGAGAGAGGTTGCGTATCCTAAACTCCTGCACAGCTGGGATCCCTTCATACTGATGACTAAAGAGCATTTCACTGTTCCTACTTCTCCTGCCATTACACTTGGTATTAACACCACTATTCAAGGGCAAAGGTTTGCTCTCAAAAAAAAAAAAAAAAAAAGTTGTGTTAATGGAGTTTTTCCTCCTGAGTCTATAGGGTTTGTGTATTTGTATATTTGGGTATGTGATTCCAAAAGTACCGTTGGGTATAAATGTATCTATTTAAATTAGTGAGGATGAAACATCACACAGTAGATCTAGTACTGAAATTTCATCCTGCAAATGGCTGATAGAAAATTTGTTTACATAATGATGATTTTTGCAAGTTCTTAGCCCCACCCCTAAATAAATAATTAAATAAGGTACAATTAAAATAAAAAAATGTGGGCGATCTCTACACTGAAATTGAACCCCCTTATTCTCAAGCAAGTACATTACAAGTGGTACCATTGTGTGCTTCCGGTTGTTTAGTTTAATTTCATACCAAATACATCCATTGTAGGAGCTTGTATACCAATACCAAAGCTTCCGAAAGACAATGAAGCAAAACCGCGTCACCCGCAATTTTATTTTTCAGCGCTCGCGAATAAATTTGTATCTTTGTCATGTAAAAATAAAATGCTAAACATTGGTATGGACTATTTTGTCTTCCCAAAATATTGGTTGTGACATGTCCCTATGGTCCATATGCAAACATACGCCCTTGCCACTATCAATAATGACCATCATTCACATCCTCATCACACATCACTCAGTGTTCAGCTCATGTGTGTGTTCTTTCTCTCTGCAGCTCCTGTCATTCTGGATCCCAACACAGCATTCCCTCGTGGCATCCTGTCTGAGGATCTGACCAGTGTGAGACGTGGTGATGAGGAGCTGCAGCTTCCTGAGAACCCAGAGAGATTGGACAGGTATATCAGTGTCCTGGGCTCTGAGGGCTTTAACTCAGGGACTCACTGCTGGGATGTGGAGGTCGGGGAGGGCACAAAGTGGCACGCGGGAGTGAAGGCAGAGTCTGGCCAGAGGAAGGGAGATTATGTGGAAGAGGTGAGCGGAGAGTTCTTTGTGTATTATTACTATGGTAAATATACATCAATTACTCCAGAAATTGACATTATCTTCTCAGTGCAACAGAAGCCTCAGAGGATCAGAGTGCAGCTGGACTGGGACAGAGGAAAACTCTCATTCTCTGACCCTGATAATAACACACACCTACACACCATCACACACACTTTCACTGAGAGAATGTTTCCATACTTTAATGTTGGTATTGTGTGTCCTATGAGGATCTTACCAGTGAAGGTGTCAGTCACATTAGAGCAGCCCAGCTGATGGAGTCTCTGTCTGGACCAGCACTGAACCAGAGAGAGAGACGGAGACCAAAGAGAGAGATTGTGTTCAGTCATGAAGCACTACACACACACACACACAAGGATCGTGTGTGGTCAAGGATTATGTGTGTGGTCAAGGATTGTGTGTGTGTGTGTGTGTGTGTGTGTGCATGTTTATGTTGTTATATAGGAGAGATAACCTGAGTGTGTTTCTTGACCACACTGCTGAAAATATCAGGACTGGTCAGCAACAGGAGATGAATCTGGAGCACACTGACCTCATCTGTCTGAGTTATTAACCCGGTTACATGGTTACATGTCTCATCAGACTAGTGGGCCTATATTGTGAATAAGCTTTCTGAATAAAATGTGTGTTTACATGCAGAGTAAAGGAGCTGTGATTTTATTCTGATCAGACATTACGTTGGTCATGTGACATATGGTTCTCTAATTGTGATCAGTTTCTGATGCTGTTTGTCAAATTCGTTTTAGGTTTATGGTGAAAGAAAGAAAAATGCTTTTCATCAGGTGTTCAGTTAAAAGTGGATTTCATTCATAATTACATTTCCATTTATACTGTACAAATGTGTGGTCAGTCAATTTTATTCTGTATCCTAAGAAATGACTATGAATGTTTGTGTGAGTAAGTGTGTTTAGCCTACAGAACATGAGTATCAGCACTGAGAGATCAGCATTGCTCTGCAGTGAATGAAAAACACGTTCAGAATGATCACAAGTGGCATCGTCACAGCTAAGCCTGCTGGGAGTCTCCAAACAAGGAAAGAGATTTAGGAGGTGGTGGTGACGTCACTTAGTACCAGAACTCTTGACAGCCATTCTGTGTTTTATGGTGCTACATTATTATTAGGTATTAGGTAACTTCCCCCTGGCTAGCAACTAGCTCGTACAAGTCTAGGGAAATGTGTTGCCCAGCCTGGAAGCTCCTAATCTAGGTGTGTGCACAGTCGTGTTAGGCAGCGTGTGCGAGTCTACTGTGGTTGTGGTGCCAGGGGACGTCGGCTTACCTCCAGTAACGTGGCTAGCCCGCGCGATGCCTCCACAGGCGGCTTGCCGTGGCGTCTTTCAGTAGTTCACTTTTAGTGAGGAAAACCTCCCGAGCGACAAACAAAATAACACAACATAAAGGGGCCCCACTAAAGTATATAATTCCATAAAAAGGAAGGAAGCTTCAAAGGGACGGCGTAGATCCAAGCGCTGGACACAGGAGGCCTCTCACACCACCCGCGTTCCCCAACTCTCCGCCATTAGCATTTCCTTGCGGCTTATCAAGCCAAGCAGCCGCTACCAGTCCACTGGAAATGGCCAGCGCCCCCCTGTGCATGAGATGTGTCTGTGAGCGTGTTCTGTCTAAGCTATGTGCAATTCCCAGACAACACATCGTAACATCCTTCCCCCCATAAACAAAAAAAAAACAAAAACAAAACAAGACATTTTCCTCTTTTTTTTTTTTTTTTTTTAAACCCCTTTAAATTTCCTCTTTGCCTTCATCAAAATTTTAGCCCCCGACCCATAACTTTCCATTACGAACTCTCATACCAATCACTGAGACCTAATGATCACGCTCTAGATAAAGTGTCAGCAATAATATTATCTCGCCCTGCCAAATGTTTCACTATCAGACTATAGGGCTGCAAAGCTAGACCCCACCGAAACACTCGCTGATTGGATCCCCGGAATTTTGCAAGGAAGGTCAATGGGTTGTGATCGGTGTACACAACTATCTCCCCACCCCCAGACAAATAAACTTCAAAGTGTTGCACTGCCAAAACCAGAGCTAAGGCTTCCTTTTCAATAGTGGAATATGCTTTCTGATGGACATTCAGCTTTTTTGAAAAGTAAGCTACTGGCTTATCCACCCCAGAGGAATCTGACTGAAGCAATACCGCCCCTACTCCCACATCACAGGCATCTACGGCCATCTTGAACGGAGCTGTAAAATCAGGGGCCGTAAGCACTGGTTCACACGACAAAATGGCCTTAACTTGGTCCAAGGCCACTCGGCACTCCTCCGTCCACACGTATCTTACTCCCTTACGCAACAAGTTAGTCAAAGGTGCTGTCACAGCTGCGAAATTCGGAACAAATTTCCGGTAAAACCCACACATGCCTAAAATTCTCATGAGCTGCTGGCGAGTCTGTGGGATTGGGAAATCAATTATGGCCTGTACCTTAGCTGCTCTTGGTAACACAGCCCCATACCCCACCTGATGGCCCAGATAGGTAACCCGACCCTTTCCCAGCTCACATTTCGGAAGGTTGACCACCAACCCAGCGTCCTCCAATCTGTCAAACAGCTGACTAAGATGCACCATGTGATCCGCCCACGAAAAACTGTAAGTGACCACATCATCTATATAGGTGACAACATTCTCCAGACCTGCTGTAACTTGGTTCATCAACCTTTGAAAGCTTGCCGGGGCATTTTTCATGCCAAAAGGAAGTGTAAGGCAACGATACAAACCATGAGGTGTAACAAACGCAGACACATCTTTAGCATAATCTGACAAGGGAACCTGCCAGTATCCTTTTAGCAGATCTAATTTGGATACAAACTGAGCCTTCCCTATCCGGTCTATACAATCTTCTAACCTTGGGATGGGAAAAGCATCAGTCTTAGTGACTGCATTCACTTTTCGGAAATCGATACAAAAACGGGTGGACCCATCAGGTTTCGGTATTAACACAACTGGTGAGCTCCACTCACTTTGAGCAGGCTCTACTGCACCAATCTCAATCATATATTCCAACTCCTTCCTCATGAGGGCTAACTTCTCAGGATGAAGCCGATACGGATGTTGCTTAATTGGGGCCACATTCCCCGTCTCAACGTCATGTACCATCAGTGAGGTTCGCCCTGGTGTATCCTGAAACAATGACAGATGGGACTGTATCAATTTTCTCACTTCTTCCTGCTGAAGGTGCGTCAAATGCTTCAACACATCACCTAGATTGCTCAAAGCCACTGAATTTTGTATGTGAGCACTCACTGGTTCACGACAGTTATTACCACTGTCCTCCTGATCTACCATCCTATCCTGAGGCACGAGTTCTGGTCTCACACAGCAAACAGGCTCCGCTGACGGGCGACCATGGTAGGCCTTTAATAAGTTGACGTGACAAAGCTGTGTACTCCTACGACGGTCAGGTGTACTAACAACATAGTTATTCTCCCCCACTTTTTTGGTCACAGTATAGGGACCACAAAATTTGGTGCCAAGTCCTTCACCCCTCATAGGCAGCAACACCAACACCCTGTCCCCTACTGAAAAACAACGTGCCACCGCTTTCTTATCGAACTGCTCCTTCATGTCTTCTTGAGCTTTCTCCATATTAGAGCGAGCTACCTCACAAGCAGACTGTAAACGGTCTTTAAACCCGGCCACATACTGAAGCAGATTTCCCGAGCCTTCCGGTTCCAGGAAATGTTCCTTCATAATTTTAAGAGGCCCACGAACTTCATGACCATAGATCAGCTCAAAAGGGCTAAAACCTGTGGACTCATTAACTGAATCACGGATGGCAAATAACAGAAAAGGCATAGCCATGTCCCAATCACCTGGCCACTGAGCACAGTACGTCCTAATCATAGTCTTCAGTGTCTGATGACATCTCTCCAAGGCCCCTTGCGACTGAGGATGGTAGGCCGAAGATGTAATCTGCTTAATACCAAGCTCACTGACCACTTCCTGGAAAAGACCTGAAGTAAAATTGGAGCCCCGGTCGGACTGCACTTCTCGTGGCAGCCCGACCCGACAGAAAAATTGGAGCAGGACCTCCACAATGGTTCTAGCTTTGATATTTCTCAACGGCACTGCCTCAGGGAAACGTGTAGTAACGTCCATGATGGTTAAAAGGTATTCATTCCCCTTCTTAGTCTTTGGCAACTGTCCTACACAATCAATAAGAATGCGGGAAAACGGTTCAGAAACTACAGGAATAGGGTATAACGGGGCAGCTGGGATGACTTGATTCGGCTTTCCGACTACCTGACAAGCATGACATGTTCGACAAAAATCAACAACATCCTTATGCAACTTAGGCCAATAGAAATGCCTTAAAATTTTCTCTTGAGTCTTCCTTATACCCAAATGCCCTGACATCGGAGTTTCATGAGCTAACCTCAGCACCTCTTTCTGGAAACAAAATGGCACCACTACTTGGGATCTCATACACCAATCATCCGTAGCTGGACGTGTGGGTGGTCTCCAATTACGCATCAACACCCCCCCTCAGTGTAAAATCCCTTAGCCCTATCCCTACTCTCCTCATGGCTGGCAGCTGCCTCGATGAGAGGAGCCAGGACTGGGTCATTCTGTTGTTCTTTTATCAGCACATCACGACTAAGCTGTAACTCATCTGGCGAACCCAACAACTGACCTAGTTGTGTGTCTGCCAAGTTAACCTGGAAAGTATCTACAGAAGGTTTAGGGACGGTGTTCTGCATACGAGCTTGGGCTCTCGTCACCACACATGTGCTAAAAACTGCTGGATATTCTGCCTCCAAAGCTTTGGTTTCGGGAGCTTCACATGGCAAACTACAAACAACAGGGCTAACAGAGACTCTATCCCCTGCAAGATCGTTACCCAGCAACAGCTGCACGCCCTCCACTGGCAATGATGGAACAACACCAAGAATAACTTCACCACAAACTAAATCACTGTTTAAATACAGTTTGTGCAAAGGAACTGCCTGAAAAACCCCTCCCAAGCCTTTTAATAAGGTTGATGTTTTTAAAGAGGTGAACTCTGGCAATTCAAGTACTCCTTCAACTAACACTGATTGGGCAGCTCCGGTATCCCTTAGTATACTCACTTGAACCTCCTGCTCTCCCAATGAAACACGCAAAGTACCCACTGATATGAATCCCTTGTACGGGTCAGAATTTGATTTAACAGGTGCCAGACTGCCAAACTTCTCTTCCTGAGCAAATTGCACAAGGCCCACTGGCCTAGAGTCATACTTTTCTGAGACTCTCCTCTCTAAGAACGGACAGTTGGATTTCATGTGCCCAACCTTTTTACAGTAATGGCACACAATATCCTTTAATATTGGAGTAAACTTAGCTGGTTTTGCCCCTGTCACTTGAGGCCTCCAGGATGACGCCCGATCTCTAGTGTCTGCATAAGCATACCCGTCTGACTGATTTTCTCTTCCCCATCCAGTCTTCTCTCTCACCATGGAATCTTTATGCACCAATTCATAAGAGTCAGCCATCATAGCAGCTTTCCTAACCTCTTTCACCTCTTTATCATTAAGGTGAACTTGAATGTGACGTGGTATACTAGTTTTAAACTGCTCTAAAAGAATCAACTCTTTCAAATCAGAATACGTATAAACGTCAGACCCTCTCAGCCAGCGCTCAAATGCAGCCTCTTGATGTCTAATGAGATCTAAATAGGTCTCGCCTGGTCTACGTTGAAGAGATCGAAAACGTTGTCGATGCCCCTCTGGAACAACTTCATAGGCAAGCAGCACTGCCTGTTTAACTTCTTCGTAATCGGTACTTTTTAACGCATCAAGTGTTGCATAGGCTTCTTGGGCTTTACCTTCAAATGAGCTCTGCACAAGAATGGGCCAACTGTCTTTAGGCCACTGAAGCTCCTTAGCGATCTTCTCGAATGCATCAAAAAATATGTCAACTTCTTCTGAATTAAATTTTGGCATAAGTTTTAAACAACTAGTCACATTAAACTTGCCTTCATGTTCTCTCTGATTTTTATTATCCGCTATTTTTGTCTTTTCACGTTCCAAATCGATTTTTGCCAAATCCACTTTTGTCTTTTGTTCCATTTTTGCGATCTCAATTTGCGTTCGACTCTGTATCTCGGCAACATCAAGCTGCGTCTTCCTATCTTGAGCCTCCGACCCGCTAAGGCCAAGTTTCTCAAGAATACAATTAACCATTTCCATTTTCTTTAGATTAGCGTCTACTTCGATCTCTTGGTACTCAGCGGCCTGTATCAGTTGTGGTTTAGTGAGTCTAATCCAATCATTGCGAACTAACTCGCGCTGAAAAAACTTTTGTACGTCAAATCCGTCAGTCATGTTTGCAGAATTCAAACAACTCAACGTTGTATTTTTATGCTTAACAGCGAACAGCAATGCCAGAAGTAGGCTACGCTTTACATCAACAAAACACACCCGAAATGCTAGTCTAACGTTACCTTGACAGTGTTACCATATCCAACAAGACGATGCCGTCAAAAAAAACAACAAGGTTAACTTTTCCTGCTAACCATTCGACCAAATTGCTCACACGAAATATCACACAAGCCGTCTACCGTAATAACGTCAACAATAATGACTCGCACCACAAGTTTCCCTACTGGTATAACGTTACTCACCACAGGCCTACCAGCATTACACACACACACACACACCGACCAATATACTTTACATAACGTTAGCAACAACTCACAACTAACCAAACAAATGACGAGCCTCCCAATTATTAGGTAACTTCCCCCTGGCTAGCAACTAGCTCGTACAAGTCTAGGGAAATGTGTTGCCCAGCCTGGAAGCTCCTAATCTAGGTGTGTGCACAGTCGTGTTAGGCAGCGTGTGCGAGTCTACTGTGGTTGTGGTGCCAGGGGACGTCGGCTTACCTCCAGTAACGTGGCTAGCCCGCGCGATGCCTCCACAGGCGGCTTGCCGTGGCGTCTTTCAGTAGTTCACTTTTAGCGAGGAAAACCTCCCGAGCGACAAACAAAATAACACAACATAAAGGGGCCCCAAACTAAAGTATATAATTCAATAGAAAAGAAGGAAGCTTCAAAGGGACGGCGTAGATCCAAGCGCTGGACACAGGAGGCCTCTCACACCACCCGCGTTCCCCAACTCTCCGCCATTAGCATTTCCTTGCGGCTTATCAAGCCAAGCAGCCGCTACCAGTCCACTGGAAATGGCCAGCGCCCCCCTGTGCATGAGATGTGTCTGTGAGCGTGTTCTGTCTAAGCTATGTGCAATTCCCAGACAACACATCGTAACATCGGCAACACCAAGATATCATGGTGGCATTGAGCTATGTACAGCTGTACAGCTGAGCTATGTACAGATGCTATGATAAATATTCATAGTGCCCAATAAATGGCTCTGGACAATCTTAAATGACGCTTCCTCTACAAGAAAATATATAGGTGAGTCTCCAAACTAAATATCACTTGTGATTATTTAGATAGGCGATGGCCAGACTATGTCAATATGGGAGAAAAAGGCTTTTCACATCAGAATCCTATTTGCCTATTTGCCTTACTTTTTTCTGATTGGCTGGTGGATTATCCCCAATTTATCACAAATAAAATACTGTTTTCTGATTGGCTGAGAGGGTGTCCTGTTATCTGGGATGTTTATCTGGTAAAATAATTCATCACCTTTCATATTGCCATTCCATTGTCTATTCTGGACAATTGCTCTCCCATTAGCAAATTACACTCCCAGTAGGCATTCACTTTATAAAGACGCTTTGGATAAAAGTGTCTGCATAAATGTAATGTAATTCATGCTTTTCAACCAAGAATGCGCTGCTGGATAAAGTTGAGTACTGTGGAATTGGTCCAATGTGAGCTGGATTAGAAATGTTGGGCCATTTGATAGAGAATAATTATACGGCCCCCCAAGTATTGATTATGTTAACATTTTCTCTGAGGCTCCTTGTCAGTACAAGGGCCTGATAATCTTCTTTATCCCACCCCTGAAGTAATTTCCCCCAAACTAGAACAGAGATCAACACTAAGTTCATGGGCAAGTCCTTACCAGTATCTGTGGACATGCTGCTACCAGACAATAATAATAATAATATATGTCAATAAAATGAGATTTGAAACACACACTTCTGTCTTATGTAGTTTACTCCCCAGGCAGTGATGAATAATAAAATCACAGTCCAAATGCCAAGTTTTTGTTTTCTTGAGTTCTATCTTCTGGTGAGTGTGGTACCGTACTTAGGATGTCCATTCAAGGCTGGGTGAGTTTGCATGCTTTGGTCCTGTTTTACATACAGGCTGATAAATAACTGAAGTCCACAGCGTGCATAAGGGTGTCACTCACAGCTCTCTCAGCTCTGTGGGAGTAAACATGACTTCAACAGGAATGGGTTTGCAAAAGCAGAGAGAAAATAAACATGGACATTGAGAGTTTATGCCCTCAAAGCGCACTGACAAAAGGGACAGAACAACTGATTCTTTGACAGAATGTGACTCTGACCAATCAAACTTCTCCTGAAGGAGGAAGTGAAGCTCAGTAACAGACAGCAACTTTGGTCTCTAGTTCCAAAGAGGGTTAAAGCGGAGTACTCCATGATCTTTGCTGGTTCTCCTCAACAGGAACTCCTGCAGCAGGTTAGGGGAAAGTGAACATATGAAAAAGAACCTTCAAAAAAAGGGCAAGAAAGTGGCAATGGTTTCTAATCAAAGAGAAACCCAAAGGATTTTGCAAGTCATGTGTGAAAACAGAAAGTGAAAGTGCAGTCTGTGAGGTGTCTACAGCCAGGGGTGCTTGAACTAAAATCACTGTCTTGGACTATGGCTTCAAAGCTAGAAGAGGAGATCACCTGTCATGTGTGCACTGACATCTACAAGGATCCTGTTGTCCTGTTCTGCAGTCATAGTATTTGTAGAGCCTGTCTGAAGCAGTTCTGGGAAACTAAAGGATGCACAGAATGTCCAGTCTGCAGGAAGAGATCATCAAAGAAGGAGCCACTGACCAATCTGGCACTGAGAAACTTGTGTGAAGTGTACTTACAGGAGAGAAGTCAGAGAGGAGCACAGTGCAGTCTCCACAAAGACACACTCAGACTGTTTTGTCATAATGATCAGCAACTTGTGTGTTACTCGTGTCGAGACTCCAAACTCCACAGGAATCACCAGTTCAGTCCTGTTGATGAAGCAGCAGCTGATAGAAAGGTAGGTTTGAATAATAGTGAAGAAATTTAGAATAAGTATATTGTTCTGCATGTCAACTGTTGCCATCTCTGTGACTCAATACTGCAGCAATCTTGTTTCTTGGTAGTGAACCATGTCAAAAACATAGCACATAATATTAAATTTTGATCAGGAGATTCAACAATGTTTGCTCTGTTTCCATTTGGGCAATTTCATATCAATTGAAACAGTCCCATCACCCTGGTCCTCAAATTCTTCTGATTTTCTGTCAAATATTCTTCAAAATCCTATATATATATAAAAAAATCCAGCTTGATATCTTGTTTAGTTTCTGAGATATGGCTCTTCAAAAATGGATCCAAACACAGCCTTACAAAATGTTGAAAAGTCCAACTTTTTCATAAGCACTACATTTTTTAAAAGCCCTCTAAAGACCCTGCTAGTTGTCTAATATCACATTGAAATGACTAAAGTTCTAAAAATGTGAGTTTAGCACATTCATGATATGAGAACAAAAACTTTTTTTGTTGTTGTTGCTTCAAAAAAATAATCTTGGTTTGTTTCCATGAATGGAATGGTCTTCAATGGTGGGAAGGACTGTAATTGTAATGTGATATTAGACAGCTAGATGGGGTACTGCCACAGTATTCATTTTTTTTGTTGTTACATTAGAGGAGGAGAGTGGTTTAAAAATGTAGTGCTCATGAAAATGGGATGTTCAGCATGTTATAAGGCTGCTACTACCCATGTTTGAAGAGCCATATCTCTGATATTTTGGTTTTATCATTAAGACACAGAAAAATATTAGAACAAAAATCAGACTAATTTGAGGACCATGGTGTCGAAATCAAGATTTTGGTCTTGATTTGACACGGAATTGCCCATTTATCAATTCTCAGAAAAGTTGAGATACTAAATAAAGTGGATTTACCATGGACGTTGTTAGGTTCATTTTGGGGGGCTCAAGCCTCCCTAAATTTCCCCCAAGCCCCCTAACGCTGGGCAGATTATTTTCATTGTATGTAAATTACATCCATTCTTAGCAGTTATATTACTCGCGGAGTACTAGTCACTAATTGCTATGATAAACGGTCCACGAGAAAGTCCACTTTAAGTACATGTGAAATTTCTCAGTAAATTCTCCAGCTCTGCCTGCATCCACTGAGAGCATTTTTTTCTTGTTGTAACTGATGACGAACTATGCTTCAAGTTGAGCAGGAAAAATAGTCTTAAATCTGAAGTTTGGTAGACTATAGTCTGATCCAGCAAATTTCTAGGCAACATATATATTCTCCAAAAGACTGAACTATGAAATATACATTAGCCTGTAGTCTATGCCATATTAGTTTGTCCTACATGCATTGATGGACATATTTATTTGCTATAGCCTTGCATAATATTGTAGTAGCTATTGTATGCTCATTTTGCAGAATAAATGTTTTAGAAACTTTCATATTTGACTGTATCATCAGATGTCCCTAGGATTTGAACTAAGCTAGTTGTTACCATTGTTGTATCTTGCTCAGTGCATTAGACTGAAATAAATGCAGCTATATAGAAGAGCCTAGTTCATTTACACCACAGTCATTGATGGAGATATTTGCAAACATCTCTCTTCACAAACCAGTCTGATGAATTGATTTAGACTAATTTTGTTAATAAAAATAGCCTAAGATATGAGATATTCTGATAAATGTCCTTCAAGTAATAAATAGTTGGCAATATACACACACATACACTGTAGGCCTATAATATAATTTATTTCTTAAAAATTTAAGGCGCGCTCTGCGCGCGCATCTACATATTACCCCTCTGGGGCTAAGCCCCCCTTGACTATGGATCCTAGTGACGTCCATGGGATTTACAATATTCCTGGGATGGATGTACTTTGGTGGTACTGGTAGTCATCATTCTCTCTCTCTCTCTCTCTCTCTCTCTCTCTCTCTCTCTCTCTCTCTCTCTCTCTCTCTCTCTCTCTCTCTCTCTTTCCCTCCCTTTCCTGGGATTCAGGAAGAGCTCAGAATCAAACTAGACCCCTTAAAGGAGAAGTTGGAGTCTTTTGAAAAAGTGAAACTCATCTGTGATGAATCAGCCACATACATTAAGGTGGGAATCTTGACTTGTGTCAATCACAAATAAAGATGCTGCAGATTTCAATTCAGACTAATTCTGAAGTGATTGATTTCAAACATAGGCCTAACTCTAAACCTTTGTCCTTGTTGGCGTTATTCTAGACTCAGGCACAGCACACAGAGAAGCAGATCAAAGAAGAGTTTGAGAAGCTTCACCAGTTTCTAAGAGATGAAGAGGCAGCCAGGATAGCTGCACTGAGGGAGGAAGAGGAGCAGAAGAGTCAGATGATGAAGGAGAAGATTGAGAAGATGAGCAGAGAGATCTCATCTCTTTCAGACACAATCAGAGACATAGAGGAGCAGATGGGAGACGATGATGTCACATTCCTGCAGGTGAGAACTATACAGTTTGGATGTGTGTGTGTGTGTGTGTGTGTGTGTGTGTGTGTGTGTGTGTGTGTGTGTGTGTGTGTGTGTGTGTGTGAGTGTGTGTTGTTGCCTGATCCAGCTCTACTTTCCCCACTTATGGCAAGATATGCAGAGGATTGGGTTTTACAGCCACACACAGTGGCAAAGCACCCCCCCCCCCCCACACACACACACACACTAACCCGTTAGAGTATTGTAGTTTTATTAATTTAATTATATCCTTGGAGACTGTCACCAGATCCCACCCCATTGTCTTGTCTTTAAACCCTCCTAAATCAGTTAACAGGTGGATCATCTTCTCTCGCCTCCCGTACCTGTTTACTCTGTTATCATATAATTGCTAAACTGAGGTGTGAGCCAAGACAAAAAGATTGATGCAGTGTGTAAAGTCAAACTAGTATGTAATTTATTGTGTTAATGAAATTAACAGTCACAGACAAACTAAATCAAACAAGAGGAGTATGGTAGCCTGGCACGCCCTCCCAGTGACATAACACCTTCGCCGTTGCTGTTGCTGGTCTGGCCAGCTGTTGATCGGGCAGGACTTCTGAATTCCCCAAAACGGGGGAACTGCCCCCCCTTGATGGAGAACCAATCAACTTTGAGCAGCTCCAACGGCTCTCAGTCCTGTTCAAGCAATTCCCTTCGCGTCACATACGTCAGAGGAAAGAGTGGTGTGATTGGTTTTGCTTCGGCACAGCATTTTCTAACATCGACCAGTAGCAAACCGAGGCAATTGAGGGAGGCGGGTCAACCATGCGCTTTGAGAAACTTTGTTATACGGGCTCTTGGTCAGACCAAAGTCTCGTAGAGCTTTGAAAGTCGATGGCAATCAGGCTAGGAGTGTGGTGTCCCAGAGGGGGAGAGGGTTACAAATTACAAAAATTATGTTGGGCTGTGACCACAGCTATGAAGTCACAATGCAGACAGGGCCAGCGGACCATCACACAATTTACTGCTGGCACGGTGTGTGTGTGTGTGTGTGTGTGTGCATGTTTGTCTGGGCATCTAAGGAAAATAGTAGCTTTTTTAACATTTTCTACTTTCTTCTTTTCCAGAGCTACAAGAGCACAGTGAAAAGGTGAGTGATCTGCCTCCTGTCTCTCTCTTCTCTGTGGTTCTGAAGCCAAACCCACAGCAGCACTGACTCCTGAATGTTATTCCAGAGCCCAGTGCACACTGCAGGATCCAGAGAGGGTTTCAGGAACTCTGATTGATGTGGCAAAGCACCTGGGCAACCTGAAGTTCAGAGTCTGGGAGAGGATGCAGCAGATTGTTCAATACAGTGAGTACAAACACAATAACATTCCTTAATAGTGTTTGGCCAAATATATGGAATTATGCACAAATACCAACAACACATAGAGTTGATGCAGTACATGCCACAGAGAGACACAAAAACACAAACACAGTAACTTTGAAACAATTACCACACAACACAGTGGTAATAATCCCCCCCCCCACACACACACAGACACACACACACACACACACACAGACACACACAGAGACACATTGCCCACACTCACATACATTCTCTCACAGACCCTCTCTACACACACACACTTATACTACACACACACACACACACACACACACACACATTCACACAAAGAAAGGGCCCTATTATGCACATGTGCCTTCACGAATGGTCCAAGCTGTCTTTGCTATTTTCAGGTGAACACATGATTAATTTTTCTGCCAAAGATGCACATTGTCATGTTTCAATGGGATCAAACCTGACCAGTTCCAGTCTGCATAAGTGCATTACATTAAAATAGCCACACTTGCGCTTCACACTGGTGAGAATGTGCTACATGTATAGATCATAAATAATATTTATCATACGCACATTCAGACTTGCACACACACACACACACACATACACCATACATGCACACACACACACTCAAACACACATACATCATACAGTATAATCATATAATCATCATACTTATATTGACATTCACTCACACTTCACAGACAGACATACTCACAGACGCACACACACACACACTTACACACCACAAACAATATTGTCATACGATACATAAGCACTAGCAAAGAGAGGCCGAGGCAAATGACCTCTATGCACACACTTACTCACACATTGGATGGATTGCAGTGGAGATGCAGTGAAAAGATGGAGAGAGTGATAGAGATGGACATGGTAAACGAGCATGCAGCCATGCTACTCTCCCATCATTCCACTAACACCCCCTCTCCTGTGAGTAAACTCCTGCACAGCTGGGATCTCTTCATACTGATGACTAAAGAGCATTTCACTGTTCCTACTTCTCCTGCCATTACACTTGGTAACACCACTATTAATAATGACCATCATTCACATCCTCATCACACATCACTCAGTGTTCAGCTCATGTGTGTGTTCTTATTCTCTGCAGCTCCTGTCACTCTGGATCCCAACACTGCAGCTGCTATTCTCATCCTGTCTGAGGATCTGACCAGTGTGAGACGTGGTGATGAGAGACAGCAGCTTCCTGGTAACCCAGAGAGATTTGATGTGTATGCCAGTGTCCTGGGCTCTGAGGGCTTTAACTCAGGGACTCACTGCTGGGATGTGGAGGTTGGGGAGAACACAAGGTGGCATGTGGGTGTGATGACAGAGTCTCTCCAGAGGAAGGGAGAGTATGATGATGATGTGAGTGGAGGGCTGTATGTGAATTATAGAGATGGTAAATATGGTGCATATGCTCCACCACAGCCTGACACTCTCCTCCCAGTGCAGCAGAAACTCCAGAGGATCAGAGTGCAGCTGGACTGGGACAGAGGAAAACTCTCATTCTCTGACCCTGATAATAACACACACCTACACACAATCACACACACTTTCACTGAGAGAGTGTTTCCATACTTGAATGGTGGTTGGGTGTCTCCTCTGAGGATCTTACCAGTGAAGGTGTCAGTCACACTAGAGCAGCCCAGCTGATGGAGTCTCTGTCTGGACCAGCACTGAACCAGAGAGAGAGATGGAGACCAAAGAGAGAAATTGTGCTCAGTCATGAAGCACTACACACACACACACACACACACACATGTGTGGTCAAGGATTATGTGTGTGGTCAAGGATTGTGTGTGTGTGTGTGTGTGTGTGTGTGTGTGTGTGTGTGTGTGTGTGTGTGTGTGTGTGTGTGTGTGTGTGTGTGTGTGTGTGTGTGTGTGTGTGTGTGTATGCATGTTTATGTTGTGATATAGGAGAGATATTGTATATTATGATCAACCCTGAGTGTGTTTCTTGACCACACTGATGAAAGTATCAGGACTGGTCAGCAGCAAGATATGAATCTGGAGCACACTGACCTCATCTGTCTGAGTTATTAGCCCCGGTTACATGGTTACATGTCTCATCAGATTGGTATATTCTGAGAAACTATTCTGAATAAAACGTGTGTTTACATGAAGAGTAAATGAGCTCTGATTCTATTCTGATCAGACATTATGTTGGTCATGTGACATATGGTTCTCTAATTGTGATCAGTTTCTGATGCTGTTTGTCAAATTGGTTGTAGGTTTATGGTGAAAAGAGATCTTTAAAAGAAAGAATAAATGCTTTTGTAATTCATCAGGTATTCTGTGAAAAGTGGATTTCATTCATAATTGCATTTCCATTTATACTGTACAAATGTGTGGTCAGTCAATTTTATTCTGTATCCAAATAAATGAGTATGAATATTTATGTGAGTAAGTGTGTTTAGCCTACAGAACATGAGTGTCAGCACAGAGAGATCAGCATTGTTCTGCATTGAATGAAAAACACATTCAGAATGATCACAACAACTGGCATCGGCCCAGCTAAGCCTGCTGGGAGTCTCCAAACAAGGAAAGAGATTTAGGAGGAGGTGGTGGTGACGTTACTCAGTAGTATCAGAACTCATGACAGCTATTCTGTGTTGTAATTTTTATAGTGCTATATTATTATTAGGCTACACCAAGATATGGTGGCATTGAGCTATGTATAGGTGAGTCTCCAAACTAAATATCACTTGTGATTATTTAGATACGTAGGCGATAGCCAGATTATTTCAATATGGGAGAAAAGGGCTTTTCACATCAGAATCCTATTTGCCTTGTCATGACTTTTTTTTCATTGGCGGTGGATTATCCCCAATTTATCACAAATACTGTTTTCTGATTGGCTGAGAGGGTGTCCTGTTATCTGGGATGTTTCTCTGGTAAAATAATTCATCACCTTTCATATTGCCATTCCATTGTCTATTCTGGACAATTGCTCTCCTATTAGCAAATGACACTCCCAGTAGGCATTTACTTTGTAAGTCGCTTTGGTTAAAAGCGTCTGCTAAATGCATAAATGTAGTGTAATTCATGGTTTTCAACCAAGAATGCATTGCTGGATAAAATTGAGTACTGTGGAATTGGTCCGATGTGAGCTGGATTAGAAATGTTGGGCCATTTGATAGAAAATAATTATACGGCCCCCCAAATATTGATTATGTTAATTAGCATTTTCTCTGAGGCGCCTTGTCAGTACAAGGGCCTGATAATCTTCTTTATCCCACCCCTGAAGAAATTTCCCCCAAACTAGAACAGAGATCAACACTAAGTTCATGGGCAAGTCCTTACCAGTATCTGTGGACATGCTGCTACCAGACAATAATAATAATATATGTCAATAAAATGAGATTTGAAACACACACTTCTGTCTTATGTAGTTTCCTCCCCAGGCAATGATGAATAATAAAATCACAGTCCAAATGCTGAGTGTTTGTCTTCTTGAGTTCTATCTTCTGGTGAGTGTGGTACCGTACGGATGTCCATTCAAGGCTTGGTGAGTTTGCATGCTTTGGTCCTATTTTACATACAAGCTGATAAATAACTGAAGTCCACAGCGTGCATATGGGTGTCACTCACAGCACTCTCAGCTCTGTGGGAGTGAACATGACTTCAACAGGAGTGGGTTTGCAAAAGCAGAGAGAAAATAAACATTGACATTGAGAGTTTATGGCCCTCAATAAGCGCACTGATAAAAGGGGACAGAACAACTGATTCTTTGACAGAATGTGACTCTGACCAATCAAACCTCTGCAAATTAAATCCCTCCCTCAGACTCACCTGCCCTGAAGGAGGAAGTGAAGCTCAGTAACAGGCAGCAACTTTGGTCTCTAGTTCTAGAGAGGGGTAAAGCGGAGTATTCCATGATCTTTGCTGGTTCTCATCAACAGGAACTACTGCAGTAGGTTGGTGTAAAATAGATAACGTATCAAAAATAATATTTATTTTCTAAAATGGTAAGAAAGTGGCAATGGTTTCTGATCTAAGAGGCCAATTTTTTTTGCAGGTCATGTGTTTTTCCTGAAAACAGAAAGTGAAAGTACAGTCTGTGAGGTGACTACAGCCAGGGGTGCTTGAATTAAAATCACTGTCTTGGACTATGGCTTCAAAGCTAGAGGAGGAGATCACTTGTCCTGTGTGCACTGACATCTACAAGGATCCTGTTGTCCTCTCCTGCAGTCACAGTATCTGTAAAGTCTGTCTGAAGCAGTTCTGGGAAACCAAACCATCCAGAGAATGTCCAGTCTGCAGGAGGAGATCGTCAAAGGCGGAGCCACTGACCAATCTGGCACTGAGAAACTTGTGTGAGGTGTACTTACAGGAGAGAAGTCAGAGAGGAGCACAGTGCAGTCTCCACAAAGACCCACTCAGGCTGTATTGTCATGATGATCAGCAGCTTGTGTGTTACTCGTGTAGAGACTCCAGAGTCCACAGGAATCACCAGTTCAGTCCTGTTGATGAAGCAGCAGCTGATAGAAAGGTAGGTTTGAATAATACTGAAGGAATTTTATATAGAATAAATATATTGTTCTGCACGTCAAATGTTGCCATTTCTGTGACTAAATACTGCAGCAATCTTGTTTCTTGGTAGTGAACCATGTCAAAAACATAGCTCATTATATTAGATTTTGATCAGGAGATTCAACAATGTTTGCTCTGTTTCCATTTGGGCAATTTCATATCAGTGGAAACGGTCCCATCACCCTGGTCCTCAAATTCTTCTGATATGGCTCTTCACAAATGGATCCAAACACAGCCTTACAAAATGTTGAAAAGTCCAACTTTTTCATAAGCACTAAATTTTTTTAAAAGCCCTCTAAAGAATTGAACACTGGGGCAGTACCCTGCTAGTTGTCTAATATCACATTGAAATGACTAAAGTTCTGAAAATGTGAGTTTAGCACATTCATGATATGAGAACAAAAACTTTTTTGTTGTTGTTGCTTCAGAAAAATAATCTTGGTTTGTTTCCATGAATGGAATGGTCTTCAATGGTGGGAAGGACTGTAATTTTAATGTGATATTAGACAGCTAGATGGGGTACTGCCACAGTATTCAATTGTTTTTTTGGAATGGATGTTGTTACATTAGAGGAGGAGAGGGGTTTAAAAATGTAGTGCTTTCATTAAGACATAGAAAAATATTAGAACCAAAATCAGACTAATTTGAGGACCATGGTGTCAAAATCAAGATTTTGGTGTTGATTTGACACGGAATTGCCCATTTATCAATTCTCAGAAAAGTTGAGATACTAAATAAAGTGGATTTACAATATTCCTGGGATGGATGTGCTTTGGTGGTACTGGTAGTCATCATTCTCTCTGTCTCTCTCTCTCTCTCTCTCTCTCTCTCTCTCTCTCTCTCTGTCTCTCTCTCTCTCTCTGTCTCTCTCTTTCCCTCCCTTTCCTGGGATTCAGGAAGAGATCAGAATCAAACTAGACCCCTTAAAGGAGAAGTTGGAGTCTTTTGAAAAAGTGAAACTCATCTGTGATGAATCAGCCACATACATTAAGGTGGGAATTATAACTTGTTTCAGTCACAAACAAAGATGCTACAGCTTTCAATTCAGATTAATTCTAAAATAATTGTTCTTGAACTCAAACATAACTCTAAACCCTTGTCCTTGTTGACCTTATTCCAGACTCAGGTACAGCACACAGAGAGGCAGATCAAGGAAGAGTTTGAGAAGCTTCACCAGTTTCTACGAGATGAAGAGGCAGCCAGGATAGCTGCACTGAGGGAGGAAGAGGAGCAGAAGAGTCAGATGATGAAGGAGAAGATTGAGAAGATGAACAGAGAGATCTCATCTCTTTCAGACACAATCAGAGACATAGAAGAGCAGATGGGAGCTGATGATGTCACATTCCTGCAGGTGAGAACTACACAGTTTGGATGTGTGTGTGTGTGTGTGTGTGTGTGTGTGTGTGTGTGTGTGTGTGTGTGTGTGTGTGTGTTGCTGCCTGATCCAGCTCTACAGTACTTTCCCCACTTATGGCAAAATATGCAGAGGATTGGGTTTTACAGCCACACACAGTGGCAAAGCATGAAATTAACAGTCACAGACAAACTAAATCAAACAAGAGGAGTATGGTAGCCTGGCACGCCCTCCCAGTGATGTAACACTCTCGTAGAGCTTTGAAAGTCGATGGCAATCAGGCTAGGAGTGTGGCGCCCCAGAGGGGGGAACTGCTTTTACTGGAGCAACATGTAGACATCAGACCCAGGAGTTTGCACAAATTATGTTGGGCTGTGACCACAGCTATGAAGTCACAATGCAGACAGGGCCAGCGGACCATCACACAATTTACGAAGCCGATCTGCTGGCACGGTGTGTGTGTGTGCATGTTTGTCTGGGCATCTAAGGAAAATAGTAGCTTTTTTTTAACATTTTCTACTTTTTTCTTTTCTAGAACTACAAGAGCACAGTGGAAAGGTGAGTGATATGTCTCCTGTCTCTCTCTTCTCTGTGTTTCTGAACCCAAACCCACAGCAGCACTGACTCCTGAATGTTATTCCAGAGCCCAGTGCACACTGCAGGATCCAGAGAGGGTTTCAGGAGCTCTGATCAATGTGGCAAAGCACCTGGGCAACCTCAAGTTCAGAGTCTGGGAGAAGATGCAGAAGATTGTTCAGTACAGTGAGTGTAAACACAATAAATATTATGGAAATATGCACAAATACCAAACACATAGAGCTGATACGGTACATGCCACAGAGAGACACAAGAACACAAACACACAGTAACTTTGAAACAATGTATGCACTTAACAATACAATCTACAAACATAGCATACAAACTCCAGTACAGTGGAAATAAAATGAAATGTGATGAGTTGTACAGAAGAGAGACGGGAAATGAGTGGGAGAGAGAGATCGGGAAATTACCACAGTCGGAATCGAACATGGGTCCCCATCTCACACACACATTATCTCAGAGACCCTCTCACACACTTACAGTACACACCACACACACACACACACACACTGCATAAGTGCATTACATTAAAATAGCCACACTTGCGCTTCACACTGGTGAGAATGTGCTACACACACACACACACACACACACACACTCAAACGCATATATTCATCATATATATTCACATTCACACAGACTTCACAGACAGACACACTCACATTCACACAGACGCACACACACACGTGCACACCACACACAATATTGTCATAGGATACATAAGCACTAGCAAAGAGAGGCCAAGGGAAATGACCTCTATACTCACATACTCACACATTGGATGGATTGCTGTGGAGATGCAGTGAAAAGCTGGAGAGAGTGATAGATATAGACATGGTAAACAAGTAATGGTAAGCAAGTGAGAATCTGCAGCAATGCTACTCCCCCATCATTCCACTAACACCCCCTCTCCTCTCCTGTGAGTAAACTCCTGCACAGCTGGGATCCCTTCATACTGATGACTAAAGAGCATTTCACTGTTCCTACTTCTCCTGCCATTACACTTGGTAACACCACTATTAATAATGACCATCATTCACATCCTCATCACACATCACTCAGTGTTCAGCTCATGTGTGTTTTCTCTCTGCAGCTCCTGTCATTCTGGATCCCAACACTGCACACCCATAACTCGTCCTGTCTGAGGATCTGACCAGTGTGAAATGGGGTGATGAGAGACAGCAGCTTCCTGATAACCCAGAGAGATTTGATCACTATGCCAGTGTCCTGGGCTCTGAGGGCTTTAACTCAGGGACTCACTGCTGGGATGTGGAGGTTGGGGAGAGTACATGGTGGGATGTGGGTGTGAAGACAGAGTCTGGCCAGAGGAAGGGAGAGTATGATGATGATGTGAGTGGAGAGTTGAGAGTGTTTTATATAGATGGTAAATATAGAGCACGTGCTCCACCACAGCCCTCCACTCTCCTCCCAGTGAAGCAGAAACTCCAGAGGATCAGAGTACAGCTGGACTGGGACAGAGGAAAACTCTCATTCTCTGACCCTGATAATAACACACACCTACACACACTCACACACACTTTCACTGAGAGAGTGTTTCCATACCTGAATGGTGGGAAGGGGTGTCCTCTGAGGATCTTACCAGTGAAGGTGTCAGTCACACTAGAGCAGCCCAGCTGATGGAGTCTCTGTCTGGACCAGCACTGAACCAGAGAGAGAGAGATGAAGATCATGTAGCACTACACACACACACACACACACACACACACACACACACACACACACACACACACACACACACACACCATCAGGACTTGCCAGCAGCTGGGGAGCTTAACCTGGAGCACACTGACTTCATCTGTTCTGAGTTAATGATGTTCTGATTGTCATCAGTCTCTGATGCTGTGGTTGTCAATTTTTTTGTCTTGATTTCTGAAAGAAAATAAAATAATGAGGCTAATAAATGCCTTTCATCATATTCTGTTAAAAGTGCCATTGTATTAATAACTAGCATATTTCCAGATGTACAGTACTGTACAAATGTTGTCAAAGTAAATGTGTGTGAATGAGTGTGTTTACTAAACATGAGAATGAGAAAGAAAACATTCAGAATTATGCACTCATTAAATATCATCACCCCATCTAGAACTGTGAGTCTCCAAACAAGGAAAGAGATTTAGGAAGGGGAGGTGATTTTAACAAGAATGTCAAACTCATGACAGCCATTCTGTGTCTTTTTTAATTGATGTTACATGAATGATTATTATTATTAGGCTTCACTGTAATGATTGCAGCACTACTGTGTGTCCAGTGCGAAAAATAAAGATTTTATAAGCAGGATGTTTTTTCTCCAGTGATGAATATAGGAATGTCCTATTAAACTGTGGAATCATATTCCATGCTTAAGGTGTGTAAAGGCCGATAATGTAATAACAGCCAATAATGTAATAACTGCCAATAACGTAATAATTTTCACAGTTTTTAAATGTAATAAAGCCAATAATGTAATAACTTGCCAATAATGTAAGAATTTCTTATTCTTATCTAAAAATATTATTTGTAAGTTTTATGTGAATGATTATCATAATGCAGTTATACGCAAACAGGAATATTTTAAAATTATTTTTAATTCAATAAAATAATTTCATGTATTTTTTATTTTTTTTACTCCATCTTCCCGCGGCCCCCCTGGCACCACCTCCCCCCGGCCCCCACTTTGAAAACCACTGGTCTAGAGTTCTAGGCTAATCAGTTGGACCAATTTCTTGCATCTTCAGTACTAGCAAGTCTTGAGTAGTTTGAGCAATAGAGCTCTTATTAAAATTGGGCAAAGTTGCCCTTTAACCGTCCACTAGGTGAACAAAACACTCAAGTCATGTGACTGACACTTTACTCAGCCATCAGCAGGCTTCCATAGTTCTACAGCAAAATGTGAAAAAGTAATTTTATGGTTTCTAGATTGGGAAACGAAAATAGCTATTCTTACTTATTGGATATTGGATTGTATATCCTATATTTATTGGAAAACGGTATAAAATGCTGTAAAATGACAGCTGACGGCTTCTCCCCCTGTCCTCCTATTTCTCCCTCCTCCCCCACCTCAGCCCCATCCTCCACTTCTCCCTCCCTTGACTGTGCACTATGGTTGAGTATGCACCGAGTGGGGTCACTGTTCTCTCCCTCCGCTACATATGGTGTCAGAAGAGGGATGGCTACCGTGAGGTCATCGGATGTGTACCCAATGTGTGGTCCGTATGAGGGACCACCAGGATAGGTTGACCCCGGTGTGAGGGACCCCTGAGATGGGTGAAGCACTAGAGTGTGGGGTACCCTGGGATGGGAGTAGTATGGCTGGTGGATGCGTGAGGGACATGCGCTTCCCAAAGGGGAAGGCAGTGTGACGGGGTACCATCACTACGGTTGAGTATGCACTCTGACTGACATACCAACAAGCTTGGCTCCTTGATGTTGCGGTCAAGTTGCACATTTAGTTCTCCGGAGACCCGGATTCGAGACCGTGTGCAGTTTCATAAAAGGTTATATAATTTCAGAGAAAAATCTTACATTATTGGCATGTTATTACATTATTGGCTTTATTACATTTAAAACTGTGAAAATTATTACGTTATTGGCAGTTGTTACATTATTGGTCATTATTACATTATCGGCCTTAACAAGGTGTCATATTTTAGCTTGTTCAGGCCTGTGTGTTTTGAGTGTCATGTGCATGGGTTTCAGAGACTGCACTCTTAGCTCCTTCCTCAATGCATTATGTATGACTGTTACACTGTGTGTACAGTATGAGTATGTATGGCTACACTGACCAATAGAATTTACAAACTAACAAATTCCAAAATGTGATGAGTTCCTTACAGAAATAGGCTTTTTTAGCTATGGCAGGCAAACAAAAAATGTCTCTCCAAACCTATTTGAAACTAGAAAAGCGTTCAGAGAGCGCAGACCTCTGCCAAGGCGATGTGGTCACAGACGGTGTTCTGGATCACCGATCACCACCAAAATCGAATCAGTTCTTACTAGTGCTGTCAAACGATTAAAAAAAATAATCTGATTAATCACAAAATTTTGCAATGATAATCTGATTAATCACTATCGCAACTCATTTCTCAGTAAGAATTTGGATGTTAGGTATGCTATCATTTTGACTGTGAAGGCCCTGATACTAAATAGTTGGCGTTCGGTCAAATGGGCAATTCACACCTGTCCCTACCCAAGGATTCCCCAAACATGTTGGACAGTCAGGAGCTGGCCATAATCTTTGTATAGTTTGACGTAGCAGCCTTTTCTATCTGAAATTGAACATAATACATGTCATGATGGAACCATATCCATCAGGATTAATCTGAGTTAATTTTTAATCCGAGTTAAATTTTTGGACTAATCACTGATTAATCAGTTAATTTTGCAGCACTAGTTCTACTCATCACAAAACACACATTGTCCAAAAATGTAATCCAAATCCATGCCGTACTTTTCAAGTTATGTTGTGCACAGACGGACGGACACAGACACACACACACCAGCAAAAACGTAACCTCCTTGGCGGAGGTAAAAACACAGAAATGGCATAAGTTACCTTCAGACCTGTATACTGTATGTGTATGTGTGTGTGTGTATGTGTGTGTGTGTGTGTGTGTGTGTGATGATGATGATCTGTGTGAATTTGTGAAGCTTGTAAATATAATTCGTAACACATATTTCCCAATCCTTATTCCAGTTACTCAGACACACAAAGATGGGAGTATCTTGCACAGAGTCAAACATGAAACCAATCATCATGAGAAGAGAAAGTCTGTGTGAGGGCAGTGTCACCGTCTGTGTCTAATCCACTGATTCAGTGTCAGTCTGTGTCTCACTAACAGTCACAGGAAACAGGCAAATCCAAGGCACATGTAGGCCTACTGTCACACACTGAGACAGGTACAGTACATAAACTGCTCATGAGTGACTGACTGAAGTGAAAAAAGAAACTGTCTCTTTAAAACACATAGCAAAACTAACCAATCAGTCCCTCTTTACTACAGCCCCGCCCCCTCACTTATCCTGAAGGAGGAAGTGTAACGTCGTTGAGCTGAGAGAGAAGGAGAGGACTGGAGGTAATTCACTGGGATAACATTACATGTTACTGATATAACTTGTCATGGTCTGGAAAATGAAAGTAAAGTTTAACATCACAAACCTGAAATATAGCAGGAAAGATGGCATCCAAGTCTGAGGAGGATTACTGTTGTCCTGTGTGCTGTGACATCTTCAAGGATCCTGTTATCACTTCATGTAGTCACAGTGTGTGTAAAGTCTGTCTGCAGCAGTTCTGGGAGACTAAAGGATCCAGAGAATGTCCAGTCTGCAGGAGGAAATTTTCAAAGGATGACATTACACTGCCACCCATTCTGGCTCTAAGGAACCTGTGTGAGTCAGGGCTACTAACTCTCACGCGACGAGCGTGAGACACACGATTAGCACTGTTTACACACGCTCTCACCCCACACCCGCCCCCTCACACGCATAATTTTTTAGGCTAGACCCCCAGTCAGACACGCAGCAAACAAGGTAAAGCGCAGAAGAGCGCACAGGCGGTGACATACACCAGCCAATGTCGATCACATTGGACGCACTTACAGTAGTTGCTGTCTGTGCAACGTCATTTAATAGGCTATATTTGATCACCATCTGGCAAAAGTTTTCACTTTCACTTTCACTTTCTCTGCTTCAATAGAGCAATCCCAAAATAAAAGGTGAATGTGAAATCTCGATGTGAATGTAAAAATTGAGAGCGATACGCATCTGCTGCTTCTTGAGTGATACGTGACTCTATAGTCCATGTAAAATAGCCTGCCTATTCTTGGTTAAATTGCTGGAATTTTCATACTGATCTGGAATCAGAGATTCATTCCCGATCATGGCGAACCGAGAGGATCCTCGTCAGTCCGATCAAACACTACAGAAAGCGCATACCCGCTCATTTGCGCTAGACTAGAGTAATAAAAGTTTACCTCCGCATATTTAGTCCACTGATGCATCGCGTAAAAATTGCAGTAAACATAGGCAGTAAGGTTAACAACATTACTGAACAAATATCAGTGAATGTGGGCTACAATAATCCACAATACATTTTTTGATAGCCTTCATTCTGCAAGATTGGCTATTTCATCTGATATGAGGTCCACCTTTTTTCCTCCATTAGGCTACTTTGACAAAATCAAACGTGGCAATAAGATGCTCTAGGCTACTTTATTATCTTATAGATGTCCTGTTACATCCTTTACCATGTTACACAGATTGCTCTTCTAAACTGCTACTGTATCTAGATTTGTGGGGAAAAATATTTTCCCTTTAGGACTAGGCTACTTTCCAGTGATATCTGGGGTATTCACATTAACTCTCATCAGAGAACAGCAAATCTGGGAGAGAATGATTTGGTACCAGACAGGGCAGGATGTCATTCAGTTTGTTGTAATAGACATTTAACAGGTTTCCCATTTTGGTATTATGATAGGCCTATTTTACATTAGGCCCTTTAAAAAGCTTCTGTTAGGTAGGGAGCTGCTCTTGCTCCTGAGCTAGTCTATCTTTAGGGGACCCCAGTATTGCCTGATGAAATAGCACCAGAGAATATACTACATCCTGATAAATTTAAGATGGACTACAATTACTGTATGTAGCCTAATGCAACAAATTACAGCCAATTATCCAACAAATTAGACCATGTCAGGACCTACAGACCTTGCTCAGTAGAGGGATGCCAGGATAATTCTATAGGGGCCTGGCACAAACAGGAACATATTTTAATACACTATTCTAATTATGAGAGCATTTTCAATACTGTAGCCTTTTGTTTAAGCACCCTTATTTGTTGATCACAAGCTGAGTGCTCAGCTTTACTGATTTACTTGTGAAGGCCTAGCAAAACAGTACACAGAAATTATGAATCTCAATCACATGTAATTTAGGTAATGCATATCACCAGCAAGCCACCCCAAAATCCACCAGATTGCAGGAAATCACATCAACGGAATGGAAAATTTCCCAGGGCAGGTCCCCAGCCCCTCATTTGATTGTATTGTGCATCCCCCGCAGGATGGTCCCAAAAATACCACAATGACGGGATCATTGAAAATCAGCTACAAATTTCTCACACGGGCCTACCACTGCACCCTCCTCCTTTGGTTTAGCGTGTGCCGGAAAAATGGTGCCCCCACCCAAAAAAAAAAAAAAATCTCACTCCAAGGTTTTTTGAAAAGTTGGCAGCCCTGTGTGTGAGACATTTCTAAAGGTGAGAAGTCAGAGAGCTTCAAACTCCTTTTCTGTCCCCTGCTGTTACTCAAACAATTGACCTCTTGTACAGGAGCAAAAATAAGGAAACCCAAACAGTTAAAGTTGACATCATCTCAGCCTGTGCTACTCAGTCATTGGCAGGGATGCAGTTTAATGAAGTATAAGCGTTTAAATTGAATAATTGTAAAATTTGCTTAATAGCCTTTTATGCTCTGACTTTGTCTAATGTTAACTAATTCATTCCAGAATGAGCTCAATACCAAACTGCAGCCCTTACAGGAGAAACTGAAGACCTTTGAAAAAGTGAAAATCATCTGTGACCAAACAGCAGCACATATTAAAGTCAGACATAATATCAAAATATAACGCTGGTAGCGTATATAAACTGAAAAATACTAATGAGAATACAGTACAGACCAAAAGTTTGGACACACCTCCTCATTCAATGCGTTTCATTTATTTCCAGGACAATTTATATTGTAGATTCTCACTAAAGGCATCAAAATTATGAATGAACACATATGAAATTATGTGCTTAACAAAAAAAGTGTGAGATTATGACAAACTTTTGGACCTGAACCCGATCAAGATGGTTTGGGGTGAGCTGGACCGCAGAGTGAAGGCAAAAGAGCCGACAAGTTCTTAGCATCTCTGGGAATGAATAACTCTTCAAGACAGTTGGAAAACCATTTCAGGTGACCACCTCTTGAAGCTCATCCAAAAAAAAAAAAAGGAGGACAAAGCAGTTATCAAAACAAAAAAACTATACTTCGATGAAACAAGAATATAAAACATGTTTTCAGTTATCTCACACTTTTTTTTATTAAGTACATAATGCCACGTGTTCATTCATAAGTTTGTTTATTTTGTAGATTGTCACTGAAGGCAACAGTCATGAAAATAAAGTAAATAATTTAATGGGAAAGTGTGTCCAAACCTTTGGTCTGTACTGTATATGAAAGTGGGGTAACACATTTGATGATGAAACCTCTGGATGTTACAACCCGTTTATGCTACACACAGAGACACACACACACAGAGAGAGACACACACACACACACACACACACACACACACACACACACATTACTATATGACATATTTCCTCTGCTCTTATTTCCCAGAACTACAAGAGCACAGTGGAAAGGTGAGTGATCTGCCTCCTGTCTCTCTTTTCTCTGTGGTTCTGAACCCAAACCCACAGCAGCACTGACTCCTGAATGTTATTCCAGAGCCCAGTGCACACTGCAACTGCAGGATCCAGAAACAGTTTCAGGATCTCTGATCAATGTGGCAAAGCACCTGGGCAACCTGAAGTTCAGAGTCTGGGAGAAGATGCAGGGGATTGTTCCGTACAGTGAGTTAAAAATACTGCACACACACACACACACACATACTGTGTCATCAGATAGTCTGAGAGCCTGAGACTGTTTGTTTGTTTGTGTGTGTGTGCGTATGTGTGTGTGTTTTTGTGTGTCTGTCTGTCACAGAGAAGTAGTGTGTAATTTGTGTGTATTTTATTGTTTGTGATATAGTGTGAGTGTGTATATATAGTGTGTGTGTGTGTGTGTGTGTGTGTGTGTGTCATCAAATATGGTAATGTTTGTGTGTGTGTGTAACGGGTGCTAGGGGGAAGTAAAAGTTCTGTGTGGGATGTTTAAATGTTGGTGCTTGTAATACGTGCTGGGTGTTGATTTCGTGGGTAACGTATTGACCAGTAACGTCAGTGTGAGTGCAACCTAGATTGCTAGAACGACTAATTTGTGAATGAACATGACGTCATGTAGGAGGAACTTTTAAAAGACCTAAGACCCAGGTGGCAGGGCGGCCGCTTTGTCTGGAGAATGCGAGAGTCGGGTGAACACGCCGGAAAAACGCTGTGTTGGTGAGCTGTGTAACTGCAAAAGTAATTCGTTTAGTAGCCCAACTTTTGGGCTACTTTAGTGTAGCCTAGCTAGCGTAGTCAAATATCTTTTTAGTGCCGCCGTTGTGTGGCAGGCAAGTCATCTCCCGACCCTCGTACACTCCTCTGGGTATTGTAGCCTACTGTGTGTGTGTGCGTGTGTGTGCGCGTGTGTGTGTGTGTGTGTGCACGCGTGTGCGTGCGGGCGTATGCGAGTGTGAGTTCTTTTATTACATTACGCTATATTCAATTAAGCTAGCTGGTTATCTACCTTTTCCAATAAGTCTTGTGTCCCCAACCTGCCTTATTCACGTTTGCTGTGCCTGTGCTTAATTTATACCTACCTGTGTGAGAGATTGGTGTGGTGCATCCTTTTTGTGATTTTGTGGTAATCTCTTTATCGCTTATTAATTGTGTGGATTATGACTATTTGATTATTCAAACACTTGATTCGTATGGTTGGGGATTTTAGAGCCTTAGTGCAATGGTATTTTATCCAGTAGCCTATCTGTCCAGTTCATGAATTGTGAATAAATTATTGCATAACTAGTTCTGTCTGCTGTTTCTATTTGAAGCCATTGAGGTACCAGGCCTATTGTGTTAATTAAGACTTTTACCTGTGTTACATGTGTGCGTGTTGAACTTGAGAGAGGTTGCGTATCCTAAACTCCTGCACAGCTGGGATCCCTTCTTACTGTTGACTAAAGAGCATTTCACTGTTTCTACTTCTCCTGCCATTACACTTGGTATTAACACCACTATTCAAGGGCGAAGGTTTGCTCTCAAAAAAAAAAAAAAGTCAAGTCAAGTCAAGTCAAGTCACTTTTATTTATATAGCACATTTCAAACAACATAGTTGATCCAAAGTGCTTTAAAAATAATGATAATAATAATAATAATAATAATAATAATAATAATAATAATAATAATAATAATAATAATAATACAATAATAATAAACAATAAACTAATAATAATAATAATAATAATAATAATAATATGCAAATGACCAAATAAAACAAACAAACAAAAATAATAACAAAAATAAAAGAGGAAAAGGGTTTAGGGAGAATTAAAGGCTAGGGAAAAAAGATGTGTTTTTAACTTAGACTTAAAAAGATCAATGGTATGAATGGACCTAATGTGGGAGGGGAGACTATTCCAGAGCTGGGGAGCAGAAACAGAGAAGGCTCTGTCACCTCTGGTTCTAAGGTGAGAGGAGGGAACAGAAAGAAGAAGTTTAGAGGAAGATCTGAGTGGCCTAGAAGTGCAGTAAGGACTAAGTAAATTGCAGATGTATTCTGGAGCTAATTGATGTAAGGCTTTAAAAACATAAAGTAACAATTTAAACTCAATTCTATATTTCACTGGCAACCAGTGCAGTTCACAGAGCACAGGAGTGATGTGATCACGCTTCTTAGTTCCAGTAAGCAATCTAGCAGCAGCATTTTGAACCATTTGTAATCTAGCAATAGAAGAGTTGGGAAGGCCAAAATAAAGTGCATTACAATAGTCTAATCTTGAAGTGATGAATGAATGAATTAGTGTTTCCATGTCTTTAGCAGAGAGGAAAGATTTTAACTTTGCAATAGTTCTCAATTGGAAAAAACTGGCCTTCACCACACTGCTTATTTGATTACTGAATGTGAGTGAAGAATCCAGGTAGACTCCAAGGTTTTTGACTACACTACTGAAATTTGAAGATAAGGGACCAAGAGCATTACTCAGGTCAGAAACAGAAGTAGGAGGCCCAAATAAGATCACTTCAGTTTTCTTTTCATTAAGTTGTAAGAAATTCATGGCCATCCAACATTTGATGTCATTAAGACAGTTAAACAGGTTTACCAAAGAGCCAGAGTCACCAGGAGTGACTGGAAGGTAAAACTGTGTGTCATCTGCATAGCAATGGTATTGAACACTGTATTTTTCAAAAATTGATCCAAGTGGGAGCATATACAGTGAAAATAAAAGAGGACCTAAAATGGACCCTTGGGGGACACCACACTTGATTGGAGCAGAAGAAGAGGAATAATTATCCAACCTGACTGAAAAGGTTCTATTGCTCAAATAAGACTTAAACCATTGCAGTACTGTGCCCTGTAGACCAACTTCAGCTTCCAATCTTTTTACAAGAATGGAATGGTCTATTGTGTCAAATGCAGCACTAAGGTCGAGGAGGACTAGGAGGGCACAGGAACCAGAATCAACAGAGAGAAGGATGTCATTGTGGACTTTGATCAGGGCAGATTCAGTGCTGTGTAAGGATCTAAACCCAGATTGGAATTTATCAAAAATGCTAAACTTGTTTAAGTATGGAGATACCTGGGAGAGGACTACTTTTTCCAGGATCTTAGACATAAAAGGCAATTTGGAAATAGGCCTATAATTCTTAAGATCATTGGTGTCAAGATTAGGCTTTTTAAGTAGTGGTTGCACTACCGCCTGCTTAAAACTAGATGGGACCTCTCCATATGTCAAGGAGTTATTAATTATAGCCAGTACACTAGGACATATGGCTGTAAAGACTTCCTTGAAAAGGCGAGAGGGTAAGACATCTAAGTGGCAAGTGCTAGGTTTTAAGTGAGACACCACCTCAGAAAGCTGGAAGGGAGACACAAGTTGGAAGTGTTTGAGAGAGCTGAGTGATAAAATAGGAACAGATGGGTCATTATCTGAGGGTGGAATAAGAGATTTGATATTGTCAATCTTATCAATAAAGAATCTGAGAAACTTTTCACAGATCTCAGTGGAAGGGGCAACAGTGGAAGTGGCAGCAGGAGGATTTAAAATTGAGTTAATAGAGCTAAACAAGATTCTAGGTCTATGAGAATTACTATTAATTAAGTCTGCATAATACTCAGCCTTAGCCGTCTTAACAGCTCTTTGGTACATTTTAAGAGAATCTCTATAAATGTCATAGGACACCTGTAATTTATCTTTTCTCCATTTACGTTCAGCTCTCCTACAGAGTTGTCTGTGGGAGCGAGTGGAGTCATTCAACCAGGGGGTAGAATTAGACTTAGACTTAGAACGTCTAAGTTTTAATGGAGCCACACTATCAAGGGTGTTGGAACAAGAGGAGTTAAAGAGAGTGACTAGATGTTCAGTGTCAGTAAGGGTGGAAAGTGCAACTGGGATACTAGAAGTGTGGTTGAGCATAAAAGTGTCAGAGAAAAGAGTGGCAGTTGAAGAATTAATAGATCGGGCATAAGAGTAAGTCTTCGAGGATGGGGGCGGGGGCGGGGCACAAAGCAAAAGTGATTCAAACAAAATCATAAAATGGTCAGACACACCGATATCAACAATATCAACATTGCTAACTGAGAAACCAGATGACAGCACAAGGTCTAATGTATGGCCCTTAATATGAGTCGGAGCCATAACAGATTGTGTGAGATTAAAAGAGTCCACTAAGCATAGAAACTCTTGTACCAAATGCTTAGAAGGGCAGCATATATGAACATTGAAATCTCCTACAATTAGCAACCTATCAGAGCGAGAAGACATCAGAGTTAACAGTTCTGAAAATTCTGAGATGAAATTAGAATTCCATTTAGGAGGCCTGTCACTACTAATGCACAGAGGACAGGAGAAATTACATTTAGCTTAAAAAGCTGAACCTCAAAAGAGGTGTAACTATCAGTTGGCATCAATTTGCATTTAAAACTATTGTTGAACACAGTAGCAAGACCCCCTCCACGACCTGAAACTCTTGGAGAATTTAAGAAATTGCAGTAAGGAGGACAGAGTTCACCAAGACCAGTCATATCCCCACTATTAAGCCACGTTTCAGTCATAAATAAAAAGTCCAACTGATGATGAGTAAATTTGTCATTTAAGATGAACGACTTATTAGAAAGCGATCTAACATTAATGACTGCAAATCTGATTGGGGGAGGATCACCGGTAGCAGACAGGGATGACTCCAAGTTGTTGAACAGTTCGTCACGTGATCCGACTGGTGGAGAGATGATGCTAGTTACGCTGACATCAAGAGCTTGGATCGCTCCCATGTTGGATATATCAGCAGGCTGCTCTGGAAGATGACATTTTGACACCTCTGCTTGAGTGCGACGAGAGCCTCGATGCACATAGCGCTTTCTCTGAAGAATGCCCACAGTGCGGCAGAGATGGAGAGTGTCTTCACTAGGCTTATCAGCACAGATGAACTGCCGTAAGTCCTGGGCTGTGTAGACAAGGCCCACCATAGCCAAGGTGCACACTCCGATACAAAACGTCCAATTTGGGGAGATGCAATTCATTGGCCACGTAGTTACAACCTCCTTCAGCTGGTTAGTCAACCGACTAGCTACACCAGCGGCTGGATAGTCAACCGACTTGAAGCCAGCAAGTTCCGCAGAAAAGTCAAAGATGGAGGAGATAGGGATGCAGTTTGAGACCAGGAGCCACACACAGAGAAAACCAGGCAGGCAGGCAGGCAGGCAGACAGACAGGCACGCAGAATGCAGGTAGGTTATGCAGGCAACAGAAGCGCAGCTGACAATTTCAATAGCGCATCGCCAGTCCACTTTCTTTAGCAGATGACATAAATGCCACGACGAAAAATGATGCAAAAATAACGGAAATAAATGTCGGAAAATATAGAGGAAACTATACTGAATGCTGAATAAAAAAATATTTACATTAAATTATAAAACTTTTAAAAATGTCAAATAAAAACAAGCCAGGCGGAGCGGCGTACGTCTCGCCAGCGTCCCCGTAACCTAGCAAC